>CM031243.1:669998383-670538187 GCA_018340775.1 Taxus wallichiana var. yunnanensis
CATGGCATCCAAATGCTTCCAATCTAGAGATACCGCTGACTTACTATTTTCAATGTATAAGTCTCTCGAGCTCGAAATATATCACAAGCAAAGCATGGAAACATGAGGTCTCTATTTCAAATGAAATGTCTTTACACAAGCTTGAAGCAGGAAGGGGTTGTTCAAAAAGGGACTCTACATAATTATTCTTAGATATCTTGTATACCCATTTTTCAAATTACCGTTAATAAAAGGCATCAAATAGTTGGAACTCTTTGGAGGTCTATCGCATATGAAACCTCCGAACCCTCGAGCGAGTTTCATTCACTCTGACAACATTGTAGCAATTGCAGGAGCGTTTTTTGGTACACACGAGGCTTAAGTTCAAAATCGAAGGCTTGTAGCAACAGATGTAGAAGAGTCTTCCCAAGGTAATTCAGCTTGCCATTACACAACATTTTTTCTACCCAAGAATAAAGAGAATCTATCACTTTCATGATGTTTTAAATGACTTCCTTATTCGGATGGTAATTGAAACACTTGTTTTATGAAAAATTTTCTTTACATGTTTATAACAATCACTTGGTTATGCTCAAATAAATAATTAATGGTTGTCTTTTATGCCCCTTATACTACTTATATTTGACACCTTATCCCTAGTTTGTGCAGGGCTTGAGTAATCTAAATTGTCTTGTATCTTTTATGTCTCCTTGAAGTCATGAATGTTTCACATATTATTCTCATGAATGTTCCTTATTACAGTGACAAAAATGTAGGCAAAGTATTTTCCTCCAAGAGAGGATGTAATTATTCAAATCGAGACTCTATCCGAGTTATACATAGTTGTTTCGGAGCGATTTGTAAGTTACTTTATTTTATAGAGAAGAGATTGTCGTCTCATATCCAACATATATCATTTGTTTCTTAGCCTCGAAATCAGCAATGATTTCATACGTACCTATTTTGTTGGTATGCTAAAATTTTGTTTTATTTAATACCCACATCATTTGTTTGTGATCCTGAAATGATTTCCTCTATATCCATTTCTAGAGTATGTTGTATTTTCATTACATTTACTAGCCATATCATTTGTTTGTGATCCCAAAATGATTTCTTCTATACCCATTTCATTTCTATGTTTAAATTTCACGCATTTAATGGCCACATTATTTGTTTGTGATATTAATTGATATCATTCATGTTATGCATTATTTTTTTCTCATGTTATGTTGTTGGTAATGATTAATGCAGAGCATGCCAACATCAGCTGCACTTGATGTGGTTGCCAAAAACTTGAATCTTAAGTTTTTTGAGGTATCAAATTACTCCTACTTATATGCATATTTGCCTATTCCTACTGTTTTATGAGTCTTGTAAAAATAGGTTTATTGTTTTTTACTCATCTATTAGGTGCCCACTGGTTGGAAGTTTTTTGGAAATTTAATGGATGCTGGATTGTGCTTTGTTTTTGGTGAAGAAAGCTTTGGCACTGGTGAGTTCTATTTTTTTTAATCCTTGTGTAAAACCATTCTTTGCGTAGCTTTCTTGGTGAGTATTTAGTTTCTACTCTTAATAGTAGCTCGGTTTGTTAAAAATAAAAAACGATATGCATAGCTCCTTATGTCAAGATCAAAGTCCCCTTGCTCATTTTCATAGATCTCATTGTTGTGCTTGAATTCGGTGTGCAGCTGGGGATCTATCACACGACATATGATTCTCGTCTAAATAATCACACAGCCTACACATGTGCCTAAATCTCTGCTCTCTCAGTAAATGAATAAACATGAGTTTGAAGAAGGTTTAGGAAAATAGAAAGAGGTAAGAAGTTGGGAAGACTAACTCCCTACGCCTCTTCTAGCAAACTTATTTCTTCAACAAGAAACTTATCCATGGAGAGTACATCTGTTGCAGCAAGGAGGTCATGCAAGTAAGCCTTGAACATTCTAGTGAGACAAGCAATACAATGCATGTCGGGCTCATCAGGAAACAACTCGATGTCTCCCTATATAATGAGCTTGTGTAGCATTCCCTTTTGTATATATTGTATATCAAGGGTTAACGGAATTCAGACACCCTTTTGTATTTTAGCATTGTATTTCAAGGGTTAACGGAATTCAGACACCCTTTTGTATCTTATCTTATTTGATATTAATAAAATATTTGTGGACCCATTTATTGGGCACAATATTTAAATCAAATTGTTGTTAATTTATAAAATTAATTACCAGACCACTCCGACATCATAGATGATATGTAACTTCGTTGATTGCACTATATGATATTTGGTTATTGTGTAGTTTTAAAATTCATATTTTTCATTCTTTAAATTTGTATCATCTCTAGAGAGACAATAAAAATTGAAATTAGTATTGTCTCCAGAGAGACAAAATGTTAGTATTCGGTATTGTCTCTAAGGAGACAATAATGATATTGTCTCTAGAGAGACGAAAATGATATTGTCTCTAGAGAGACAAAAATTATATTGTCTCTCAAGAGACAAAATATGTATCAATCATTATTGTCTCTTGAGAGACAATAATTAGAGACAATATTAGAGACACCCACTTTGAGACAATAATAGAGACGATATACAACTTTTTTATTGTCTCTATTTGAGACAATTTAGTCAAATTTTGTCTCTATTAATGTCTCAAATGACCCCCTTGTAGTAGTGATAATACTAAATTAGATTCATCTTGGCCCATAAATGCTTGTTCTATTCCATTCCTCCAAGCTATCAGCTACTCACCATCACAGATTGAATACCCTATAAATAGACCATATGGTGAGGTTGAGCTCAACATTAAAGTTGGTCCCCTCACAATGCTTGTGTGCTTCCTAGTAGGAAGCACAATCGATGGGTGTGATATGCTTCTTAGTCTTAACTAAATTTGTCAGTTTCACACCATCATTTCTATGCCTCACTTATGGCTTAAGTTCATCCATAACAATCATGTTGTTTCTATTGACGGTGTCCCTCCAAATCCTCCATTTTCATCGTCTCCTCACACATACATTAGTACTTCTTCTATTACATCTCATACATCGCATATTATGTTACTTAAGGCACCATCGAATCCTAGTTCACCCACTCATAAACCTTTTACATGACCATATTTCTCAATTAGCCCTCCGTCTCGGCATAGGCCTATTCCTTGCACGATTACAACCTCTCAACATAGGGCACCACCTCGGTTTATTCCACGCTAATGTCCATCATTTCCAAGTTTGAAATCATGTCGATCTCCATCATCAACCCACTTTGTCACACCACGACGCATATCATACATTCATCCATCGAATTCATATAGGATGCATTAATAGTGTACATATTTTGTTCCATCATGCTCGGGGTACATGCCTACGCATTCACCACCACTCATGTCGTGTGCAGCAGGAACTTCATCCTTCACCTTTATTGCATAGATCATTCTCTTCCATACACTTGGGGGCATAATATTGACACCCCCGCATAGGCATATAACATGCGTATTACCTGATGAAACACTCTTGTGTTATGGTTCACACTTGAATGTTGAGGGTTTATTACACATGAACCTCACACACTACACATAGGTACTAAAAATTACATAACTCGCATATATACTACCTTATACATTTAGTCTTCCTCTATATATTTCACACTTTTTTCTACGTGCTTTGCATGTTCATCTTACACATTGCATACACTCATCTTATGCATATTACTAGTCCACATACCTTGAATTCTACACAATCCTTCATTACATATACATTTACACTTTATACCTTGCATTTATAGGCACACACCTTGCATATTGTGTGTATCATACTAGTAGTCATCACATTTACATGTTGAGCTGGTTATTCATAAATATCGTGTTTTTTTATACTCATCATATACACCGTTTATCCTACATACTACATATTATTGCCTTACATTCTACATTTCCACATTACGTGCATTTACACCATCATTTATGCACCTCACATAGACTACATACATCTTGCATTTAGTACCTCCCTTACCATACATATTACTAGCATCACACATACTATTTGTTTGTGTACTCACCTTACACCGCATATTTACACACTTTTACTCATCACATGGTCGTTTAGTGCCATCATACACCTTACGAGTTGCACCCGCCACCCCTATGACGCACTCTAGTTCCTTGATCCATACTCAACTACCGAGGTTTTACTAATCAAATGGACCTATTTCTACTTACATTATAATAATTCCATCTTCTATCCTCCATCATGCTATATACCTAGGTTTGTGACATACGCTTTAGGATAAATGGTCACCTTTACTATAGTTCCCACTTTCCTTTAACACCTTTAGATACTGATCATGACTCTGTTGATTACATTATGGACATTATTATGATTTTGATTAGTATGATGTTAGATGTTAGATCATGGATTATTGTTGATCTTGATTCAGTTATGATGCATGATGATTATTGGAGACATTTTTATATATTGATGATGATATACTGGTTGACATGGTTATATTATGAATGTTGTTCGGACATGGGATATTTGGATATTTGAGTAGACCTAGAAATGGAAATTATTTGATGATGATGTAGTTGTGTATAAAATTGTAAATGATGTTTTTGATTTCTATGATGTTGTTGTGATTCATATATCTAGATGATTTTGGAATTATATTTATATTATTTTGGATATTTTGATATGGCCACGAGGCCGAAGGAGGTATTTGTGCTTTGCGGGTTGAATTATCACAAGCACATTGGGGGATTGGAGATCAACCACATTGGAATTCTAGATGAATTCAACAAGGTCACCATGACAACTGTATTTGTTTGTGTGTGTTTGTTTTGTTAGGGATTCCCATGGGGGAATCACCTTTAAATGTGACCAAGGGGTTTTATGTATTTCTTTTATTTGGTCCCTTTGTTTAATGTTTGCATGTGTTTATTTTGTGGTGCATTTACCCCTTTCATTATTTATTAAATGTTGTGTTAATATTGTGAGTAATCATGTTGTTAAGTTAATTAATTAAAAGATGTCATAAGAATGTAATTAATAGAGTTGTTGACTCTTGGATTAAGTGTTGTAAGAATGTGTAAGTAATGTGTAAGTGACTTTGTAAGTGATGTGTAAGTTAACTTTTGAGTGTGAAACACTCCACTTTCTTGGAAATTCGAATTTGTCCTTAGAGGCTGATTTTAGAGGCTTGTGGGACAAGTTAAACTTGTCCCATACCTCTTAAATTCATTTTGGGAAGACAAATTGTAATTTTTAATTGCACTTTTCTTACATGGTCTAATTTCATTACTTTTGTGGTGTGGGTTGGATTTGAATGTGTAAGTAAAACTGTCATATTATTCACCCACCTATTTATTATGCATTGGGGAATGAAGTTGAATTTTGGGTTGGGGTAGAGGATGTGTGATGTGGTATCCTACATGGATCCACCTCATCCTCTTCTCTTCCCTCTTCTATAAAATTTGAATTGTTTGCCTTGTTTTGGGTTGCTTCACCTTTTGATACTTCATCTTGGGTGAATTCTTTGTTGTCTTAGAGCTCTTGCTTTGGAGAAGTTTTTGGAAGATTGTGGATGCTTGTTGCTTGGTTGATTTTTGGATTGCTTGCATTGGATTAAAGCTTTCTGTTTTGGAACTTAGAACAACTCCATCATGGAGAGGTAGGAGCTTGGCTCTTGAAATGCTTCTCTTTCATTTATGTAAATGTTTGTTGTGAATGTTTGGCATGTTTTTGGGTTGTTGGGTAGATGGCCTAGGAATGGTGTAGGAGAAGACTATGGGGTTTAATTTGTGGGAGGCATAAATTTTTACCGAAGAGGTATAAGTGTGGAGGGAGTTGGGATTTGGGTTTCACCTTACAAAGAAATAGCTTGCATTTATTTACTCATTATGGGGTGCCATAACTGGTTGGGGAGGCATAAGGAAATGTGAGGAATAAGGGGTACTTGGGAGGCATAAGGGCATCTCGGGGATTTTATATACTAT
Organism: Taxus wallichiana var. yunnanensis; assembly: GCA_018340775.1. Taxonomy (NCBI): domain Eukaryota; kingdom Viridiplantae; phylum Streptophyta; class Pinopsida; order Cupressales; family Taxaceae; genus Taxus; species Taxus wallichiana. Next base: position 670,004,350 of record CM031243.1, read on the forward strand.
ATTTTGGCGGTTTGTATTCGGTGGTGATACCCATTTCCCTTGGGAGGCATAAGAAGTATCACCCATAGTTTCTTGCTCCTTTGGCTTGCTTGATGAAGTCTTTTTCTTTTGTCATGATTTTAATGTGGTTTTAAACCACATTTTGTTTTGGTCTATGTTTAAATGTGAAAATTGCTGCTGTGTGTTGTGGAAGCCACGCCATGAGTTGAATCACATCTTCTATTGCTTTGTGGTTGGGGCTTAGAGGAACATGAAGAAGGATGGCGTCTCCTTTTCATTGGATTTCTTGGTTGGGTGGAGAGTGTTTCCTTCCCCTACTCTTGTTGTGATCAAAATTGGAAGAATGATGGATCCGCATGTCAGTTCTTCCTGGAGCAAAGGAAAAAGATAGTTTGACTATCCCTTGTTGAGATGAAATCTTATTGTAACCCTTCCCACTTGAAGTGGATGATCTTGTACATGTTTTGCAATGGAAAGATGTTGTATTGATTATGAAAGTGTAATTCGAAATGTGAAAGAGATAAACTTTGTTTTCACTTTTGAAAGAATGTGAAAGAAATTGTATTCGAGGAATATAGGAAAAAAAAGTTGTAAAGTTGCATTTTGGATTCAATAAAAGATTGTATTATTTCCCTCAAATGGTTTTGTTGCATTCAAATTTTATCATTTAAAAGTATTTTGAAATCCTGTTTAGAAATGGAAAGGAAGAAATACATAGGAAGAAATGTAATACTTTGTCTTGTTGAAATGAATTTTTTTGAAAAGAATAGAAGTTGCATCCTTGTCTTTATCATTTGATTGAAGGAAATAAATCTATTTAAACTAGCATGGAATGAATTCTTATGTTTTATAATAAGGCAAGTGAAATGAGATCCATTGAGTTAATTCTGGTTTTTTTTCCATTTTTGGTTTCATTTGGAACTCTACAACTTTTATTAGAAATGAATAGAAAGACCCCGCAACAAAGAAATAACAATGAAACATTAAATTGGACATAATATGATCTAAAAAAATTCAACCGTGACATTAATACTTAAGAAGTTTCTTAGAAACCTTGCAAAATCGGGCTCAAGCCTTTTTAATGTCATTTTTTCGACTAAAGTTGTAATTTTCCATTTGGAACTCAATTAAACAAATTCACCTTCCCAAATCATCCTAAACGCCTCTAAGAACAATCCTTCATGTCTTCGCATGTCGAGAGAGGAAGAGGACCAAATTTGAGCAAATTTTTATAAGTCAAAATTCACCGGTTTACTTTTAGAAGCCTTCGAGATCGTTTCGCAAAATTGACCATTTAAAATTTACCAAACTAAAATTTTATGAATCTTAGGAAAAGAGGACCTCGAGAGATTTCCAAAAAGTCCTCGCTTGCCCAAAAATGAGTTCTCTATCAAAATTTATGTCCTTTTGAAGTTTTACTTCATTCGGTGTAAAAACAAAATCTAATCGTAAAAAAAAAAATTGGAAAATTTTTTCTTGGCACTCCGTGGGCTTGAGTTTTCCTTTTGGTTGTCCTTCGTGGGCCACGTGGGCTGCTTAACACTTAACTTAGCTTTAAAAAAATTGGGAAATTTTGCCTAATTTTCCCCTCCTCCCCGTCGGCCTGCAACCAATCGATGTTTGCCACGTGGCCTCACGAGGCAACGACGGAGGCGCGGAACCCTTTTTAACCTTAGTGTTTTCAAAAAATTGGGAAAATTTTCTAAGTTTCCTCCCACGTTCCCACCGCCCACAACCAATCGTGTGTTACCACGTGGTGACATGAGGAGTCTACTGAGGAGCGGATCCCTTTAACTTAGCGTTTCAGAAATTTTTGGGAAAATTTTCCTAAGTTCTCCCGCCAACCCGCAGCCCAATGGATGGTCGACACGCGACTTCACGACGCATGGGTGGAGGTGCGGAGGTTCTTGAACTTTTAAACCTTTTCCTTTTTAAAATCAAAATCATCTAAGTTGCTCCAACGACCTAATGGGCCGCAACCAATCGAGCTTGACACATGGCGCCATCAAGGCTCGGTGGAGGCATGGATCATTTTGATCCCTTAGCGCAGAGCGTTTTGGGAAAATTTTCTTCCCTAGGCCCGTTCCTGGGAAAATTTTCCTCCCAAGGTCCGTCGGCCCATAACTTGAGAAATATGAGGAGTTAGGAGGACTTATTTATATCACCTGGAAAGGCGAGGAATTTTCCTATCTAATGGGAATGTTTTTGGGAAGTTTTGAGAGCTTTAATTTTAAGAAAAATAGGTTGAATATTTCAAGCCGCTTAGAGAGTGGTATAGTGAGAGATTACCCTCCTAACCTAAGTGGTTATTCTAACCCTATGTTTTGACCTTGAGAATTTTAATAATTGTTGTAATGGGAATTTTAATAATTGTTGTAAGGAAAAAAAGATAGTTTGACAAATCCCTTGTTGAGATAAAATCTTATTGTAACCCTTCCCACTAGAAGTGGATGATCTCGTACATGTTTTGCAATGGAAAGATGTTGTATTGATTATGAAAGTGTAATTCGAAATGTGAAAGAGATAAACTCGTTTTCAGCTTTTGAAAGAATGTGAAAGAAATTGTATTCGAGGAATATAGGAAAAAAAGTTTTAAAGTTGCCTTTTGGATTCAATAAAATATTGTATTATTTCCCTCAAATGGTTTTGTTTTCATTCAAATCTGATCATTTAAAAGTATTTTGAAATCTCTGTTTGGAAATGGAAAGGAAGAAATACGTAGGAAGAAAATGTAATACTTTGTCTTGTTGAAATGCAAAATTTGAAAAGAATAGAAGTTGCATCCTTGTCTTTATCATTTGATTGGAGGAAATAAATCTATTTAAACTAGCATGGAATGAATCCTTATGTTTTATAATAAGGCAAGTGAAGTGAGATCCATTGAGTTAATTCTCGTTTTTTTCCATTTTGGGTTCATTTGGAACTCGCAACTTTGATCGAAATGAATAAAGACCCTCGCGACAAAGAAATAACAATGAAAATTAAATTCGACATAATATAATCTAAACAAATTCAACTAGACATTAATACTTAAGAAATTTCTTAGGAAACCTTGCAAAATCGGGCTCAAACCTTTTCACTGTCATTTTTGGTGACTAAAGTTGTAATTTTCCCATTCGAACTCAATCAAACAAATTTACCTTCCCAAATAATCTTAAATGCCTCTAAGAACAATCCTCCATGTCTTCTTGACATGTCAAGAGAGGAAGAAGACCAAATTTGAACAAATTTTTATAAGTCAAAATTTATCAGCCTTTTTTAGAATCCTGCAGATCGTTCTCGTAAAATTGACCCTTTAAAATTTACCAAAACTAAAATTTTATGAATCCGCGCAAAGAGGACGTTGAGAGATTTCCAAAATGTCCTCATTTTCCCAAAATTGAGTTCTCTATCAAAATTTATGGCCTTCTGAAGTTTTACTTCATTCGGCGTAAAAAAATCTAATCAAAAAAAAATTGGGAAAATTTTCCTTGGCGGACTCTGGGCTGGCCCGAATTTTCCCTTTTGGTTTTCCTTCACCGCATTGCAAGCGGGCCCACAACACTTAACTTAACCTTAAAAAAAAATTGGGAAATTTTTCCTAATTTTCCCGCCTCCCCACCGGCCCGTAACCAATTAGATCTTCACGTGGCCTCACGAGGCAACGGCCGAGGCGCGGAACCCATTTTATCCGTAGAGTTTTTCAAAATATTTTGGGAAAATTTTCTAAGTTTCCTCCGCGTTCCCGCCGGCCCGTAGTCAATTAGTTGTTGCCACTTGGTGACACAAGGCGTTGGCAGAGGAGCAGATCCCTTTTTAACTTAGCTTTGAATTTTTGTGAGAAAATTTTCCTAAGTTCTCTCGCCGACCCACCGACCCGCACCCAATGGATGGTCGACACATGGCTTCACGACGCGTCAATGTGAGGCACGAAGATTCCTAAAATTTTAAACCTTTTCCTTTTTAAAATCAAAATTTTCTAAGTTGCTCCGACGGCCCAATGGGTCGTGAGCCAATCAAAGCTTAACACGTGGTGCCTCAAGGCCAACGGAGGTGTGGATTGTTTTGGGAAAATTTTCTTCCCTAGGCCCGCTCCTAGGAAACTTTTCCTCCCAAGGTCCGCCGGCCTATAACTTGAGAAATATGAGGAGTTAGGAGGACTTCTTTATATCACCTGGAAAGGTGAAGAAATTTTCTATCTAATGGGGATGTTTTTGGGAAGTTTTGAGTGCTTTAATTTTGAGAAAAAAACAGGTTGAATATTTCAATCCAGCTTAGAGAGTGGTATAGTGAGAGATTACCCTCCTAACCTAAGTGGTTATTCTAACCCTATGTTTTGACCTTGATAATTTTAATAATTTTTGTAATGGAAATTATTTAAGCTATTATTTATAATTGGCCTTGAAACTTGTTTGTGAGAATTGTTGTTTTGTACCTCGGTTGTTGACACCTTTTAAAAAACATTATTCCATCATTTTCCTAACTAATCCTAGGTTGTTCTTAGGGCTCAAGTGGGTTGTTTTAAGCGGGCATTACATTTACATTCTACCCATCTTTTAGTGGTATACGCTTTAGGCTACATCACCACTCCTAGTTGTAGTTTCATCACTTATTCTACTCATATTGTAGTGGAATACGCTTTAGGCTAAATTGTCACCTATTCTATCATTTTATAGTGGCATGCACCTTAGGCTACATCCACCCTCCCATTTTTTTATCACTACCCATTCTAACCATCATATAGTGATATACACCATACACTAGATCATTACTCATTGTGTTTATTGTTTCATGATATACGCTTTGGATATAGGGTTCTACACACACACACCACATTATTAGGATGTATACCATCATAACTTTGCATATACACATTAATCATCATGCGGTATACAACACACACACATACTACGACCATTTCTTGACGACACACTCTCATTTACGGTTCATTCTTGACTACCGAGGAGGAAAATTAAATGAATCTCATTTCATATATTTCCATCCACTGGGGGCACATGGCTCCTATAATTGCATCTTGCATTTCCATTCCACCCATCCACAACATATTACATTGTCTTGGGGGAATTTACTCTTGCTTACTAATGCTTTTACATGTTCACTTTACTACACATGCTAGTTTGATTTCTTATATGTCAATACCATACACACATGCGCGTTCATGCTTTTCTCTAGTTTTGATCGTAGATATAGGTCTCTCGCACGCAACATGGATGCTTGCCTTCTTCCTTTCTTATATTGGTCATTGAGGGAATCCACATTCGTCTCATATAGGTGTTATTGTTTCATTTTTTACTTAGCACTTTACATTACATGGTTCTACATGATTTTGACATATTAGTTATCTTTCTAACATGCTAACGGGTGTTCCATGTGCAACACTTGTTTTTCAAGATTATATGTTCCCATGACTACTTGTTTGTTTACTTTCTACTTGCTTGTACTTGTTTGTTCTTGTATGCGGGCCTTGTCCTATGTTTGGTGTGCACACTTATTTGTTTGTATACGGCCGCTATGGACTTTGAGTTTCTTGAGACATCGTGAGTGATATACCATGTGTGCGACCCACATTATACGCTTTACTTTTTCTTCTTGGGTGTTTAGATTCTTGCCTTGATTTTACACTATTTATGTTGTTACACATTGTTTTTACATACATACTTATTTGTACTAACACTTTCTCATCACTAGTCACTTGTTTGTGCATGCATTGGTTTCACTAAGAAATTTCTATGGTTTTGGTTATGCGGTGGTCTCTTTTGGGGCTGCATTCTCCTTTCGTGGAAGTTACATGCACCCCAAAAGAGGGGGAGATCATTTGGTTTATTATAGAGATCTCTACCTGCAGTAGCTGATCAATTTAGTTCAAGACACTCATCCGCCGTCGGCCTCAGGTACAAATTTTAGCATGCTTTATGCCCTTAAAGCATTGTGGGATATGGGATATTCACTTGGGTGGGTTCAAACCCGTATACGAAACCCATACACAACGGATTTTACAGGATATTGTGTCCTTAGAATTCTGGGAAGCAGTTAAAGGTTGGAGGATACAACGGGATTCCTCCCTATACTTCTTCGTCCAATAGCGGTGGACCACCCAAAAGAACCACGTCAGTACAAAGATCTCTTCACATTCAAGGAAGTAGTTAAAGGTTGGAGAATAACATAGTTTTCGCCTCTATACTTCTTCAAAGATACCAATGGTGGATTGCCCAAAAGAACCACAACAATATAGTATATCCTTCTACACCCTTTCTCTCACCATGGATCGTGTGCCCATGTTCCATTTACATTTTCTATTTTACGTACTTTACATTTACATACACATGCATCTTTTACATAGTATTTTTTGCATACATACATATTTGATCGCTTGATCATTTTCTCTTTACAGTCCATCCGTATGAGAAACAAGTAATCAAATGGGGGAAACTACAACAATAAACATTTACTGCAATCAAATACACCACACACATCACATTTATACATGTACATCACATTATGCGATAACTACACATACGTGTTTTCCGCCCTAGGTCCACTCTTGTCACTCTTTTACACTTTTTCATCACTAGTATCCATGCTTCACTATTTTATCTTTCCACATTTTGTCCGGTTGGTCACTGTTTTCTACTTCACTCTTCATGGACATCAGGTATGCACTTCTATCTACTTTATGTTACCGAGCATTTCACTCACCAACATAAAGTGGGGGAAAATGTAGTCACTAAATCACACACTTTGGGGAAATATTTAGTCCCGGTCTCATACTACTATTTAGAAGGTTCTTGAATAAACAAAGTATTAATAAGCCCTATTTTTAGCCATATTTATTTTCGTTCTTTTGACATTCCCGACCTCTACGAAACACTTACCCATGTTGATTTTACCGTTCCATAGTTCCTTCCATACAAATGGGGCGCATATGCCTATATCGGGGTACCCATGGGCGCCCGATCCTTTCTCCCACTTTTCCCGCCTTTTTTGATAGTTTCTAGTCATTGCAACTTTTCAAATTTCTTATGGTCGGCCTACTCGGGGTTAATTACGAAATTAGAGCAAGAGAACCTTATAAATATAAAGTTATGAGACCATAATGAGGGACCAAGCACTAGTCACTACTATTACTCACCTAGAGTTGCATCCATGAAGGTCATTTGCATCCATTAGCTCCATCACAAAGGGACAAATCTGGTTCATCTGCATCACACACATCATAGGAGGGATTTATTCTATTTCATGCACCATTTCCACTACATTTATTACTAGTTTATTGCTCGCTACTTCACAAAGTGTGACTGACACAAGAGCACCTAGGGAACATGATTACACACACCACCAAAACTACATTTGGGTCTGAAATGTAGTGCAACACTCAATTAGTAAGCCCATTGTTGTGGCAGTTGAGGTCGTTCGACCTATTCATATGCATTCTTCTATTTTTATCTAGGGTTTTTATACTTGTTTTGTGTGTTCTTATAGGTTATTCTTCCTCTTGGATTATTTGGAGGCTTCGGTGAAGTATAGTGGATTTTATCCGATAGGCAAAGAAAGGTTATCGACCATCTCTAGAACTCCGTGAAGACGGTTTGAGCATTTTCCTAGACTAGGCGTTTGTTTTGCATACCAAAGCACTTGTGGTGCCCCGGTCCTCCTTTAGGCACTCCAGTCCAAAGATAATCACTTAGATCCACCCTTTTCAAGATTCTAGCATAGTTTTTCTTACTCAGCAATTTCGGTCATCCTTACGACACGCTCCTTCGAGCTCCTATTACCAGCTAAGTCATCTTTATCTTTATCTCTCGGCTTTAGGGTTTTACATTTCCTTTCATTTAGTGTTGGGATCACCTATTAGCTTTTACTTTACTGTATTTACATTAGTTTATTACCGCCATTAATGTTTGTTTCTATTTACATTAACTACCCCTTATACTTGATTTAAATTAATCAACCCTACTACAATTCTGAAGCACTTAACCAAGTCAAAGATTCTAGTTTTCTCCATTTCCAATCATGAGATGGTCATAGATCCATGTTTTAACAAGAGAAAATTCACTTCAAGCATTACATAAGGGGTTTAAGAAATAAATGGATAGGCTACATAGTTGAGGTACACCACATCTCACTAATACGCGTTGGGCACATACTATAGTATGCAATTATCCCACTATATTGGTGTCAAGAGACATGAGGGAACATCTAGGGGGTTGGTTACTTATTCATACTTGTACATGTACCTAAAATAACCGCATGAGACTTGATCATGCAATGTGAGAATGTAGTACAACACTTGGATTAGTTTAAAATTTTGTTTTCTAATCGCTAATGGTAGTCCGGCCTCACCACACATACATGTTTTCTCCTACTTGGTTTGTTAATGTTCTAATGAAGTGTTGTGCATGTTGCTAGGGTTTTCCTATGTCATGGTAATTATAGGTCATCCCAAAGTTGTGCAAGAAGTGCAACATACAACAAAGTCCTTTTTAATACAAGAAAAACACTCAAAATTTATAAATCTAGACCATCACAAGGTCCAAGAAAATTCAGATCTAGTTCATTACCGCATAAAGTAGGTTTAGACCATACAATAGTTTTAGATTCATTCCCCTATACATTGTGCGCCTCGAATCAACATCAAAGAAATTACAATCTCTATTTTTCCTAGTCCACTATTTGCACACCCAAATTCCTCCTATTATGACATATACATCCAAGTTTCTCTCCTCTCTTGTGCACTTGAGAAATCAATCATCATTTATCAATCATTTCAAGTATGAATGCATTATTCTGATTTTGAATGGTTAATTTTTGAATTTAATTCATCGTAATAGTCTACATGTTACAAACCCTTTCATCCTTTTTAGTGTGTTGTAATCCCATAACACATAAAATCAATTACGTTGAAATAGTAAAGAGTGTTTTTACCTTATTCTTCATTTGTGGTATACCATGTCACTTTGTGGAATGAAGATTGATGTTCTATTAAGGAAGTGGGTACCCCGACCACTTCAAATCCTACCAAGGTCCAATCTTCCTTAGCCACACCGTAACTAGTAACAATAACATATTTACTAAGAATATTGGTTTATCATTTGGATTGTTTGTAATGAAAAAATAGAAAATGCACTATTTTGATTATTTGATCTTAGCCAAGGAAGATTTAGTGCTTTTGAATTATTGTTCAAAGGAATTCATGTATTTGGCTTCACTTTTATCTCGATTGATTTTTTAGTTGATATCAATAAGTTGAATTCAATTAACTTTAGGAGGGAGTTCTATGATATGTAGAAAATTCCATTAAAAATGCAAAATGATGTTAATTATATACTACAAATAAAATATATAAAATATTTATTTATGTATGTTAATCGAGTTAACATATAGATCTAGATAAAATTGACTGCGATATTTTAAATACGCAACACATAGGAAACAATTATTTCAAGAATTGAAATTATTTTATGGCTAAAATTATGAATAATATCTAATCCTATGTCAATTTTAACACATGGTGGGAGATTATTTTATAATTATGTGTTATATGATGGAGCAAACGAGGTTAGGCCTTCGACTAGTGTCCCAATTAAAATGGTTTCACCTGGGCCAAATATTGTAGATGATATTCGACCTCATGACTTGTTTTTGTATTCTTATTGACCACACATCTATAAAATAAGATGGTGTTAAGAGATGCATGAGATAGGTGAAATTATTATTAACCGATAAAAATGGGCACATGATTTCAAATTTCTCGACCACTGTTGAGAAGATATTTCTATGCATTCATGACACATTTCGGTTGAATTATCTCTCCCCATTCTATACATTCATGCGAATTTTGGCAACTTTTCAATTTTCAATGACTCTCTACACTTCTTGCATATTTGCTTAGACACTATAGATTTGTTATTCTTTGCCAAAGCTATGTATGTCTATTTTTCTAATTGCGTAAATTGCACCATACTATAGCTAAAATGCAATTTCTTGCAGATGGGACATGCATGTTTTGGGGTGTCTTGGATTTTTTTGTTAAATTTTTCAATGGGTGTATTTACATTGCGTTGTGTGTTTTTTTTTGTAGTTGTATTTTTGTTTCAAGCAATAGAGTTGAAGTGACAAAGTGATTTTTTAATTTCCCCGCATTACATAACTTTGTTGAGTGCATGGTTTTGTAACAACTTATTGTGGTTGTTCTTTGATTGTTGTTGCATTGCTACATCGAGCAATAGACTTGAAATAGTGGATGGATGTTTTATTTTTGTGTGTCATGGAAGAAAACTATTGAGTGTTATCTTTAGTGATTTGTGCATTTCAAGATTCGGGGATAATGGTTCAAAGTGGATGTGTGTTGTTTTAGTTTCAAAATATATTATATTAAAAGTTGCTTTGGGTTGTGCACAATTGGAATATGTGGTTAGAATACATTTTTCACTCGATGACCACAAATTAATTGTTACATTGAGTAATAGAGATATCCATTCTAGGAAAAATTCATTTCCCTCAATTTTCCTTGCTCAAAAAGTGTTCCCAAGTTCACAATGTAATCTTGCCAATTTGAAATTTTTGTTATTTGTTGTATGAAGTTTTCTGTTAAGTGTTTTTGTAAGAGATGAAATGCTTGAGAATTTCTAGAAAGTATTGCATTGCAAAATGATTGAGTGACATAACGATGCAAACATTGTATGTCATATTCTCCATTTGTCAATAGGAAAATCAATTCGAACAATATTTCACCATAGTCACATAGATGTGAACCCAGTCTAAACAAGCCATACTTATTTAATTCATTTGAAATGGTTGACCAATACAACTCGATCTCGCTACAAGTGTGCGATAGTTGCACATGTGTCATAGAAATATTGTAATTGTTGTTTTTTTTGCAATATAATGGTTCATAGTGGCCTGCTATTGGATTTGTGTCATGGAACAAGATGTAGTATGGAAGTTGAGGACTATTTACATTAAATCGAAGGTAATTAGTTTTTGTTGTAAAAGACCAAACACATATTTGTATATTCAACCATCTAGATAGCCAATTTATGCAAAAAGTGTCACCCCATAGTCCTGTTTCAGTTGTTTCGGAACATTGTAATGTATGAAGTAGCATTCTTCATAATTATGTGTCTATGTCATACATATTCCATTCATAATGTGCAATTGGAATGGATCTAATAGAATAAACTAAATTGTTCAAAATACAATTCAACCAAGAGGTTGAAAGATCCGATTAGATAGCTCCGGATGTCAACATAGTTTTGGATAAATCTAAAGCTATATCTAGAGTAGGCAGATAACTAAACCTGAAATTCACTAAGGCAACCCTTCCACTTGTCTTCCTCACTATTACTTGAAAAATGTGCTAAAGATCAAGTAAAACCTTACAGCTCGACATTATATCTCCGAGATCCACAAATATGCCCTCACAAAATTTCTTCCCAACATATATCCGAGATAAAAATAAATATAACTAAAACAAATGTAGAGCTTCTTTGGTTTCAAGTGTTAACCTAAATTTAACTAGATGATACAATGAGAAAGAACAATGTGGTATCGACACACTAATGACATTGGCCTCCCACCTAATTTGTGAAAACCAGAGAAATGCAAGGATGTAGTTAGTCAATCATATCAAACCCCAAGATGTAATACATACTATTGTGTATTCTACTTAGTAAGAATACACAAGAGGAATTATATGGTTTAATGGCATTGGCCTCACACATGACTTGTTTACCAAACACACTAGGGGAGAGACACCAATAATTGAGCGGGGTCTAATTGTGGATATAGTGTCTTGAATACACAACACCCAATAGTTGTCATAGTACAACTTGATAGTTGTCATAAAAGTACCTGGTGATTAGTCATTTTTGACATGACAACACCCAATCACATCATGACATATAAGATTTTCCTTTTTAAAATTTTCAATGTTCAACCATTATCACCCATGATCAAATATGGGTCCCAATCAAAATGTAGTGTAACTCAAATTTACTATTTTAAATAAATTCAAAATATGTCTTTCCCTCCAATTCAACACTAATTTAAAAAAAAAAAAATCTAGAACTACGTGCCTTTGGTGAAAAATAAATTTCCCACATTATATAGAATTGATTTTATGGGCCCCTAGCTTAGGACACACCACTATTGGTGTCTCTCCCTATTAGCTTCAAAAAGCACGTCTTTACGCGCGCTCTCGCTGGATGGGCCTCGCAACTCAAACCATACTTAAACCTTGTGACATTTCTACATTTTTATATTAAATTTCTGACAATCTATCACTTTTAAGCAAAGTAATCTACTATTTTATTTTATATTGTCATAAATTTTAAGTTATTACTAAATGTTTAATATTTTTAAAGTATACATTTAAGAGAATGTGTAAAATAGGTGATCATTAAATAATATCAATTCCATAAATAGTTTATGCTAAGGATGTTTACTATAAACACCCATCGAACATATTACAATTACTCTTCTTAAATAAAATTAGAGACAATGTTTATACACAACCAAAAGATTCTTATTTTTTCATAATGTTTTTGAAATGTTTTCCAAAATAAATTCTAAATAATAGTTCCCTAGGGAGTTTGTATTCTGAGGGAGGGGTCCCATGGAGGGGGTTGCGGCTCCATAGTTCACTCTGTAGCACAGGTCCCATGTCAATTTCTGGATTGTGCTATAAGATAGAATGGACTCCGTCCTGAAAAATTGGAGCCCTTGTTTTTAGGGAGGATTATTATGTGGGTTGTAAAAGGGGGCTATAAACTTTCCTCACCCGCTTAAACTTATTTTTTCCCAGATGGTAATTGCCAATTCATAGAAAAATCAGTTGGTGGGAATAATTTTGGAGGGAGAGGCAACCTATATGAAGAACAGATTTGGGTAAATCTTTACATCTCTTTTGAAGAGGTTGTTGCAATAAAAAAATCAAGGTATGCATGATTCTTTCAAACTTTTGTTTTTATTTTCCATTAAAATATTTAATAATGTGAAGCTAGTGATGTGAAACTTACATACAAGCTGTAAAAATGTGGTTATGGTACATTGTCCGAGTTGATGCATAAAGGGGTTTCCAACTAAAAAAATCTCTGTAAATTCTCGTATATTTTTCAATGTATAAAATTTGCCACTGTTAAGCCTGGGGTATTTGAGTTTTCAAAGCTATCTGTAAGTAAGAACTAGCCACCGACTATATGCTTGTAAAAATGACCTTTCTCTTTACACGTCAAAGTGAGAATAACCACTGTAGGTTTCCTCATTTGTAACTTCTAATATACACAGGAAAACTACAGGGATTTTAAATGTTAACCTCAGCACCAAAAGGTCTTTTACATGAAAAAGGAAAACTTGAATCTTCTGTATGGTGCACCAAATATTGCTTCAAATTTCTCAAAATTACTTTCAGTTACCAAACTTAAAGGGGAAGGTGCTGAAATGGGCCTACGTGCAGCTATTGCTAGCTTGATAGAAGAAACAAGGGAATCTCCAAGTGTACCTAGCCCTCTCCTGCCGACTGTCTTTACACCAAGTTTCTCATACAAGTAGCTCAATCTAATTTCATCTCCTCCTCTCACTTCCCTTAGTTCAAGAGCTTGCTGTTGTGTTATCAAAGTGTACAAATAGAGTAGTTGTTGATTTAGATGTGATTGAAGTTGCTGAAAAATAAGCTTGTTAGAATGTTGTTGATCACAAAAAAACGTAAATAAGTCACATCACCATTGTGAACAACATTGATCTACCACACCTACATCTTTAGAAAGAGTCACAATGATAACATTACAATCGATCTAACATACACACAACCCATTTGATTCCATAAGAAGAAGATAAGATTCTCGATGATCTAATTCATAATAACACCCAATGATCCAACCAGTTCCTAAAATTAATTTTGTCTTTTGAATTTTGTATGTTTATTCTTTTTTTTAGAAAATGGAGAATGAATATGGTATTATCTATTATTTGGTATTAAAATTAGCTTGAATAAGATAATATAGTGATTAGTTTGATTTGAAATTGCTGATTTTATTACGGTAATGTGCATTGAATGTGTTTCATATGCAATTACTATTTGCCAAATAAGTTAGATTTTCACACACTACTTTACTGCAGGGAAAACTACTTTATTCTAACTTCCCATGGATAAAAGCGTACATCGGAAAACTCCTACAAAGGGTGGCTTTTTAAGGTATTCAACATTGCTTTCCCAAGATGAATTCCTTGATGAAGTGTACTCTTTGAATGATTACAACTTCTCAGAATTTGTTCCAAGTACACAAGTGGACAATGAAGAGGTAGTCATAACTTATAGAGAGAATTATTTTCTCAAAGAATCCAACTTCTCACTAAAATTAACACCACGATATGAACCTGCCCCTATCAATCAAGAAGAAATTGGAGTGAAGCAACCTGGTGTTCTTGAAAATCAGTGTTCTGACTGACGACAAAAGAGTAGAGTTCGTTGGAGCATTGCAGACACTTCTATTCTTATTGAAGAAAAGTGTATTGAAAGAGATACACAAACGAATGGAAGTGCAATGAAAAAGGCCATATCATCTACTGAAAAATGGAAAGTAGTGCAAAATTATTTCTCTAGTCATGGTGTTGATCGTATTGTAGAAACCAATGTCGAGATCGATGGGAACATGTTTTGCCTTATTTTAAAAGAATCGAGATAATGAATCGAATATTCCATCGGGCATGATAGTTATTGGAATTATGAGAACCCGAGAGAGAATTCATAAAAAGCTTCCAACAAATTATGCAAAAGAATTTTTTGATGCAATGGAGGTAAATTTTGGTGCCGATTGAGCAATAAACCCCGCAATATAACCATTGTTGTATGAGTATGTAGGCCATGATTTAGATTAAATTTTTTTACTTGGAGTAACCATTACATAAGGATGATATATGACCATTGTTTGTCAACTGTAGGTTATAACTTCAGATCTATGTTCACTCAACAACAAATTCTCTCAACCCCTATTGCTTGAGATATAAACAAAAAAATTTCTCAACCCTCGTTTAGACTCATGTGACACCTTCTTCACAATAACCTTCACCTAGTGTTAGGTATGACCCCCTTGTAAACTTTCCCAAAACCGCCCACTCCAAGCAGTTCCCTGTCCCTAAACCCCTTTGTGGCAATCCTCAGCTCATTGTATGAAAATCTATGAGGCCCATATTCAAGCTTCCAGTCTTCAATAATATCAACATCCTTCAATCTCCTCATGATATAAACCACTACGAAAATCACAATTGCCATTATTACCATAATAAAGAATGGTCATGCCAATTGTAAATCCTTTGGTCTTAACAATAGACTATGATTCTGAAACTACAGGATGTTTTGAGATCTCCAAATCGTGCATCGGCCCATTAATTTTAAAACTCCATCCGAGAATTCTATGTGCACTATAAAGCATCCTGTGGAGGAAGAAAATCCCACATATATGAACTACAGGATATCCTATATCTGTTTTTCAATGTCATCCTATATGTTATTTTTCTGCTACTTAAATTCAACTGTCATCATGTGTAGTAGTATTCCTATCAAAATATTCGTTGTATAAAATTTCATTTTTAATTTCATGTTCTTACCAGTACAAAGATGCATTCAAAGAGAGGCTCATAACAAAAGGAGACAAATTTAGTTCTTAGAATACTCATAACAACATTTTGAAATAAAATTTGATGTGGTTGTTTACATGTATATGTATTAAAATTGAGTTGATGATCAAATGATTGACTAAAGCTCTTTTTGTAGGGAGGAGTACACATTTCAAGTTTTTTATATTCCTACTTTGTAAGAGGCATTCTTCAATTGCACAATGGATTATCATTCAAGGAAAAAATGAAATTCCTCCTAGCATGTGCATCAACAACTATTCAATTAGCATTGCAAATTTGGTATGATCTTCAATACTTAACCAATATTTGACGCATATCAAAGAGGCGTAAGCTAGATTCATTTATTCCATCACACTCCACCAATCCAGAGAAAGAAAACATGGATATGGAGACTTTTTTAATTACTAGTGAGCAAGAGAATTTGATTCTTGAAAACAGCATTTATCAATTTCTCAATGGAGAGGTAGGATACAAGGAGAATGGTATGTAAAACCATGTTCCTTGGATTGGTGGAATCATTATATATTGGAAGTTAAATGTGATGATCAATGGTTTCAACATTTTTAGGTTGCCTTATGAACTATTTGAATCTCTTTGTGAATCCTGCATGAAGACCTTATTCAAGCAACAAGGATTGAACCCGACACAACTTGAATTCAGAGAAATGTTGACCAACATCAGAAATGTAAAAGAAACAATTAAGGATTGGTCTCTTCTCATGTCACGTACAAAGTCGTGCATGTCTACCTCAGAGAAATCCAGCTTCACAACTAAGAAGCACCTATTTGCAACAAAGGACCTAGCAGAAAACACAATAAACAAATTCTAAAATCATTACATGTGCTAATTGCAAGGAGCATCGTAGAACAAAGAAAACATAACTCTGACTCAGACATCAATGACACTCAACTGGAGCCAATAGTGTTCCTATGCACCGGACAAGAGGTCATGTTGACATCTAACTTGTGGGTTAGCTCAAGATTGGTTAATGGTGTACTCAAGCAAGTGATCTGCAAGTCTTACCAGCTTTTACGTTTGAACGCTACGCAAGAATGAGATATACAAAGAATGTAAAAGCACGCAAGGAAGAGGAGCAAAGACTATGTAACACACAACTGCCACTTGACGTACAACGCATGTGCACCCTACTACCTACATCATACCCATAGTAGTGTGTCTAGATCTTGCTTCCAACCTACATATATATATATATATATATATATATACATATATACACACACACAAAACCCACTTGTAATGCAATACAAATAAAAGTCACCTTTAGTTTACATCCAAACCATATTGTACACACAAAATTCAAGCCCTCTCCATAACTTACAACTCATTTACAATTGCTAGTTATAATTCTAGTAACTTTCCTATTTTAAATCTTACCTACTTATTGATATGATCGTGTTTCCATAAAAACCATGTAAGTTGCGAGAATTATAAATAGGTGGTGTTAATAGATGGTATATGACACCACGCTGCATCGTGACGCGTTCTTGGATATAAAAACACCTTTCCATCGTAGTCAAGCACTACATTTATTTTAACAAGAAAGTAAATGTAGGTACTACAGCTTCCAATACGGTCCCACTTTTCTCTAGAATGGGTTTCCTCGCCTTTCTCTTGTTGGCCTGGAAATTGACAGTCAGTAGGCTATTTTTTAAATTTTAACTCTATATTTCACCTAAATTTTTTTGTAAATTTTGAAAACCGTAAGTCTTTTTAAGTGGTTTATATAAAAACATAATACTTATTTATATCTATAAAAAATTGCTGGAATTTACAATACTTGAAAGAGCTAAACCGTCAGTGAATTTGTATTTGACATTACAAATAATTTGAAATTACAGGCCTCTTTCAATCATGCAACATTCAATCGATGCATTTTTGGGGGTTTGCAAATATCATTGTGAGCAATGTAGTAGACCGCTCGATTAAAGCCATTCTCTACGTAAAACATCATACTGTCTTAATTGTTGACCAATAAAAGTATTAATTAAATATAAAAATGATTTGCATATTCAAATTCTAATCCTCGTGTTTGTTTACTAAAAATATGAATACATTTATAAAATTAATAAATTTACATTTTAAATTTTAATTCGAATATTATTTATTTATTTATGTAAATTTCTAAATTTTGAAGTTGTATTTGTTTTAGTAATATAAATAAATATCTTAAATAAATCTTTTTAAAGATATTTTTAACATTTTCAATAAATTGATATCTATTATTGTTGTGGCTCAAAAAATCTTTCAAAAATGGTCTCAAAATTTTACTCTATTGTTAAGATATTAATTTTTTTATTGATTTCGTATAATTAAAATAAATAACTTCTAAGTTATGGTAAAAATGGATGTTGAATTTAAGGTTGAAATCACACTATGATGATCAAATAAACATCAAATTTAAGGTCAAACTTAATAGTAAATATCTCACTACATTACAATTCACCCCCTACCGCCATTTTAGAACATCTCTTTGCATGATAATAAGAAATATATAAAATATCATTAAATTAAAAAGTCTAATTAAATTGCTCGTGAATGTTGTTATAGCCTACTTGCAAAATATTGGTGAAAATATGAATAACATAATGCAAAAGAACTAGAAAACTAAATGAACTCAAGAAATACCTTTGAACATGCTTATATTCAAATATCAGAGGTCTCTCAAATGGGGCAACCTCCTTTTCCACAGAACTTGTTTACAACAACAAAAGGTATCCCATGCAATGGGGTTTGGGTGGATCGGTTAAGACAAATGGTTGTGTCCGGATCCACCCAGGTTCAAATCTCGTTAGGCACGATCCCCTTCGGGGTGGTTTATCGGTGGTGGCGATTGTCACATCACCGGTCATGTGGTTGGTTACTCTTCTTAGGTGGTGGCAGTCTTGGCTGGCAAAGAACTCTTGGCTAGGATGGTATCTCGGCCGGTGGTCTTGGCTTGGCTTGTATCATCGATTTGGCTTGTTGGCAATTGGTTTCTCTTCTATGACAATGACAGACTTGGTGGGCAAATGTTAGTGGCTAGGATGGTAGTTCTAAGCCTAGTCATAGCTCCAAAAAAAAACGTTTAAAAATTTATTAAAACAAAAGATATCCCATCTCTTCCTTACAATATCAATATATAGGAATTAGAACCCAGTAACCCTAATTCTCAATGGTGGCTTTATAATACATATGCACTTGAAATCATTGTAAAACCTACTCAAGGGACGATCCCCACACACACAATAGTTTCCTGAGCCAAAAGATAACTTTGACAATTACAATGCAAAAATAAAAGATTGTTTGGACATCAAGTTCCTTAAGATGCCCTAAACTTTGAAAAGATTTTTCCTAAAAACTTGAGCTGTGAAAAGTGTTGTTAAATTTGTTGGAGAGGTTCTCAAGTTGCATCTTTTGGCTGCATGATTCTACATTGGATCAAATCATCAATGATATTCCAATTGTAGATTGTGCATGTTCATCTACACAAGATAACCTCAAGTTCCAAGGTAGACTTAATCTCACTTCATCCAACTTTGAGAGAGTCATGCACGCATGAATTTTCTCCCTAAAGACCTACTTCAAACACGATATATGAAAAACATGGAGACTCTTGAAATATGGGGGTAGGTCTAATTTATACGCCACATTCTCAATGTTTTACATCACTTTATACATTCCACTGAATCTTGGTGCTAACATATGACTGCCTTTGAGATTTAAGGAAATTTGTTTGTATCAATGGAGTTGTTTAAAAACCACGTCCTTGATGGAAAATGTTTATTATAAAAAAATGTTGATATACTTGTTGTTTCATCCGATTCTAAGCTCAGAACAAGTATCCCTTTAAATCCTACAATAAAGTTTCCATTTGACATAGAGTTGAATCAATAACCTACCCCTTGGAGCCATATAGAAGGTAGGATATGAGAAATGGTTCCAGTTGGTCACATATAATTCATAGGGTGTCATCTTATTTAAAGTGTGGTAAGAATTTTTATACCATTTTTCAATAAGAGAGAACAACTCAACCCAATGGATTTTTTATTTCGAGGAAAAATAACACATACATGTATAGAAACTATTATTGAAATCTATTTTTATCCGTAAATCTAAACATGGTGTGTGACCTCATTTCAAGGTGTTTCTCATGGTATTTTAAAAATTATTGCAAAAAATTGTTAGTGAAAATTGGGATTGAGATATGAGACGGTAAAAAGGCACATACCATGGAGGTGGAATTTTGATCATGGTCAATTTGTTCAACTATTGAATAATTGAAAGGATCGGTCAATGAGAAGAAATAGACATATTTGGAGAGGTATTCAACCACAATAAAGATCACTATTTTACACTAGACTTAGGTAGCACTTCAATCAAGTCTATAAAGAAAACTAATCATACTACAATGTGAATTGGTAGTGGTCAGTAGAGTGCTAAGAATTATTATAGTCTCTCCTTTTTATATCGACATCTATCAAATTCTTCCATAAATTATTTGACATATTGTTTCATGCCTTCCTAAAAGAAGTTTCTTCCGACTCGTGTAAGTATCTTCAAAAACTCAAGATTTCCCCACAAAAGGCATGATTTGCACCACAAAGCCTAAGATCATGTGTGCAAGATAATCATTTACTAAGCAAGAGTAAAAATGATTATGAGTGCATGTGGATGTTGAATGCAATGAACCAAAACACAATCATGTAGTAGAAGACCGATTTGTAGGAAATGCAACATTTACTCATTAATGGTGAATAGAGAAATATAGAGTTCTATAAAACATTTTGCAAAGACGAAGAGAGCAAGATCTTGTATCAAAATGGGAAGGTGTATTTACTAATTAAATATAACTACTCGGAAGGTATTAAAAATGGATTAATGATAGAGAAGAACTAATAAAATTTATCTAGTGTATGTCTCAAGTGAGTGCAAGCTTATATTTATGAAGATCTAACCTATAGATCATATATTATTCCTATACATCACATATTACAATGTATCTACGATAAAAATGTTAGTTACAATTCGATGATAGTTTTTGAGAGATTATTACAACTATTCTATCTTATTACAAGAAAAGTAGTTGAGCTTTTCCACATGGCATGTCCCAATGATGCTCTAACATGGCCTAGTACGATACATGACATCTAGTGCACTACTTAGAACAAGGTGCTAATGTGTGAACATTGAAGTGTAACATTCATGTATAGATCGGTGGCAACAAATTTCATGTAATGAACTAAGAAAAAGGTTTTATAATGCATGAGATAGCTACAAAGGCCTACATGTAATTATTAATTTTTTTACCGTGACTTGGATGAGCTCCGTAATATTATAAGAGTTATAAAGGTTTTGTTGTTAGCTCAATACCGCATGAGCTATACGCAAGTTGTGAAACATGTGCCCAAGATGATAGGGATTTACTTGGGAAAATCTTCAAAGGTATCGTAGGACTTAGTGAAAATGCTAAGTGTTGGGAAAGTTACTGGTAAGATTATAAATCTGCGCACAATCGTGTAAAGTGGTTTACAAAATTCGTAAGGTTATGTACTTTCTACAAGATGTTTTAAAGGTAAGGAAAGTCGTGACAAGGAAGTAAAATAGTATGGATTCTATGAACGATGGGCCATTTCCACATAACACTACAAGATTGGATCGTTTTTGTAATACACTAATGTGAGTTCCAAGTTTTTAATAGAAGTGAGGAGGCTTATGTGTTATTATCAGTAACGAGGAAGGATAAAAGGTGCATAATGACCATTCACCATTTCTTTAGAATAAATTTTCTCCTTTCGCAAGTGGTTAGTTAAGGAATCTAACCTTGGACCTAATCAAGGTTGTGCCACATAGATTTATCAACATACTTCCCAACCTTAACTACTCAAAACAACTAACGAGTGTAGTGGATGATGCAAATTTCCATCACTTTGTTATTGCATAGTTGTTATCTCTGTTGGGAAAAAAATTCAGGATCCAAACTAGAAGTATGATGTGTCACAACTTGCTTAAGAATTAGAGGTAAGAAAGGTTGGAAAAGCTACACATTGAAAACTAGGCGCATGGCTAAGTATGGAGGAAAATCTAGAGAAAAGGTGTTCTCACCAACTACGTGGAGAAAGGTGTAAGGATGATAGTGTAGAGGATTGATCTTCCATTTTGGAACTCAAGATAATTCTCTCTAAATATCTAATCAAAATTTATCATCAAACTTAGAATGTATTAGGCGTGTGATATGTTTCATGGCACTCTTTGTAATTTTTCTATGAGTGGGAGATAATCTATTAAACCTATTGATGAATAAATTATATGTAGCACAAAAATTATTTATTTATCTATATATTTTTCCTATGTGCATTCAAGTTAGTTCAATTTGGAATATGTTAGGAGATGTCTAAAGGTGTCATTAGTTAGACCATCCCATGTAAAAATTTAAGAGAGAATGTAGTAGGTATGGTTTACATAGAAAAAGTTATACTCCCAAGTTTGAGCAAGTTAACTATTTTACATGCATACAAGATGAATTAGAGTGTGGCTAACAAATTTTGTTTTTCCATATATTTAAGGATGACACATCATTGGATGATAAATCTACATACTCATTTATTTCCATACGCTTTTCAACAAATAATCAATAATATGATGATCATGGTCATATAGGATGGATGTTAGGATTCTAAAAGGATACATACATGGGTGAAGAAAACACAAGTATTGCCAACTACATCAAGTAACCATGATCACTATATTTGATAACCTATCAACTACAAATAATACCACGTTATAATTGTGCTTTTTCATAGGAAGTTTAGAAATGGGATCCATGTCGACATATTCCCATGGAAAATATGTAACCGATAGAGGTGTGTAGAGTCCCAACTTCTTGTTCGTGGGTTTGGAGATGAAATAAGGAATGTAGGACTTGATGCATTGTTCCATTTCTATGTGCATATGTGACTAGTATAAGTGTGACTGTAATGTTGGTAGAGTCTTTGTAACACCAAAGTTTCATGATGTCTTTACATAATACACCTTCTAAATGAGTCTCGAGTGTATAAAAAATTAGGGGTCACATGTAAGAGTTAGAAATAAAATAAACCTTTAATTTAATTGATACGTAAAGTAAATGGGTTTAAGAAACCACTATTTATTTTTATGGGACAAAGTATCAAGTTATTTTAAATAGGAAAGTGATGTCTCTTTGAATATGCACAAACAAAATATATGGATTCAGACGTGATGGCATGATCGCTATGCCCTAACCCTAGCAGCGTTGAAGCGACATGATGGTCCGTTCAGGTTGGCACTGGCTCGAGCCCGAATGTTCGTGTTATAGATGGCGCGGGTTTCCTGTCATATGCTAAAAATGATGCGAGGATTTATGGTTCACCTTCTGCGGCTTATGTTTAGACTGTGTGTGAGGAGCTCTCTGTAGTCTGTAGCCCCTCCCCGCCCAATGCAGCTCCTGACCATGTGGGTGCTCATTCGCTCGATGGCCGCTCAGAGGTCTTTCAAATTTAGGTCAAAACTATCACTGGTATTACCCTCTGCCTCCAAACCCATCGATTTGCTTCTGGGTTGGACCTGCAGCATATTATCTCTCATAAACTAGGTTTTCATCTGGGTTCCTTTGGCCTCTCTTTTGCGGGAAAAATACTTTCGGATGAATGCCCTCTTGTCTCCTATGGGATTTCCCAGGATTCCATGATCTCTATGATGGGATTCTTAAAGGGGGGTGCTAGAGCTCGTAACACTACAACCTTCAAGGAAGCTCTGTTCAAGAATGCTGCTTCCACCTCTGCTACCCCCAGTCCTCCTCCCCTAGCTTATCTTGTTGAGCAAGCTGCGGACTCCCTTCACTGGAAATCACAAGCACCGTCTCCTGACACTCAAAAATAATCTGGAAAAAATCCCTCATCTATAGATTTAATGGTGTTTGGCCTTCGACTAATGCACTTATCCAATGGGTTCACTCCAATTGGACTAAAAATTGTGACCATTTTTTTTGTGCAAGAGGCTTCTTCATCATTTTGTTCTTTGCACAGGAGGATTATCAAAGGGCCTTGAATGAGGGACCATGGTTTTGGGGTTTGGCAGGTTTGTTTTCCATCCCTTGGTTCCCTCACTTTGA
Source organism: Taxus wallichiana var. yunnanensis (assembly GCA_018340775.1). Taxonomy (NCBI): domain Eukaryota; kingdom Viridiplantae; phylum Streptophyta; class Pinopsida; order Cupressales; family Taxaceae; genus Taxus; species Taxus wallichiana. The sequence continues at coordinate 670,028,111 of CM031243.1, forward strand.
CCCGTGCTCCTATTCCATCTCGCGAGTTCCTGTGTGGGTGAGGTTATGTTGATGCGTACTCACAACACCCTTGATCTATTTTACAATTCAAGGATTGTTACGTGCTTAGTGTGATTGCATAACATGGAGCTTTGCCGAAAGTGTGGGAATTTGCAACCGGGAAATCTCTCCAGGATGAAGGCCGGTTCCTATTCCTCTATTCGGGGATGCACACATTTGAATTGTAGAGGATCTATTCTAAAATCTACTCTAACTTTCCAATGAGACATGGTTAAGAGGGTTACAAGAAGTTAAATATAAACTAACAAAGGTGATGCATCAAAGGAATGTTTAACATCGCTTTGCCATTAAACACAAACTAGTAAAAAGTAATACAACCACCATGCACAGGTAACCAAAACTACAATGAGAGATCAAATGAAGGAAATGAAAACAAGAGAGGGTTGAAAACATCCACAGACTTATTTTATTGCTCCACGAATTTGATATAGTCCATTACAATGGCCAAGAGGCACAAACTTGCATTACAGTTTGAATGGGAGGTTTAAACTCCATAAATCCACTTGTAGACAAGAGAAGAAGGGAGGGTGCAAAACTAAATTGTCCAACCCTTGAAAAATTCCCCTCCTTACAATATATAGGAAGAATGAGAGAAAGGGAAGAGAAGAATTCGAAATCCTACTCCAACTACCCAAGAAATGCATTGAATTCTCCCGCTATGACATTGATGGGCACCCCTACAAAATCCATACCTCCATGTATTGTGCCTTTTTGGGCTAGAAGGAAGCCCATACCTTCATTATTGTGGTAGGTGAGAAACTTGGGACACCCTAAAAAATGGAGAACTATATTTTTCATTTTGAAGAACTTAGTCCCACTCAAATTAAGGTAACCAAATCGTAGTTGAGTAGAAGAGACCGTAAGATTTCCAAAAGTCCTTTCTTGTGCAAATCCGAGCTCCCAGTCAAAATTTATGGCCATCTGAAGGTCGAGGTATCATTCTATAAAAATGCAACCGATTGCCTCTGTCCTTTTTTGGAGTCCGAAATGCATGCAACCTCGAAATCCCGAAATTTAGAATTTTGGACATTTCCATTTCGGAGATTGAGTCACCTGTTCATCAACCAATTTTGCTTCGAGAGTTCAAATTATGAAACTGAAAGTCTGAAATTTGAACTTTCAAATTGAATTTCAAGCGGTTGAGTTGTGATTTTTGTGTTTTGGGGCTTGATATTTCCGAAACTCGAACCTTCAAACCCCGAAAGTCCGAAGTCTGAAATTTTGGACTTTTAGGACTTTAGAGTTTCAGACATTTTCTTGTCTTTTTATGTTTGGTGCCTTGATAGTTCCGAAACTCAAGTCGAAACCCAGAAAGTCCAAGTCTCAAATTTCAAACTTCAAACTTTCAGGATTTTGGGCTTTTGATGTTCACTGTGCGCACTTCCGAGATCTCTAAAACCCGAAACATGAAAGTCCAAATTTCGACTTTTGAAGTTCGGGATTTCAGACTTTGCCAAAAATTTTACAACTTCGTGCCTTGAGAGTTCTAAAATCCCGAAACCCAAAAGTCTAAAATTTCAAACTTTCAGAGTTTGGGATTTCATACATTTTGTTGAATTTTCCAAAATCCTCCTTTGGCCTATCTACGAAAAGCTCCACCTCGAAGTTTGATTTTTGGACTTTCAAAACTTCTTGATTCTCGAAATAGCTCACGCTCTTGAACTCACCCGCAATTTGCTCTCACTGGTTTAAATTTATTTGCCCAACTTTGAAATGTAAGCCTTCATGACCTGAATCCACCCTATCGTCTTCTCTGCGTGCAAGGTAATGTTTGTCTATTTTTCCTGAGAGGCAAAATTGGATAACAGATTACCTAACCTTCCTCTCCATTTTTACCTCACTGCGGAGGAAATCGAAATTGTTTAGGAAATTTTTTAAAACAGGATGTTACAAGATTTCATAGTGGGTTACTCACTTTTGTCAGAATATGTGTTGAGGTTGATCTTAGCAAAGGACTTCCGGACAAGATGACCCTCAAGATGGGTGATATCTCTCATGTTCAACCTCTTGACTATGAAAATCTGCTTTCAGATGCAGAAAATGCAGGACATCGGGTCATCTTCAGTCTTCCTGTCCTCATAAGAAAGTTCACCCTGCCAAGAAAAAGCCTTCTAAGTACTGGATCCCCCTGACCTCGAGGAGGACTTAGATTCGGATGTGGATGTTCAAGAAGCTAAGAGTGTTGACACACTAGTCGAGGCCCAACCTACATCAGCATATAAGGATGTTACGCTAGGCCAACAAGTAGAGTCTTCCCAATTGGGGGACAGATCCAACCCGGGAATCAAAAGACCCCATGAATCTGATCATTTGATTTGGATAAAGAAGGCCCCTTCTCCCTGAATCAGGAACAACAGATGGATTCCCCTCCGATTTTGGTTGTTTCTAGTGCACCGAGCTTGGAGGAACATTTAATAGAAAATTGGCAGTTAGTGCGCTCGAAGAAGGGAAAGAAGGGTAGGCTCTGATTCTTTATCCTTTGTTCCCTCTTTCCCTTCTTCTACTCTTCTTATAGTTACCATTTGGTGGTCTCCACTTCTTCTTTGGGAAGCTCTGTATTTTTGCATCTTCTCTTCTCCTCTATGTGCTTCCTTCTTGCTACTTTCGATTACTACTTTGGGGTGGTTCTTCCTTCCTTTTCTCCTCCGACATGTTATTTGTTGACTCGTAGTTTTGTGAGCCTTCCTCTCTTCTGGATGTGATTTCTTCTATTTTCTCCCTTGTGTTGTATGGGAATTCTCTTCTTCCTTTTCTCTCCCCCCTTATTCTTTGTTCAAGGTTGTGGGCCCTTTCAAAACCCTCACTTTACCCTTATCCAAAAAAATATGCACAAACAAAAACTAGAAAATAGATTAATACTTTTTTGTAGTTAAGGATCTACCTCTGTCAGATCCCTATCATTTTCAAGGTCAACAAAACAATTGACAACATAAAGTAAATGAAAATATGAATAAAATTAAATCACAAAATAAATGATATGCCTTATATGGGAACTTTGGAGACCCCAACATTTTTGCAAGACTAATTATTTATGGTGATAGATGATATAATTTGGTGATAATAAAATCATAGTGGAATTGTAGTTGAATTACCTACGTGATTTTTCCACATGTATGAAAATTTTGCAACTTTGGGATATTATGTTCTTTACCTACAAATTGTGAATTCAACTTCATAATTTTAGAACCTGCACAAGCAAGTAGATGCAAATTTATGATTCGCGAGTCTTACAGATTAATAACTAACAAATGATTCTCTTTTTATATATTTTTCTTAATAGAGGTGGGTGCTTGAATGCTTCACGTCTTTATTATTTTTTAGGATTATTGTTAAGATTATTCCAAAAATTTACCATTGATTTCATTAAAGCCTTGAGGGTATTAATATCTTTGTAAAAATATTATAAGGAGGTGGAAATAATATTGAATACAAGATTTCTACATAAAGAATATTCATGCCTTGTTTCTTCCCTTATTTTTAGAGACTTCATTATTAATACTTCTTATTTTTATTTTGAATAGATTAAGTAGTTTAGTGGATTAAGTTAGACTAAGAAAATGATGGTATATCTTACTTTCATAGTTCTTGTATCCAAACAAATAGTTTTGGATAGAAGTACATTCGTAATCTTCCATAACTATTAACCAAACGTGTGAAAATTCTATTGCGATCCTTCGATTATTAATCTCCTATCTTAAAAGATTATTTAAGCGCCGAAAACTAATTCACATGACTAATATCAAAAATAACACAACTGCATCACTTCACTAATAAAAATATGGAAAGAAATGCGTAACACAAAGAACACAATATTTTTGGAAAAATTTCCTGGAAAAAACCCCTAAGGGAAAACCAGTTCTACAGATGAGGAATTATATTAACTTTTGAAAATTAAGATATAAAAAGATTCCTTGCCTCTTACTAGCAGAACTCCGACAATCTCCCAACTTCTCCCGCATTGATATTCCCCCACTGCTATCCCCAACGCTATCACTGCACCCTTGCTAACACTGCAAGACTGTTTGCTATCACTGCAAACTTACAAACTCATTTGCTAGCACTGCAAATGCTTCTCCAAAACTTGTATTCTCCAAATGCCCAATGACCTCCTTTTATACTACTCTCATTGGTAAACCAACGGCCAAGATCGATTCTCAATCGATCTGAGATACATAACAACTTAACAACCATAACAAATAGGTTGCAAGGTGTCACTAAAGGAAATAAAAAATTAGAAAATAATTAAATACATTCTCAACAATAAGATAACTATTATCTAATCTTAGCAAATGGACGAACAATTGTCCAAGCTAACAAATTAACACTCCCTCTTAGTGAGGAAGTTGTTCTGCACGACACCCATCTTATCTCTGAAGAAGATAAATTTTTCCTTCCCCAATGCCTTAGTCAGAATGTCTGCTACTTACTCCTTTGTAGGTATGTATTGTAGCTGAACAATACCTCATTGTACACAATCCCTGATGAAGTGATACATGATATCTATATGTTTAGACCTATCATGAAACACTGGATTCTTAGACAACTTGATGCAACTCTGATTGTCGCAGTGTATCACAATAGTCTCAACCTTCTGACCAAACAAGGCCACTAGCAACTTCCGAAGCCATATAGCTTCACATGTCGCCATGCTAGTTGCAATGTATTCTACTTCTGATGAACTCAAAGCCACAACGTTCTGCTTTGAACCAAGAAACAACTCTTGATCCTAAACTGAAACAACACCCTGAAGTGCTCCTTTTGTCTATTGTACTACCTGCCCAATCTGTGTCAGTATAGCCTATCAACTTGATTCCTTCACCTCGAACATATCTAATCCCATACTCAACTGAACCACGTAAATAACGCAACACATGCTTATTTATCCAATGCACTCTCTTTGGCTCAACCATGAACTGACTAAGAGAGTTTACTGCAAATGCTATATCTCGGCCTGGTGTTGACCAAATACATGAGCGAACCAATTAACTACCTATATAAGGTGGGATCTACATCTTTGTCCTTAGATGTATCTACCTTCCTCCAATTAGTGATCATAGGTGTAGACATGGCTTTGCAGTCCTCCATCTCGAATCTCTTCAAGATTTCAATGCAATATTTCCCTTGACCAAGGAAAATCTCTCCATCTGTCTGCCACACCTCCATGCCTAGAAAATAGTGCATGAGTCCCAAGTCCTTCATCTCGAACTCTTCTGCAAGGTCCCTCTTGCAATCCTCTATGAGCCCTAGTGCACCTGTAAGAAACAAGTCATCTACATATAGAACAAGAATGAGAGCCTCGCCCCAACCACCAAGTAGTAGAGGTTAGCATCTGCCTCACTCTTCACAAAGCCCATTTTCTGCAAGTATGTATCAATGTGCTCATACCATGCTCTAGGAGCCTGCTTGAGTCCGTACAAGGCTTTCATCAATCTGCACACGTGGGTCTCTTTGTTGTGTGCTACAAAGCCTTCTGGTTGTTCTATGTATACCTCCTCCTTCAATTCACCATTAAGGAATGTTGTCTTGACATCCATTTGATGGATCTGCCATCCCATCTGCGTTGCAAATGAGATTACAGCTCGTATAGAAGTATACCTGGCCACTAGAGAAAATGTCTCCTCATAGTCTATTCCCTCCTTCTGAGAGAACCCCTTTGCCACAAACCTTGCCTTGTATTTCTCGATGCTACCATCTACACCGTGCTTTATCTTGAAGATCCAGCGTGATCCAACTACTGCCCTATCTGTTGGTCTAGGCACTACCTCCCACACATCATTATGCATTATTGAAGTATATTCCTCAACCATAGCATCTTGCCATACCTGATGTTGTGCAACCTCTTGATAGCTGGAAGGTTCACTATCTACCAATTGGCTGACTAATGCCACATAGTCATTGAACTTGGCTGGTTCTTTCCTCTGTCTCGTACTCTTCCTAGGAGCTCCCACAAACTCCTGAGTATCCCTTTGTGTGTTTTGAACCTCACGGTTCCTGCTGCCAACTGTAGAGGATGAAATATCAACCTCTAAATCTTCTAGATGCATATCCTGCTGCACCAGTTGCTCCATACTCTGTGAATCTTCACTACCTGAGTCTATGCTTGTACTAGTAACTGTACTTGAGCTTTACCCTTGACTTGGACTTGGAGCTTTTGTTGGCTGCTCACTTTGATCATCCATTTGGAAAATCTCTGGACCTTCTAAACGCTTTGTCCTCCATGAACTTGACATCACGTCTGACAATAATTCTTCTAGTCCCTGGAATAAAAATCCTATATGCCTTTGAAGTTTCACTGTACCCAACAAGGTACCCCTTCTCTGCAGTCTGATCTAACTTGGTACGTGTATCTTCTGGAATATGACAATATGCCAAACTCCCAAATATCTTGAAGTGACCTACATCTGGCTTCTTCCCTGTGAAAGCTTCCTTTGGTGTCATCTTCCCTAGTACCTTGTGTGGAACCCTATTCTGAATGTAAACTATTGTACTACATGCCTCTGCCCATAGATAGTGGGGCATGTCTTGGTCATGTAGCATAGCCCTTGCTGCCTCCGATATAGAACGGTTCTTCCTCTCAGCAACTCCATTTTTCGTGGATTGTAAGGAACCGTCCACTCTCTCTTGATTCCTTCTCTGGTACACAAATCCTGGAAGTCATTTCCTTTGTACTCGCCTCCATTATCTGACTGAAGAACCTTTATCTTCCTTCCTGTCGAGTTCTCCGCAAGAGCCTTGAACTCTTGGAAGCGACTAAAAACCTCATCCTTGGTCTTCAAGAAGTATATCCAGGTCTTCCTGGAGAAATCATCAATAAATGTAACATAGTACACATATCCTCTGAGAGACTTTGTCGACATTGGTCCACATACATCTGAATGTACTAGATCAAGAACACCCTTAGATCTATTGTCACTCCTTGGAAAAGATGCTTTCGCAAACTTCCCCAACACACATCCCTTACATACATCATCATGCTCTGTGCTCACCTCTGGAACACCTGTCACTGTCTCACGAAGCAATTTAAGTGCTCCATGATGAATATGGCCCATCCTCCTATGCCATAGCTCTCCAAGATCTCTAGGATTACTGCTGCTCATAAGTGCCTTAGGAGTATCAAACTGTAACCTATAAAGGCGACCACTCCTAACTCCAATAGTTATGGGTGATTTCCAATCCTTGTGCTTAATCAACACATGTGTCCCTCTAAAAAGTACATTATACCCTTTATCCTGAAGAACAAATACAGAAATCAGATTCATACCTAAGCCTGGCACATGCAAGACATCATGAAGTGGAACTATCTTTCCATTCTCCCTCTGAAACTGAATAGTCCCTTTCCCAACTGGGTTGAGCTTGGACAAGTTCCCCATAGAAATCTAGATATTGGTGTCCTCCTCCTTGTAACTGGAGAAGTACTCTCTAACTCCTGTCATATGAAATGACGCCCCACTATCTATATACCAAACACACTGTGAGGTTGAGCTGACCATACAAGCTATGAGTGCAAACTCATCCTCCAATCTCCTAGAGAGCTCCTCTGCACTTGCTGAAGCCGCCACCTGGTTCTTGCCCTTCTTATCATTCTTCTTCCTTTGTGGGCAGTTACTAACATAGTGGCCAAACTCGTGACAACCATAGCACTTGACCTTAGACATGTCCTTCTTCTTCTCACTTTGAGAATTTGATCCTTTGCTAAATCCCTTCTTTGCTTTCCCTTTTCCCGCTAGGGAAACATTTTCTTGTTCTCCCTCACTTTTCTGACTCTTGTTGGCCCCATTGACAAGACTTAGTCTAAACTCCTCCTGAGTGAAATCAGTCCATAGTCGATCCCAACTCGGTAAGGTGTCTCGTCCACTAACAACTTGAACAAAGACATCCCACTGTTTAGTAAACCCATTTAGGGCTATTCTTACTAGCTCATCATCATCTGGCTTATCTCCAATAGCTACTAACTCATCCTTGACGAGTCTAAGCCTGGTGAGGTAACTTGTAACGTCTTCTCCCTTGTTCATCCGGGTATTCTTCAACTTTTCTCTGAGAATCAGCTTCCGGTTAGTGGTAGCATTCTGGTACAGATTCAGAATGGCATCCCACATCTTCTTCGCCGTATCTAACTTGGAGATGTGTGGAACAATATGATCCTTGACACCATCAAGGACAATCCTCCTCGCCTTGGCATCCTCTTTCTTGTATGCTTTGCAAGTCGTGGTTGCGTCTGTAAAAATACATTAAAGTGGTAACATAATCCTTTATACCATTCTCTTCCAATAATAAAGAAAGTCTGGCCTTCCAGACACCAAAATTCGAGGCACCATCTAATCTGTCCTGATCTCTCAAACCAGTGAAGCCATCTCAAGGATAAAAGTAAAAGAATTTAAAGAGATCAAACTAGGTTATAGAAACCCTCAATTTCTTTCCTAGGGAAAACCTTGTCTACCCTTAACACAGCTCCGATACCATGTGAAAATTCTATTGCAATCACTGATTATTAATCTCCTATCTTAAAAGATTATTTAACCGCGAAAACTAATTCACAACTAATATCGAAAAATAACACAACTGCAACTTCACTAATAAAAATATGGAAAGAAATGCGTAACACAAAGAACACAATATTTTCGGAAAAATTTCCTAGAAAAACCCCTAAGGGAAAACTAGTTCTACAGATGAGGAATTATATTAACTTCAGAAAATTAAGAGATACAAAGATTCCTTGCCTCTTACTGGTAGAACTCCGACAATCTCCCAACTTCTCCCGCTGATATTCCCCACTGCTATCCCCAACGCTATCATTGCGCCCTTGCTAACACTGCAAGACTGTTTGCTATCACTGCAAACTTACAAACTCATTTGCTAGCACTGCAAATGCTTCTCCAAAACTTGTATTCTCCAAATGCCCAATGACCTCCTTTTATACTACTCTCATTGGTAAACCAACGGCCGAGATCGATTCTCAATCGACGACTGAGATACATAACAACTTAACAACCATAACAAATAGGTTGCAAGGTGTCACTAAAGGAAATCAAAAATTAGAAAATAATTAAATACATTCTCAACAATAAGATAACTATTATCTAATCTTAGCAAATGGAAGAACAAATGGCCAAGCTAACAAATTAACAAAACGGTTGAAGATTTGTGACATTTTAAGGTTTAAATTGAATTATTCCTTATACTCGATGCCTTCCTCCTTTTATTTTATGCATTATCTAGACTATTTGGATAATGATAAAATTACATCGAATTCCATAGGAGATCATTTATGGTGAAGCATAACAAATTGAAATTGGAAAAAAAAATCTCTCTTCCTTCTCTCCTTTTTTGCTTTATTTTAATATTGTTCAATTTTTATTTTCTTTGAGCTTCACTGAAAAATACAAGTCTTTTGAGGTGATGATATAATATTTTTTTTTTTATTAATCCCATGAAAGGGGAGGGGGTTTAAGAGGGCCCCCTCCCTCTTACAACTAAAAGCACCAAAATCAAAATAGGTTGAAGAATAAACATGACATACAAGAAGCTAAAACACAAAGCTCCGAACAAGATCAAGGAAATTCCATCTGACTTTTAACGAATGCCAAAAAATGGTCAGAAGAAAACTTACAAGATACCAAATAAAGAGAAATGAAGATAAAGAGGTTATTTATGGGAGTATGACATGATTGATAGTTTTATATGTTGTTTCTATTTATTTTACACATGTATTCCTAGTTGTTTTATTTTGCATGTTGTTTTTTATTGGCACAATAGTTTTCACCATGCACAACACATTTTACAGAAAAATGTTTCCACCATTCCAACCTTCTAAGTATATTATCAAACATATGGTACATGGGTACACATATATTCCTTTGAGTAGTGTGCTTAAATGCTTTATCACATGCACCTCAAGAGTGGGGATGTTCATTGGGTTATTTCTACAATTACATATATGTTAAAGAATACATGAATTTTATTTACAGGGATCAAATCTATAGAAAAGGTAACAAATATTAAAATTTAGTAGAATTCAAACAACATCAAAACTATACACTATAGTTAGGACAATGGTATGCTCTTGCCCATTTTATAACTTTCTAGATAGAGGATAGATTTATTGTATTTTTAATTTCTACTGATTATATCATCTATTTATAGGATTCTCACATAGTTACTGAGTATACAAATGACATAGTTTAGAGCAAGTTGTTGGGGCAAATTAATTCCTTCCTTCTTCACGACACTACTCAAATTTAGTTATAAAAATAGGGTTTGGGGCCATGGGCCTCCTCCCATTCAATTTTTAGATTCTACATGATAGATTTTGGTTAAAGTGGTACGTTATAGGGGTATGGAAATGTCCATTCCTTCCAAGATTTAATTTTTTGAGTTGGTACAAATTAGGCCTAGATTTGTGTGCAGTCAAGTGGCGTGCTTTGTTGGTTTACTAGAAAGTGTCAAAGTATATAGGTTCTTCCTAGACTTATTTTTCTAAATTTATGAATGGGGAAGGCGTTGAGTAGCTAAGTTCTTTGTATTCTATACCTTCCTCTCTACAAATATTAAGAAAAGGGGGAATTCTTTTCTTCTTCTCACAATCTTTGATAATCAACACTTAAGAATATCCTTTCGAACAACATTAGGACCGATCACTCCCAATCCTTTGGCTTAAATGAAAAATCCAAGTCTTTGAGCCATGAAATAAAATGTGATTTCCTCCCTCTAATCCTTTTATGTTTTTCACCTCTTTACTTATTTTTTACCAAGTTTAAAGTTACAAGCATTATCTATATTTTGAGTTAAAGTTCAATTTTTATCATAGACATCAACAACACTCTATGTTGAAAGTTTCATCATGGAGCAGTCCAACACCAAAACATCATATAACCATTGTAGATCAAAGAATAAGTGTGTGTGAACACTAAGGTATGTTTTTCCTTTAATCATGCAATTTTCAATTACACACTTAAAGGGGGGGAATGTAGACAATAAAATTTGGTAATTGTCTTTGTGCAATGTCAAGGTTGACCATGATCCTTGCTAAGACAAATGATCACATTAAAAATCCAATCACCTAATATTTCTAGCTCATCTACAAATTTTTTATCTTTAAAATCTGCTCTATCATTAATTGTGATAATATTACTTGATCAAAGAAGTATAAAATATCTTTTATTCATGACACAAATTTTAACTTTGGTTTTCATTACTTCTTTCCAATAATATAGGGAAGGGTTAGGATGTCATGTCCAATATTGACCACCATATAAGGTCTTACTCCTACACATTCAATTACTCATATTTCAATTTCACAATCTTATTTAGGTCGGAGTTCATATTTTAGGGTTGCCCTTTTTAGAATATTTCAACTACGTAAGGTTATAAAAGTAAATTTTTATCACTTTATAACTCACTTAGAACTCTTATAACCTCTTATTCCAAATATCGTACCAAAATAACTCAAAGGATACCTAAATATACCCAAATTAGTTGTATGTCATCTAGAGTAGACCCTACTACAATTTTGAAGCACTTAACCAAGTCAAAGATTCTAGTTTCCTCCATTTCCAAGCATGAGAAGGTCATAGATCCATGTTTTAACAAGAGAAAATTCACTCCAAGCATTACATAAGGGGTTCAAGAAACAAAGGGTTAGGCTACATAGTTGAGGTACACCACATCTCACTAATATTGTGTTGGGTACATTCTATAGTATGCAATTAACCCACTATGTTGGTGTCAAGGGACATGAAGGAACCTCTAGGGGGTTGGTTACCTATTCATACTTGTACATGTACCTAAAATAACTATATGATACTTGATCATGCAATGTGAGCATGTAGTGCAACACTTGGATTGGTTTAGTAGTTGGTTTTCTAACCGCCAATGGTAGTCTAGCCTCACCACACACACATGTTTTCTCCTTTTGGTTTTTTATTTTCTAATGAAGTGTTGTGCATCTTCTTGCTAGGGTTTCCACTATGTTGCAAGTAATTATAGGTCATCCCAAATTTGTGCAAGAAAGTGTAACATACAATAAATTCCTTTTTAATACAAGAAAAACACTCATAAAATTATAAATCTAGACTATCACAGGGTCCAAGACCATACAAATCTAGTTCATTCTTGTATAAGTCGGGTTTAGACCATAAAATAGTTGTAGATTCCTTCCGCTATTTATTGTGCGAGTTCATGAATTCACATCAACCGCATTATTCGAATTTAAATGGTTGATTTTTGAATTTAATTGATCAAAATAGTCAACATGTTACAAACCCTTTCATCTTTTTTAGTGTGTTGCAATCCCAAAATACATATAAAATCAATTAGGTTGAAAACAATGTGAATAGTAAAGAGTGTTCTTACCTTATTCTTCATTTGTGGTATACCATGTCACTTTGTTTGTGGAATGAATATTGATGTTCCTATTAAGGAAGTGGCAACCTGACCACTTCACATCCTACTAAGGTCCAATCTTGATCTAAAAATGATTTTTACTCCTGGGTACCGTTTTAAAATATTTGGATACTTCAAAAATTTATCTTATTTCAAATCCAACTTTCGTGAGTCAAATGGAAATATTATAAATCCATTATAAACTAATGCACTCAATTTGATTTTATTCATTTGAAATTGATTTGTGCACACATTTGTTTGTTGTGGATAACTCGATTCCAAAATTTAACTTAATCATTTTTCCAGTTAATTGCTTTGTTTAATCAATTGTTCACTCTCTTCTTGAAACCGTAAATTTGATAAAAACAACAATTTAAACTGAAACAAAACCCACAACTTAATAATGAAGTTCACTCAAATGGGTGCGTCTCCAAATTCACTTAATCGTGAATTGATCTATTAATTAACACTTGAAGTACAATTTTTACCTTCCAAAGTGAATAATAGATCATGTCACTGCGAATGAGTTGATTCATATTTTTATAACTCAACAATTTGTCGAAATAAGTTCCCAAATCCATCCGTGGCTCTCATAAAGTATCTCCACAAAGGCAATATCCATGTAATTGTGTCAAAAAAACCTACAAATGAAAAAAATATAGCACTTTGTGGAAAAATAATGACTTCATCGTGTTCATCTCAGAATTCGAGCAATTCTCTAGTTTACACTAAGACCCAATTCGGCCTCTAAGACCTCAAAAATGACAATCTCTAAAAACTACCCCTTTAAGCCTTATGGCTATGCTCGGACATAATTACTCAACAAATAGAACAAAATCCTTTTTAGAGCTCAATGATCTAGGTTGGTATGGTGGTGAGGCATTATTATTTTTAAATGGGTGACGGGGGTCCAATTATCCATACCAACATTACATGTTTAATCCACCTTCCCGTGGATATGATAAAGGTTTGGCTTTATTCTTATTATTTTTTAACCCCACCATGCATTTTTTTAAATGCCCGTTATGCATTTAAATGCCACATGTATGTGACTTTTGTCTTGTGCTTGGTTTGTGGGCTTACCACTATCTCCCATGTAGGCCTTTATTATCCTGCCGAAGGCAAGGATATTGTTTTCACCTTAGCAATTAGTTATTTGCATTTTGTTCAATCAGATTTTGCCATATGTATTTAAATGGGCTGAACTAAAGTTTGATGCTTTAATTTTTGTGTTGTGGCAGGATTCTATTGGTGATCCCCTTTATTTGGCACTGTTGAGGGGATGGACTCATATTCATTTAATGTCATTTAATGCTGGTACAGCCTAGGATGCAGGTTTTGTCAATTTTGTGTGGCTCGAGGTTGCTGTGTTTATTGCTTTGAGAATGATTTTTTTTTATCTTTGAGTTATTGCTTTGACTATGCCTGTTGTCATATTTTACAAACTAAATGCTAAAATATGTGCCTCTCATATCATTTCAAGGTATGTAGTATACATATCCCTTCAAACTTATGTCTGTCACAAAAATAATACTTAACATATACATGGATTTGTGTAATTTGATTTCAGGTAACTTGGTTTGAATGTGGTGGCTCCGATCTAGGAATGACATTAATTTGTAGTCTTATGGATGGGTTTGCACTGCAGAGTTTCCAAGAAACTTCACAAACATGGCCACTAAAGGAGAGCTCACATTTCTACCAGTGAATGATGGATTGGATGTTCTCAGATTGGAAGTTTTTTTGTGTTTCAAGCATTTAATCGGTGTTTTCGAGTGTCAATTTGTGGCTTGTATTATGTTTTTATGGATGTTTTCCTTTTGAAACTATAAATTTGTACTGGAGCATAAAAATTTGTTTTCTCGGACCCTTTTATTTTATTCTACTTCACTTTTTTAGGGGTACTCTTTGTAGGGTAGATCCGTTTGATATTCGAATGTAACGACAATGTTAATCTAATTCTCTTTATTTTTCAAATTTCAGGTTACAGGCCATTATAACTCGCGATTTCGATCATTTGGGGGCGGGGTTTGTATGGAATAGCCTCGAGTTTGAAGGTCGTGGCTTGATGAATCAAATCTTCCATTACAGGCTGAAGAACCCAGAATTACTTGTATTATTGTGAAGGTTTCAACTTAAGTAACAACTGCTTAAAAATTAGCATTTTTGCAGTAAATATATTGCAGGTACTCTTCATGAGAAAAGTATATTATAGGCCATAGATTTATAGAGTTTGTAGGTGCACATTTGAAGGTTTTGTATGCGTGTGATACTTGTTTTATCTAAATTGGGGTCTGATGGATTCCATACATTGGAAACAACAGGTGAATGTTGTTGTTTAAAGAGTAAAAGTAGCCTCACCGAAGCTTTGAAATGGATGAGAGAGGTTGCCATTCCATCTTGTCCCTCCCGTATTATGTACCAGAAAGCCGACACGTTCTCTGCTAAGAAGAGGACAATCCTCGTCATGATCATGGTTTTTCCATTCACCTAATGTTGGGTCTACTCACCGCATTTTTAATGCCTTATTTAATTCATGAACACAAGGGATGAGCATAAAAAACCAGGGAGTTCGTGTTGTCTATCTGTGGTTTAATATAAAAACAAGAGCAAATGCTTCATGAAATCCTTGAACACCCTTGCGTTTAGAACCCACGTATGAGATGTTTTTATTCAGCCCTTTTTAACACGGGAGCATGTCTAGCTGGGCTCGAACCTTGTCATTGTCATCTACATCACTCTGCATTTCAGATAGACCATAACTAGTTGGACATAATTTTGTTGTTATCTTTGACTAGGGTGTCTTTTGTTTGGCTACATAGCTTATGTGCAGTTGTTGGTTTCCTTGCCGGGAAGGATATTCATTACAATATAGTAATGAAAATCTCAGCAAAAATTCCTATATCAAATCACTTTGTTGCTTATCGTGCTTTTGAACAATGTTATGTCTTTGTAGTCTCGCAATAATCAATAGAAAATTGTCACTCTTTTCAAGTTTGTTTGAATCTCTATGACAATGTATAATAGCAAAGGTGAATTGTTCACATTTTATACCTGACATGTTATATCTGGTAAAACACTATCAGTGCTTTATACCTGACATGTTATATTTGGTAAAACACTATCAGTGCTTTAAGAGGTTGCTCATGTTATCTGTAACTTACAATTACAATACTCCATGAGGTGACATATTGATCATTCATTAGTTAAACATTTGGCAAGAATTTAGTAAACATTTACATTTTTCATTCCTATGTATAATAGCTTTACAATTGCTTTGGCAATATATGCCATTCATGGCCTTGTTAGAATGGACTCTCAACATGTATCTCACCAAAATTCAAAACATCACATTTAATGATATTAGAGAAACAATCCTGTCAATGTTAATTTTTCTACTGTCAGAGACATGACAACTTTTTGGATGTGCAGATCATTAAAATTGGATACATTATATTCTAAATCATGAAAATTTCCTTGCATTGTTAGGATTTAAGATGTTACTCTACTTTGTTCTCACTGCAAATCAGCCACCTCAGGACTACTACATGGTTGCATTCACTTGTTTCACCAGATCTATTCTCACTGGTGTATGTATCTTTTGCTAGAGAAATTCTCACAAGTGTGTTTCTGGACCTATTCCAGGGGTCTAACTATTCAGATTGATTGGTCTCTTAACCAAGAAAGATCCATCAGGTTTGGTTATGATCATTCTTGCTTGAGGTCTAGTATTTTGCTTCCTTTTATTCTGTGAAACGGTTTGTAACGCACAATGTAATGGTGATTTAGATCAGTCCATATTATTCTGATTTCTTGAATAATGCTATGTGATTGTTGTGCAGATGGAACCTGACAGCCAACGTAGCTCGTCTTAATCCCCAACTCTGCCCAAGGGTTAAAACTTTTGTTGTCCACATTCCCCTGTTTTGAACTGGCTGGAGAATTTCTACATAATCCTTTAGACACATGTAGGTTGGAATATTTTTTCAAAATTGACATATATCCTTTCAAAATGACTTAGTATTTTGACTAGCTCTTATTTTGAAACTACCTTGGTTTTCTCCGCAAGCTGCGAGCAAAGAACAAGGTTTTTTGTATTCAGATGGTTGGGTTTCAAACCTAGAACCTATTACATTTTCCCCAATTTTTTGGACCCCTTTAACCACAAATTACACTCACAATAAAAAAAAATCTTACATGGTCCGGGTCATTCCATGGCACCATATTTCTTTCACACAATTTTCCAAGCAACTCTTGTTCATCATCCCACAGTCTAGCATGCCAGGGAAAATTGGACATTGACCCAAAATCTCCCGCACACATTCATGAAACATCCACACCGACTAACCGAAGACACCAATGAACCCCATCTAATAGTTGATTTCTGGATACACATCAATGCCTTACTCGTGTATTCTAGCACAACTAACACTCTCCATTGTATACCGCACTTGACTGCATGCACTTGTCAGTCAGACAAAAACCAATTGGGTTTTTGTTCCTCTTCGAAAAAGTATAAAACATTTATGCCTTCCTTTGAAATTAAAATGTGATTCCCACTACGCAAAATACATGGTTCTAATAATCCTCCCATCATATTCACATTACACTTGGAAATACACAATAATCTACGGAAAAACAATAACACTTATTTTAAAATATTGTGATACAAAACTCAACAATTACATAAACAACAAATACTTTCTTCATCATATTTTCCTTCCGGATGAATAAATTTTCAAAATCTCCATGATAACAACTAAAAGAAACTACACTGGCTCAACCTCCTACAAAAGAAGAATTCACGCATCTTCTCAAATATGTAATGTGCTTCTACACCTTGGCTTTAATCAATTCATGAAACATCCACACCGACTAACCGAAGACACCAATGAACCTCGTCCAACAATTGATTTTTGGATACACGTCAATGCCTTACTCGTGTATTCTAGCACAAGTGACACTCTCCATTGTTTACCGCACTTGACTGCGCACTTGTCAGTCAGACAAAACCAATTGGGTTTTTGTTCCTCTTCGAAAAAGTATAAAACATTTATGTCTTCCTTTGAAATTAAAATGTGATTCCCACTATGCAACAAAGTCTTCATCCACACCACAAAACTTCATTTTCGGCAAGGATTTGCCATATCATGGCCTTGCTAAAATGTGGGAATGATAAAGCCTCTAAGGCTCTTTTTTAAAATTTTAAGTGCCCACCGTGTCTACGTGGGTTTCCATTTAAATGTAGGTCCCTCCATTAATACTCATTCTCCCACGTATGAAAAAATCTCTACCACATGTCCAAACATGCTATGTCATGTGTCCAAACACATATATGCCATGTGTCAACATGTGATTTGTCTACCTTTGTTCGTATACCACCAAGTGACCGAACTTTGATTGGTCATAACTTTTTGCATGCGGATTTAGATTTGCTCCGTTCAAAATGCATCGAAAAGGACTCGATGAGCTCCATGAAATGGTGATGACTTCATAAAACTTTCAAATCATCCGTTTTGCAATGTGTTGCTGCCACATTGGTCGATTGACCCTTTCGACTTTGATGTCGACCAAACTTTGAATGGCCCTATCTTGAGCATACGATGTCCATTTTTCACATTCCGGTATCTGAAAGATTGTTGAATGTACTACCACTCGGTCATGGTTTAGGAAGATTTAGGGAACTACCGAATGTTCCAAAATGTCTTCCATATCAAATCCTCCTTAGCTACACTGTAACTAGTAACAACAATGTCTTTACTAAGAATGTTGGTTTATCATTTGGATTTTTGTAATGAAAAAATATAAAATGTACTATTTTGATTGTTTGATCTTAGCCAAGGAATATTTAGTGCCTTTGAATTAATTTTCTAAGGAATTCATGTATTTGCCTTCACTTTTGTCTAATTGATTTGTTTGTTAATATCGAGTAAGTTAAATTCAATTAACTTTAGAAGTGAAGTCTATGACATGTAGAAAATTTCCTTAAAAATGTAAAATTATGTTATTCATATACTACAAATAAAATATATAAAATATTATTTTATATTTAATATATTATAGAAAATATTTATTTATGTATATTAATAGAGTTAACATATAAATCTGTATAAATATGACTTCCATATTTTAAATATGCAACACATAGGAGACGATTATTTCAAAAGTTGAAATGATTTTATGGCTAAAATCATGAAGAATATCTAAACTTGTGTCAAGTTTAATATTGAAGGTGCTCATGCAAACTTTGTAAGAAAACATTTCCATAAATACATGGGGTAAAATAATGGAACATTTCACAAAGACTTGAGAGGTCAAGGGTATGGAAATCAAAGGTATACTAAATATTGTTTTATTAAAGTCTCAATCAGAAAATTTTGCAATAACAATGAGGAACCAATATAAAAATTTATACGAACCTTCTCGAGTGGTGCTTTATTACAACGCTCCTGGGCGAGGAATCTACCAAAGTACTATTTTACTAGAAGACATCGGTGAATATTTCAGATTATATGAGTTATGCCAAACAATGATTTTGTGGTATGTGGAAGACAAAATGGTTTTTAGTGCTTTATCATTTATAAAATAAAAAATGAGAAACAAAGTTGGATAAAAATGAGAAAGTTGCTTGACGTGTTATATTTCTCACTACTCCTTAGAAACCTTTCCTTTCGACAGAGAAATTGCGCATTGGAATTCCCTTTTTGATAAAAGAGGTGTAAATAATACGACTACAAGTACAACTATTCCCAATGGTGAGATGTGAATTGGTGTGTCGTCACACTCTGTAAGAGAACATTGACTTTGAAGAACCTATTGATAATGGATTGTTTTGACTTTAAATAGGTATTTCCTTGACCTTAATTTTATTGTTTGTCACCTTACATTTTAACTGTGTTTATTTATTCAATTTCATATTAACATATTTGAATATAATAGTTTGTAGTTAGACATAACAGTGAACACAATTGTAACTCTACAAATGCAAATATTGACTGAGGAGGCTTTTTAACATATTTTGTTTCAGCTCTTGTTATCATTAAAGATGTTTATAGGTATATATATTTACATTTATATAATTACTATTTTGGATTTTTTGAATACCAATTTCCGTTTTAAAAATTTGTTTGTTACATGCATTTGTCGAATACTAATTTGCAAGGCCTTCATAGTTCAAATCTGCATATTCTTCCACTATTATACTCTTCCAGACTTCCACTGTCCAGACATGCACAAGTTCTCATTTGCATTTTTAATCTTTCTGTTTTAAAAATTTGTTACATGCATTTGTCAAATACTAATTTACAATGCCTTCAGAGTTCAGATCTGCATATTCTTCCACTGTTATACTCTTCCAGACTTCCAGACTTGCACTGTCTAGACATGTACAAGTTATCATTTGCATTTTCTTTAATCTTTTTGTTTCTTCCTTAATCCACTCAATCATTATTTCATCTTTTTTCTTGAAAATGTGGGTTGACATCCATCCAAGGAAGCTCTCACTTCTTGAGGACTGACAATGTCAGGAAACTCACCCATCTATATACTAATCCATTTTTCATGTTGATTTTTCTTGAATCAAAGGTCGTCTAGCATGCTACTGAAGGATGATTTCTCATTTTCCTTCCATATGCTTTATCACAGCCATCTAAAAGACAAGAGGTAGCCTAAACCCTATCATATGACATTTCTTGAGTTTTTACAATTATGTTTAATTTATTTTTGTATTTGCAAAATGCTTTGATGAAGTGTTTGAACTTTGTGGGATGAATATCAAATTACATGTAAAAATCACACATTCAAATTTTACAAGTAGAGAGGAATATTTTTCGTATTAATATGTTTATGTTATAACACATTCCAAATTTTCTTAAAACAATTATCCATTATCATCATCCATGATCATGTTTGAAGCTAAATCTACGTCCACACACAATTCATCATCATCCATATCTATTTTAATGTCATCATCCACATCTAATGTCATCATATCATTGATTCATTACAAGTAGAGAGAAGAAGATTTTGAGAAGGTTTAAATGCGAAGAAACCTGATACAAGAGTTCAAATTTTACAAGTAGAGAGAAGAAGATTTTACTGTATTAAGATGTTTGTCCTAACACATTCCAATTTTTCTTAAAACAATTATCCATTATAATCATTCATCATCATCTATATCCATTCTAATGTCATCATATCATTACAAGTAGAGAGAAGAATATTTTGAGAAGGTTTAAATGTCTCTGTTGTACCACATTCAAAATTTTCTTAAAACAATTATCCATTATCATCATCCAGATTCCATGATCATGCTTGAAGCTAAATCTACATCCACATACAATTCATCATCATCCATATCTATTCTAATGTCATCATCCACATCCAATGCAATCATCATTACAAGTAGAGAGAAGATTCGAGAAAATTTAAATGTGAAGAAACCTGATACAGAGTTTGAATTTTACAAGTAGAGAGAAGAAGATTTAACTCTATTAAGATGTCTCTGTCATACCACATTCCAAATTTTCTTAAAATAAATAATTAACCATTATCATAATGCCATCACATTCATATCAAACATAAACACCATATACAATCTAGAAATTCTATATATAATATATAACAAGATATAAAAATCCAGATTATAAAGTATTTCAAATTTTGAAACACCATCACATTCAAGTTTCATACTTTGATATCTAAATTATTTCAAATTTTGAAACGCCATCACATTCAAGTTTCATACTTTAATATATAAAGTATTTCAAATTTTCAAATGCCATCACATTCAAGTTTCATACTTCAATATATAAAGTATTTCAAATTTTCAAACGCCATCACATTCAAGTTTCATACTTCAATATATAAAGTATTTCAAATTTTCAAATTTAAAGTTTCAATTTTTCAACCCTCAATCATGAAATTTTCCCAGACAAACTGGCATCTTTGTACCCCTTTCCCCAATGGCTTGCCCTCATGTACTCTTTGCTTGAATAATCCCAGAACTAATCAGATCTTCCATCGCAACATTGTTTAGATTCTTTACGATTGTTTGTTCTTCCTTTGTCGCATCTCCATGGGATACCAAACTAGCATCTGTAATTGCCTTTGTTTTGAACAAAATGTCAGGGTCGAAGCCATTCTCTTTAATTATCCGCTTTAGTGTATTGTTTTGTTTGTTAACTAAAACAATATTTTATTTCATCTTCATTGTTGCGGATAAACTGTTCTTCGTGGTTTCCAAGTGAACTTGGAACACCTTTGCTTGACTCTTCAAATTTTCATATTTCAACTGCAAAAAAATAGTGAGCTCAATTAAACATATTACTAAAATAAGAAAATTTCAAATTAACAAAAATATTGTTTCAAAGTGATAATACTTATGACCGCTCTATCTCTTTTGGCATTTGCAATTACCACCAGATCCTTGTCCTTAGACCATTTGTTAAAATATATGCTGGGCTTCAAAGCACTAATATTTTCCAATTTGTTTAATGCTTTATCTAAAATATTGTCTTTATAATTGTTGTTATGTGTGAGTCCCACCTCTTTCTTGGGTAAGTAAGGCATCCATCTTCGCAGGTTGATTTTGGACTGCAGCGTATAAATTGTCCCTTTGCCAATAATTTTCATAACTTATTATCTCATTGATTAGTACTTTTTCCCTTCTCTCCCATTCTATGAGTTGACTGATATGAGGTACAATAAACTCTTGGACATGGGATTGACAATCATAACCAATCAAGTTCTCTAAAGGAAATGATGACAACTATTCACCTTCTGTATCCAAAGAAGATGATGTCGATGGAGAGGTATGGGGGCTTTCGGGTTGATCATCGTCTGCTACCTCTTTTTGCCTTTGGGTGGCCTGATCCTATTTGCGATAAAATAAATCAATATTCAAATATTGAAATTGAAAGTGAAATGTAAAAAGTTGAATAAATTATGTTGAAATAGAAATATACCTGCTGGCCTTGAATCATCTCACGTGTATTGAAAAATCATGTTGGGTCATTACTATCAATGCCCAAGTAATCTTCATCTAAAGTTATATTATTTAAAATTGATACACCTTTGGTTGTGCTGGGAAAGCCACCAAGAGAGGGTTGAATTTGAAATGAGGAGGAAATGTTTAGTGTCCCGTTAGGGGCCGACGAATTGGCATGCGTTTACCAATGTTATTTTTCTTGAACCTCTAGTTGGAATTTTGAATCATAATGGTGGAGGATGTGGCGGTGCATTGTTTGTATAGAATTTGACGAAGGACTGCAATGTCTTGAAAAGTCCAAGAAAAATCAACAAAATCATATGAAAAACTGTTAAACTATGTAAAAACTATGAAATTATATGAAAAACTATTCAAAACTTGTACTCAAGCAATAAAATCATACCTTTTGTTTAGGGGTAGCTTGTCATTATACTTGAGGTGGCCATGTTGGAGTAGTAATTGGTTGTGTTTGAGTTGTGTGTGGCTAGGATTGTTGAGAAGGGTCTTTAGAATCGACAATTGCACGCGATTGAATTGAGTGAGTTGGCGAAGACGATTGAGAAGCGCATGTATAGTCCAAAGTCCCTCAAGTACAGCAATAATATCGATTGCATGTCAATTCAATATGGTAAATGGTAAATTATAAATAGAAAATGGTAATTTGTAAATAGTAAATGTTAGGGTATTACGTCTTGTCGATGCAAACGCTTGGGGTATGACGATGAGTGAACTTCCATTTCAGTTTGTGATTATGCGACGCCTCGGTGTTGTTGGTATCTTCCTCTTGATGCCGCTTTTTTTTCACTGGAAGGGCCTCCAAAAATCTTCTCTACATACGGTCAAGATTTAATCAGATTCGAAGTACATAATGTTAGTACTACATAAAGATTCAATCACAAGTACATAATCAAGACAATAACCATACTAAATTCTAATGTCAAAATATAAACTATATACATGTTGTTCTTGAAATGGAATTGACAAATTCTTCATTGTCTTGTCCGTGCAAGTAGGAATTGGTTTGTCTTTTAAATTAAAAAGAGCCTCGTAATAAAGGCCAAGGAGATAGTTTGTGGATTGAATAATTGGTTTTTAGAAAGTGATGCATTTGTAATGTCATCTTTTATTTTATTGGATAAAAAGGTGCACCAATCAAATTTTAGCTTTTCGATCGTTGCAAGAATGTATGCAATAGCCCAGTTTGGTATATCCATTTGCTAACCCTACAAAACAATTCTGGCTTGAAAGAAAGAAATCATGGCAGTAAGAAAGTGGTGTGCAATTCCTTGCATATCCACACCTCGTCTTGATTTATTGACGTGAGCTACAAAAAGTCATTGGAATTAATATCAATTTGAATTGTATCAAAACAAAAAAACTTTCAAATGAAAATTGAAAACAGATTACACGTACAATCAACATGGAAACCGAAAGTAGATTCGAGGTACTTCTTATCATTTTCGACGAGGGTTGCTTTCGTTGTTACTATGGGGGAATTTTAAACGGAAGGCATGTCAACTGATGGATATCAAATTGGATTGACACATTGAATTGGAATATATGACCATCATCCACAGATAATAGTAAAATTACCGTCTTCTATATTGTATGAGGAGAGAAGGTAGTTTAGAATGTCATGATCAATCTCAAACTAGGGCATCTTAACGAGCCCATCAAAATCACATGCATCTAGAAAATCCTTGTATTCTGTATTCATTTGCAAAACTATCTAAATGTGGGGGCACAACAAGTTCTCTGTATTGTATCTTGCCCTTGGGTAGGGCTTGTGGGTTGACCAATGCCTCGTTAACTTGATTTTCCGTTGGATCTTGGTCTTGAGCTTGGGTTGCACTTGTAGTAGCCATTGTACTTGAGCTTGATTAGAGTATCTTGTGTTTGGTAACTTGGTTGCACCGCTGGTGGAGTGACGTACGATTCTGTAGTAGTAAGTGTTGGGAGAACGGAGAAAATTTGGGAGTTGGGAAGTGTAAACATGAAAATGAGGGGCGGTAGGGTATTTATAGGACAAAATTAGGGTTTCTCGAGACTTGGGCGCACGACAATGAGACTTTTTTGACACGCAATTGATAGCAAGTGTTGTTGTCGCGTGTTAGCAAATTTTGTTGACGTGCGACAACAAGTGTTGTTATTAGCGTCAACAAACTTTGTTGATGCGCGACAACAACACTTGTTGTCACATGTTAGAAAAGTTTTTTGATGTCTTGTCACACGCGTCAACAAAGTTTGTTGACACACGACAACAACACTTGTTGTCGCTGCGTCAATAAACTTTGGCGATTGCGTGCGACATCAACCCTTGTTGTCGCATCGCCAACAAAATTAAAGTTTTTTTTCACATGTTAGACTCTTGTTATCGTAAGACAATTAAAGTTTGTTATCACATGACAACATGAGTTGTTGTTGTGCGTCGATAGCCATATAACACTAATTATCGGGTGACAACTATGCGTCAATAGTGAACAATACCTATTTTTTTGCGTTTGCATAATTTTTTTCCCTCAGGGCGCTCACTCTCGCTCAAATAATATCAAGCGAAAATTTCATTCTCAAAAATTGGAAAATTCGTCCCCTTACGCCAAAGTCATTCCGGTATATTCGTCGGGATTTTCCACCTCCATTTTACCAGAGGCTTCTTAAAATGAACCCTGAAATGTATTGTTCGTAAATATGTTTCTACATCATGTATTCCATGCATAGTATGCAATTGGAATGGATCTAATTCTAGTTGATAAGATTTTAGTGCATCAGGTTCACCTTTATTTAAACAATTTAGGAAATGATCGATGATGTCGTTACGTAGTTCTAAAGATGTATATTTGAAATGTAGAAGCACTTGAAATGTGTCGAACAGACAATCCCCCACATGGTAAGAAAATGTTGGTTCTCTTAATAAGTGTTGTGCACTTAAAGCGTCATCAATGGAAGCGTAGTGTGCTCTTTGTGTTTCTTTGTAGTCCTCTACAATTATTTGTTCCTCGCGTGTTTGATTGCCTCTTGTTGTATATTGGTTTATTGTTCTTTTGCATTTTTGCTAGTAGATTGCATTGATCACAACAAAGTAATAAACAAGTAATTTTTTTGAATCCATATCTTTGTGTAAGATGTGCAATAAAGTACTTAGTTTTGAATATACATACATATATACGAGACATACATACATACATATATGTGTGTGTGTGTGTGTGTGTGTGTGAGAGAGAGAGAGAGAGAGAGAGAGAGAGAGAGAGAATGCATACAGAAAAATAAAGGTAAATAACAATAATAATTGAAATTTGAAAATACTACTTTTTAAATAGAAATAAAGACCACAATTCACTGTTTTATAAAAGAAAAAATTTGCAATTTTTTCTTTATTTCAATTGTAACCAATAAGGGAGTGCTAAAAAATTGCCCAAATGTTATTCATGTTCAGTCCATCGTAGCACTATGGACATGGATTAATAGCAAAAAGCACATGGCCACATCAATTACCGTAGTGGCAGAAACTAAATTGTTCAAAATACAATTCAACGCAGAGGTTGTGAGATCTTATTGGATAGCTACAGATGTCAACATAGTGTTGGATATATCTAAAGATATCTTCGGAGCAAGCAGACAACTAGAGTTGAGATTCACTGCGGCAACCCTTCTGCTTGTCTTCCTCACTATGGAAGTGGTCCCATGAGAGGAGGGTTCCTATTATTTCTTAGCAGTGCTGCAGAGTAATTTTAGGAGTATTTTAAACCTGAATGGTCCCATGGTATAAAACAGTTTTGAGAATGTGCTGCAATGTGGTATCAGAGAAGAATTTCTCAATTTATCCCACATTTGCCAGTAATTTCTCATTACATATGCTAAAACTATGAAGGCGCTATGACCTAAGAGAATGCACCTCAAATCCTATATATCTTCTGGTGAATGCCCTTCGCAATAAATCATGTAAATGCCCTCAAAGTTACAGCTGAGAAGGTGGAATGGAATACTTAGAAATAACGTTAGATCAGATCGGGCATAAAATTACACAAAATTAAATAGCCAATATTATTTTCTAACAGCATGATACCAAAAAAATAGAAGATATATGGTACACAGTAAAGACTAAAACATATGCATCTTCATATTATGAACTAATTCAGAGGCTTAAAAACCACGAAGACAAAATCAAGCTATGATATCTGCAGTACCTTCGATAAGTCATTTGCTTGAATCCAAACAGGAAACAAAATTGAGAGGAAAACGTACCAGCCAATGTGTATCTTGCTTTCACCAAGTCTGAGATTTGCAAACACAGAACATGAAAATGCTTAGAGAAGATGTAATTTTAGCTTCAAGAAATCTCACCACATACAATGCTTAGAAGCCAAGTTCCACTTACCAAAAAAATAGAAAAATCTAGAAGACAAATTTGACATCATTTAATTCTTATAATACATAGTCAAAGAAAGAAGACAAATAGGCTGCAGCAAATAAATGCATAATGCATTTACAACTACAATATTAAAGAATCATATAATTATAATTAGATACAAAAGTTTTTCACTCTCCGCAGGCATTGCTCTCTTGAATTCATTCAGATCTTGTGCATGTAGAACAATCTCTTCCAGTAGTTGAATGCACTCGGACACATTGGATCTCGCTTTCACACATGTCTCCAGGGCAAATGCCACCACAGACAAACCCAGAAAAATCCAATGTGTTTGTGCTATGCCTTTTACTGAACTCAACACCATGCTGCCCATCTCGTTTGCTATTCCCTGAACACACACAAATTAGGGTTGTCAACATGGTGCTTTCCAATCCTAAAACCCAAATTCAAAAATTTCATGCATTACCGTTTCACTAAATGCGTCTGCTTCTTTCAAAATGGTGTCAATAACTTGAGCACCAAGTTTTGTGGCCGAATCATTTTAATGCAAAAGATTACAAAGTTTACCCGGCAGAATCTACAGTTGCCAACAATATGTCACTTTTAAGGAGTAATAAATTATTTTATTTAACCCCTGCTCGGAGTCTAGGGTCCACCCGTCCGACAAATTTATGTGGACGTTTTTATATTTATATTGACCTTCATATTTAGTTTTAAAAATTCCTTAACTACACCATATTTCTTAAGAGACTTAATAGATTTTTTAAAACTTACAACTTGATGTATGAAGTCTTCCGCATTTAAAAACTTTCATAGTCTATTCATGTCATTGCCAAATGTGCAAAATAGGTGATCATTAAATAATATCAATTCTATAAATAGTCCATACTAAGAATACTAACAATAGCATGCGAGGAGTGCGATGTCAATGTTGAAAGGAATGCAAAGTGGAAGAAAGATAAGAAGTCTAGTTGTCTTGGTTAAGGTATTTAATATGTCATACTATTTTGAGCTTTATATGAAGGAAGAGAGAAAGGAATAAAAGCTAAAATTAGTACGGGGTGGGATGTCGGTGTAATGTGTACTAACGTTAGAGATGAGCAACTATTTGTGGTGATTGTTTGAAGGAAAGTATAGGAAATGGGAGAGTTTATGCATTTGTTATAGGCATGGGAACATGGAAGAAGAAGGCTCTCAGGTGCTCGTTGTGGTGCCCACATTTTACACACCCAAATACAACAGTAAAATACCAGGATAATTTTTTTGACAAGAAAACATAGTAAACCACCACATAACACACTTACAGTTAGGGCCAGCCATAGTGAGAAATTATTGGTGGTTATTTATTTTAATAAAATATATCGAAGTTCTTAACTTATGTTTCAAGGAGGCTCAGGATATGATTCGTACAATTCATCTTACCAAGATAATTTTCTCCTTTTACACTGAGTAGCTAGCTTTAAGTCTTCTCCATTATAACATTTCTTTGTTTATTTCAATTATTTAATTAAAGAGGTAATTTAAATTCCATAAGGTCTTTTATCCACACTTATGCTACTAAAACTCGCTCATACCCTTATTACAATATGGATTCGCTTTCAACATTCTTAAGGGAAAAAAATTTACAAAGCACCTAGGAAGACGTTAGAGGAAGGAGGCCGAATTGAATTCATCTTTAGGACCTCATTAGTTATTTACTAGGATTTAATTGAAGTTTGAAAATTTATCCAGAATTAGTAAAGATTTTACTTAGGCTTCACTGAATGAGTTTAACAAAAGAAAACAATTTTCTTTCCAAATGGCTGAGAGATAGATTGCGTGGTTTCTAAATTGATTTCTCCTACTTATTAAATCTTATTATCTTCCAGAACTAACCATTGATTTCCCTTAAGCTCGTTTAGGAATTCACCATATAAGGGTAATGTTCGCTAGCCTAGCTAGGGTTAGCAGGTTATATAATTTTACTTTACAAAGGATAGTTTCATCTTTGATCACTTATGGAATTACTTGCTCTCAAATTGGTCACCTCTACGTTAATTTATCTGAATATAAGTTTTAGTTAAACTTCTATAAGGATTAGCCAACCCATTTTATTTTAATTAAAACACATCATTACTAAGTCTTAGAAAACTTTAACTCAACATTTAATCTCAAGGGTAAAGTTTAACAATACTCATTTACGAAAACAAAACAAGGTTACATCGATTCTTTCCAGCATGATACAAAAGCCAAAGGGACATACCAACTCTAAGGAACTATGAACAGGGAACAAGAGAGTAATAACATTGACCAAGAAGCGCTAAACTACTCTTAAAATTATGATAATCTATTAAGGTCACTCAACAAAGCGGTAATCAAATTTTCTTATATTTTCCATGAAAGCCAAACAATCCAAGGTTTCTAAAGTTAAGAAGATAAAATCCACAATACATTATGCTAAGACACTGGCCCTCTTCTAAAATTTCCACTGGACCTTATCAATAGGTGAACACATAAAAAAATTCATGCAAAAGATCTTCTCAACTGAGGTTGGTTACAAAAATCTACAAGTCTATCCCCCATCTACTCGCATAAGCCATCTGCAACAAATTTTCCACAAGAGTCAGTTCGCGAGAACTGAGCAAGATAAGGCTACACAAAGCCACAATAACTAATATCTACAATACCATGAAAGGACACACTTTATTACAAGAGTTGGGTCAATTCTCTAACCACTAACAATACCTCAAGTTACGATAAAGTCTCTACCATGCAAATCAAGAAGAAAGGCCTTGTACTTTAGTTATGAACAAAAGCAACGACAATATAACAATCGTACGAGAATGACTCTTGACCTTATAAGAAGAAATAAACAATCTAGAAGAAACAGGATTCCCATCAAACAATTAAATAATTACAAGATTGAAGTTTGATATACATGCCATCCATCTAAAATTATCAACAGGTACCAAAAGCATAGGCTTTAATATTAGATTTCTAAAAGACAAGAGTTGACCAACCCAACAAGGGGGAACCATGGTGTTCAAACATTAACATGAAAAGACAAGCATAATAGAATTTCAAACCTGTAATCACATAGAGTATAAGACTGAAATTAAATACAGGGCACGACACAACATAAGTTCGAGGCGAAGGCAAAGTTTACTAGTCTTGACCATTAACTCCAAGAGATTCCCCTATCATTCAAGAAGGCCTAATGCCTTAAAGGCTAGTAACAACATGCAAGAGAAGAAGGGAATTCAAACAAGAGTATACAAAACGCCATCCAAATTTTTATATCACTAAGGATTTACAAACCTCCACGGTAACTCTAAAGTTCGGTTAATTTAAAAGAAATTACCTCCTTTTTAAAACAACAATAATTTAAGTCAACCCTTGATAACGAAATCAACCGTTCAACATAGGTACACACATAAACTACTAAGTGTCATTATCAAAACAACTCCTTCCGCTATGAATCCATAATACTATCGATTGCAAGAAAATTTTCCCCAAGGTCAATAACGTTCAAGACAATTGTCATCACCAACATTAAGGTACATATGTGCATAGAAACTATCCAATCTTGATTAACAACACAATCATTATAAAAAAGGGAAAAAAACACAAGTTAGAAAACTAGATTATGCCACCAACAATCTTCTGAGAGGGAAGACCAAAACAATCCTAGTATTAGCGGGGTATTGGAATGTATAACTGTAACCTCGAACTTAGGAGATCCGAAGACTAATTACGGTTCAAATGAAGGTGACAGTCAAAGTACTTCTTGAGAAAGGTTTTAAAAACCTAGGAACAAGACTGAAGCTACATAGGAGTCTAAACACGCGAGGTTTGAAACGTGTCGCACACAAACTTATTCATTCTAAAAGTTTTAATACCGAATCTCTAACTCGGCTAGTCCAAGCATTGATCACACTAATCCTACAACCTTTCTTTCTCGATGCCAAAAGGGTTATCAAAGGGGCTTGAGAGGGAGTTAACAACATACGTCAATAGACAAGGAAAGACAAACTTGGGTGAAAGGAAGGAGCTTTTAACGACTGCTAATTACTAGCTGGAACAACAATATAGACTTGAAACTCTAACGTGTAGCGCAATAATATATATATATATATATATTATATAAAAGAGAACGAAGGTCGATCACTCGAGAAGGGAAAACATAACACTCAGAGGGGAGAACACCTGCATGCATTCCACTAACATACTGGCAACGATAACAGCTAAAATAAGAAGAAAGCAAGCAGAAAGGAGAGAACTCCCAACATGGCGTCCAACTGACAAATCAAATCAAGGAAATGGCGGTTTGCTTTCACGATAAATTAAATATAGTAACAGTAGCAAAGAGTAGAAATATCTTGCCTTCTCCTCCAGCTTCAAGAGGTCGCAAAGACACCACACGAACCAGCAGCAACAATCTTCAGGTCGCATCTCCCTTTTTCTACCAGTTGGGAACTCAAGCTCCATTCTCATCTATGCTTAACCGGGCAGAAAGCTCCAGTTTACAAGCAACATCGAATGGAAAGAACATTGGTCTCAAGGGTTGTCAATATTGCGGTATGCACAAGATGGGTTTAATGAAAAAAAATAATCCCAGCACACACGTGAAAGACAGGGACAAGGCCAGACTGCACAACCCTCCAAATACCTTCCAGCCTGCGTTAAAATATGGGCACCAGAGCATGACAAAGACATCCTTCTCAGCATAAGGGAAAATGAATCTGCCCAAAGGAGTCACAGGTGACTCAAGGGCCATGCAAGCAGAAAGGAGAGAACAAAACACAGATAAAGTGTTTGACAAAACGCCACAAAGAGAGGTGGTCTCAAGGAATGCTATCCTTGCTGGACATTCGCAAAAAAAAGGTCATCACAAACAATTAACAATGGTCAACCCTGATCAGTATGCTTTCACCAGTATTCACGCAGCCTGAGAAAATTACAATTTGAAATAGGAAGGGACATCCATCGTGCAAAAGAAGCACACACCGTCCCACATGAGACCACACGAGAATTCTCCACGCGGCCAACACAAGACGTTTAGCAAGTTTACGAAAGGAACAGTAATCGATCTCCAAGAACACGCACTTCCTTCCCCCAGACGTGGGCAAAAACAAAAGAAAACAATGGCGTGATAACACATTAAATGCAGTGTGGGCCAGTAAAGGCAGCAGGTCTGATTTAATTGGAGGACAACTAGAAAGGGAAGACAAAAAAAAAAAAGGCGGCCACCTCCCAACTGGAATTAAGACCAAGCAAGGGTCAACACGCCTCCTCCTGACAGAAACTAAAGGAAATGCAGGCTCCATCCTCCAACACACTTCCAAACTAACAGAATTAAATAAAAAACTGAAGTGTACAGCTCGCAAGGAAGAAAATATGGTGGGGGGTTGCGTGGTGCCTCCATACCAAACAAAGTCTAAAAAAATAATAATACGCATTTCCACGAAATGGTGGGACGCCAACAAAAGTGGCTAACGTGGGTGAAAACATCAAAAAATTCTCATTAATTTAGATATATATATATATAAAATACGAGTGGAGACTTGGTCAGCTCCTGGTGGTAGCAATATCATTTCACCTTCAAAACGACAAACAAAACAAGTATGCAAGCAAACCTAGTCGACCAAGGAGGGACTAGAGATAGCAGTTTCGAAAATGAACACAAGACAAGGGCCAACCATAACGTCGCAACAGGATACCCTCCTTTTTGCGCGAATCGAGGATCGATCCACGAAGCGACCAATCTAAACAATAAAATCACTTATCGATAATTAACAACAAAGTTTATGACAAATCGACGATCAGATAACGAAGTTACCATTGATCGATAATTAAAATAATAATATTATTACTATTTTTTTATTACTATTATTATAACTTAATACTACCTATTAATCACACTTAACAAGAACCAACTTACGAGCTTGGTAAATCGAGCACACAGTTTTCCTTTAACCGGATAACCCTCCATGACGCTACGAGGTCCACAGTTTGGAGGTGTCGACAACGACCCGACAGACAAGAAGGAGAGGGAAGGTGAAAAATCTTCACTGCGACCTGGACACGGTCAACAAGAGCATGCCCACAACCCTCCCATGCTTAGCAGCATGGTCGAGGGAAGGTGAACATCTCGAAAATTTCCAGACGTACGTGAACTTTTCTCAGTTTTTGTAGAACAGGGTGGCGGGTATATTCTGATAACAAATCCGGAAGGAAAGATTTGACTCATCTATAAAGTGAAAAATGTGACACTCAACAACCAACAATTTGGGTATATTGTTGGTCGCAGCATGGGAGGACGCAAAGTGGACGTACACTCGGTCAAACTGAGTAGAAGAAGGAACAGAACCGAACCATCTATCAAATGCGCTGAATTTGGTGACAAGAGATATGTAGTTGGGCAGCAGTGTTGGCCTGAAGCTAACCATGACAGTTTGAAGGTCCTCACACATTAGGACTAAAAAGGTGCTCTAAACGTGCTTGAGAACGCCAAGAGCGTGTCGGTACGTGCTTTTTCACAGCTCTGCCTGCAGGCAAGGCTCTCTCTACATTTTCCTATCGATGCCTATTTGAACTGGCAGAATGTATCATTACGAACTTAATATTTTATGAAATATAATGTTAAAATATCATTTCCCCTGTGTTCAAAAGAATATTTAATATTTCTTTTGTGTACTTTTATGTAAGCACACTTGTGTTGTGTATCTGTTGCATTTGCAGAAATGGGGGTTTTGGACACCCTTACATCACTCTGAAGCATTCTACACCTAGTAGAATTGTAATCTATGTATGGGGACCTTGAGACATGTTGGGTTCCATGCAGTCAAATTACTAGAATAAGTTGTTCGTTGGAGGTGGATTTACAAAATTTTCGTCGCAGTTGAATATTTGTTGCCTAACAGCCTCAAGTGAGTGTAATTAAATTTTGGTGTCAACAAACGTGACAAAGAGAGGTATGAGTAATTAATATTGATAAGACGTGTATTAGAACGAGCGCATTTGTCTATGTATTTATGTATATGCAAACCTGGTTGTTAACAAGTTTTCATCTTGCAGTTTGCTTCAAGTCTTTAAGATTGTTCGAATTTATGTCTCAAGAGAAACAAGATGGATGCAGTCATAAAGATAAGGATTTTTAACCCTAAAATCTCTATTCTGCAATTTATTCGGGTCTTCAAATGATTCATCTGAGATAATCATTTATTGTCTTATTTTGTTGCTGCCTGGTTTCCACTCCAATGGATACTCTAATGTGCAAAATTGGTAGGTGAAGTATGAAGGCCAGACATGGTGAATCAACCTCAAGAAATCTAACATATCTTTCGATCAACTCACACTCAAAATATATGGACGAAGACAGTGATGTTGTCTATTTGTCAAATGAAGGTGACTTTAATGAAGCGATTAAATATGAACTAAACCCTTTTCGGGTGGAGGTATCAACACATCTAAGAGGCATCGTAAATTTCAGACCATTTAGCGGAGGCGACATGACATGATTGGAATGAGGGCAAAGCTTGTATGCCTAAATTTCATTAATTTTGGTGGGTTTTAGGGTTTGCATTTATAGGCTATATTATTTTTTCGTACAATGGATCAACAACAATAGTGGATGATGCAATATCAACGACAACCACAATATTTGAACAATGACATATGGACGTTGCGGATTGGGCTTTTTAGTATTGGGTCAACAAAATTATTCACACTTGTGCTTATCGCACAATAGAGAGGTACGATTCTTAGCTTTGTTTCTTTTTATCAATTTATGTCGGGGTTTGAAATAGTATTTAAGCTTAGGTCGTCCTTTATTATGAATTCTGCATGGGCCATGAATTTGAATTAAAAACATCATAGGACTAAGCCAATGGATACACAATAAAATTAAATGGCTGGAATCCTTATTTAATGTAAAGGGCCTGATTTCAAATTTTCTATTCTGAAAAGAGTTGTATAAGATTCAAGAAAGATGGTTTTGATTATTTGTTGTATAGTTATTTGAAATTATATAATCTGAAAGAGTTATTATAGAGGGTCCTTGCACAATACTTGGACCATGTATCAAGACATATACATGATTGTAGATAAATAAACTATTGTTATAAGTCCTATAGGCTTGGGGTTTCACCCAAAGGCATGATAATTCATTAAAATATATGTGTTCATACTAAGGTAATAGTTGCTATGTTGGTGTGCTTGGTAAAAATGATTGTGAAATGTGATACGGGGTCCCAAAAACAAAGGTCCACCCATGGCATGGTAAATAACATGCATGTAAAAAGGGTGTTTGAGCCACTTTTGGCCTCTAGGAAAATTGGATCAAGGTTGAAATTTTGAATGATTGCCATGGACAAGCTTATTCATTGCAAGGATGATGGCATGTTTAAGAACACTGATATTGATCATTTTTTTAATTATTTAATTCAGGACAACTGTGGGATCACATTGGCCTTGGGAGAAAATCACAAATGTGCATGAATGATCCTTGATATTATGCAATGTTTCTCTGTTAAAAACCATGTCAAATTGGCTTTTTGTTGTTTGTTTAATTGTTTGCCATTTATCCGAATTTTTAGTGTGCTTGATTTCCATATTAAACATTGGTCTTGATGGCAAAAAGAAGTTATACACTAATATTAATGTTGCAGTTTGCAAATGCCTTGTGGTATACAAAATGTTGATATTGATAATGGCATATTTCTTCTTCATTTTATGTTTGATGTAAAAAATAATAGTCCTACTCTTGCAGCAACACATAGTAATAACGTATTTCATGTACAATAGTAGGGAAAATTAGATTTATAGCCATATAATATAATAAATAAGCAATTCCATTCATGAGGGTAATGCTTACAAATTTAAAGTGCATCCAATGTCATTATAGCTACTTTTTGTAACTGAAATGAAACACATTGAAGCCAACTATGCATTCTTTCTTATAGCAAAATTTGTATGGGCAATATCTACCAAATGTGTACCTGAATGTAATAACATTCGTGGATCGCATAAACAAGAAATGCAACACAAGTTTGTTCCCATGAAAATAGAATTTGTGCAATAAGTATAACAGTGCCCTCCAATGAAATGCCAAACGATAAATGATGCATATAGTTTGAACAATTTTTCTCCGGGTCAGTATTAATAATTTCACTTTACCTTTGCAAACATGACATGCACATAAAATGAAAATGTAATTGTCAATGTTGAAAACAATAGTACTTGATCTCAATGTAAGTTTTCCTATAATATTGATGTCTTTTGTTTGGAATTGAAAATCAATACAAAAATATTGGAGTGATCTCATGGCTGAGAATAATGACACAGAGCTTCTTGTTTCAAGATTGGGTTAAAAGGCTAAGAGTGTTTATGAGATAGTTTATGGGCAATAACTGTGGAATTCTCTGGAGAGGGGAGAAGGAGATGAAATTGGTGAACAATGATGTGATTTGTGGGAGAATCCAACTAGTGAGGCGCTTGGCCAATGCTATGATGACACAGATCATGAGAGTTGCATCGCAGAGAAAGAGCAGAGCCCATTTCTTGAAAATGTTTTTCTTAAATATCTTCTCCAAAGAAGTTTTGTGCTTGGGAAAAATGTCATGGACCATGTTCATGTTGTGGAGAATTCGGATTCCATTATTCATTCATTAAACAAGTCTAAGCAAAAGGATTTGTTCTTCAAAAGAAAGTCTTCTCCTTATATTATTGTACATGTGGGTATGGAAATTTCAATGTGGGTACTAATTTGACTGCAATAGTTATGGAGAACATATATTCTTCATCCGCTGATGAAGTGGCTTATGGGGACTGAAATTGGGTAGATGTCGACATCAGAGACGAAAAATAGGTGTTTTAAAAAAAAAAAAAAAAAACATTATTGGCTTTGTGTTGGGTTGCATTTAAGAGAAGTTAGTGGGATGAGATTAGCATTAGATTCTTTTGTAGATTAATTTGGTTGTTTAGGGACATGAACTTTTGTACATGCACATTACAGATTTCCAGTAGGGCTCGTTTTATAGTTTCCTTTCTTTTTATTTCCGATGTACCAAAAACTGATGGTGATATGATTGTATCACGATGCAAAATAAGAGTTTTCTAAAGATGTATCAGGAAGTTTTGGATCTCTAAAAGTTGTATTTCATCATATTTTGTCTTTTGTTGCATGAAAATGTAGCCTCACAATAATATATTTGCCTCACTCAAAACTATGTGAGATTCTAAATAATTCTAGTGGAGAAGCTGCATATTTTTTCATCTTATATAAAATTGTTCGGTGGCTAAGATGCATTGGCTTGCAATCCAACATTGTCTAATATAAAATGCATATCTAAGTAGCTATTTGTAGAAACTTTTGTTTTGTGGTTTCTGTGTCTAGCCTTATTCGTTGTATTTGGGGTTTATGAAGTATTTATAATTCGAGCAGCAGAATGGTAGAAGTATTAGGAAAAGAAGTATAAATGGAAATTTTCAAAGCGTATATTTAGGTAAATAAGTTTTTCTTTAGGGGTTCTTTGTTATCTATGGTATTTAAGACCATTAATGCATGAAAACTTATACACGCAGAAATGAATGAACATTGTAGGTCACCAAAAGGAAGAAGAAGATGATGATATATTAAAAAAATCAGGTTTTAATTTTCATTGCACCATGTGCCATGAGGGTATAGACACTGAACATTTAACCTTTGGAATTTAGAACCATCCCGCAATGTTGTCAATGCAAAGTTATATTATGCATGGTATAAAAATACACCCACAAAGTATACCATGCTATAAAGGTAGTTGTTACAGAGCTACATGTAAAAACCCACCATAACTACAGTTAAACATGGACAAGACAAATGCAAAGCATATGCCAAAAAACTGAGAGAGTTGTTGGAAATAGATAATTTCTCCTTCCATGTTTTTTTATTATTAGGAAAAGTAAAAAGCAAATAGCTTTTCCATGCATAGGATAGTTTTAATTAGATGTCGTTATTTTTAGGAAAAGAAAATAAATCAAAAAGCTTTGTATTCATGCACAAAAGCATGCGCTATTTTTAGCTGATAGTTCTATTATTAAGATGTTTTATTGTTAGATGAAAGACCTCAATATAAAGGAGGCAATTGTAAGTGTTTTACATAAGGATTGTATTGAGCCGTAGCTTTGACATGGAAGAAGATACACGCATATTGTATTGAGCCAAAGCTCTAACATGGAAGAAGATACGAGAGACTATATTGGGCCGTACCTCGACATAGAAGAAGACATACACAGATTGTATTGAGTGAAGCTCGACAAGAAAAAGACATGCACAATGAAGTGTTGATCTAAGTTTGCAATAACTGTGTTTTATTTCCAATTCGTTATTTTATTTTTGTTATTCGATATTTTATGTGCCTAATTTCTACAAATTGGTATTGGAGCGTGGATTTTTTCAACGTGTTTCTTATTAACAATCAATTATGACTTCTATATCCGGTTCTGCAAACACCGCAATTTATAGAAAATAATTACAAGTATTGGTCATAAACCATGAAGGCACTATTCGGATCCCATGATGTGTGGGAAATCGTAGAGGATTGGTACACGAGCCCATAGATGCAACATCATATAATGCACTCTCACGGGGAAGAGAAAGACACTTTGAAGGAATTAAGAAAGAAAAAAATGAGATGACATATCTAAGTCTCAAGCACTATTTTTTGGGCATTAAAGTCGAAAAAGAAGAAGATGGCATTATGATTTCACAAGCAAAGTACGCAATTGATGTTTTGAAGAGATTTAACATGTTGAATTGCAATCCAACACCAACACCAATTGCAGATGACATCGAGATCATTTGTGGATCCAACATTGTTCAAAATATCCAAAGATCGGTTTTTGATATTTTTACGAAGGATTTGGGAAATAAAGTTTTTGAGTATTTGATCAGAATATATCGGATGTGGAAGTGCACACTCAACTCCGTAAGAATAAAAGTTTGAAGGTCAAAATTAAGGGGGAGTGTTGGAAATAGATAATTTCTCCTTCCATGCTTTTTCTATTATTAGGAAAAGTAAAAAGTAAATAGATTTTCCATGCATATGTTAGTTTTAATTAGATGTCGCTATTTTTAGGAAAAACAAATAAATAAATAAAAATTGTATTCATGCACAAAAGCAAGCGCTGTTTTTAGTTGATAGTTCTATTATTAAGATGTAATATTGTTAGATAAAAGACCTCAATATAAAGGAGGAAATCGTAAGTGTTTTACACAAGGATTGTATTGAGTCAGAGCTCGACATGGAAGAAGATACACGCATATTGTATTGAGTCGAAGCTCTGACGTGGAAGAAGACACACAGAGACTGTATTAAGCCGCAGCTCGACATGGAATAATATACACACATATTGTATTGAACCGAAGCTCTAACATGGAAGAAGACACACAAGGATTGTATTCATCCATAGCTCTAACATGGAAGAACATACACGCATATTGTATTGAGCCAAAGCTTTGACATAGAAGAAGACACACAAATACTCCATTGAGTTGAAGCCACGACAAAGAAAAAAATACATATATGCATAAAAGTGTCGATCCGAGTTTGAAATAACTGCTTTATTTGCAATTCTTTATTTTTTCTCGTTAGTTGATATTTTATGTGCCTAATTTCTACAATTTGGTATCAATGCGTGGTTGGTCGATAGATGTAAAATAAGCATTCTTGAATTTTTTTCTTGAAAAGAAATTTTATGTGAATCATCCGTAGGAAGGTTGTCAGATCAAGGTCATAAAAAAGCTATACAGTCTAAAAAAATGCTCTATGGTTTCAAGAAAGCACCTAGAACATGCTACAAAAGAATTGATTCTTATTTGATTCATAATGGCTTTAGTAGAAATAGAGTATATGATTTTTTTGAATATTTCGGAAGTTGTTTGGGAGTTTGTGGTCAAGAATATGTCAGATCCGGAAGTGCACACTCAGCTCTAGAATAATAAAATTTTGAAGGTCAAAATTAAGGGGGAGTGTTGGAAATAGATAATTTCTCCCTCCATGTTTTTTCTATTATTAGGAAAAGCAAAAAGTAAATAGATTTTCCATGCATATGATAGTTTTAATTAGATGTCTCTATTTTTAGGAAAAACAAATAAATAAATAAAAATTGTATTCATGCACAAAAGCATGCACTATTTTTAGCTGATAGTTCTATTATTAAGATGTTCTATTGTTAGATGAAAGACCTCAATATAAAGGAGGAAATTGTAAGTGTTTTACACAAGGATTTTATTGAGCCGTAGCTCTGACATGGAAGAAGATACATGCATATTTTATTGAGATGAAACTCTAACGTGGAAGAAGACACACAGAGACTATATTGAGTCAGAGCTGATGTAAATAAGATACACACATATTGTATTGAGTCATAGATCTCGACATGGAAGAAGATACATGCATATTCTATTGAGTCAAGTTCGACATGAAAGAAGACACACAAGGATCAGATTGAGCCTTAGCTCGACATGGAAAAAGATACACACATATTGTATTGAGCCGAAGCTCTAACGTGGAAGAAGACACACAAAGATTGTAATGAGCCATAGCTTTGACATGGAAGAAGACACACATAGATTGTATTGAGTCAAGCTTTGACATGGGAAAAGATATATATGCACGTATGTTGATTTGGGATTGCAATAATCTATTTTATTTCCAATTCCTTATTTTATTTCCGTTATTCGATATTTTATGTGCATAATTTATACAAGAGTTGGGTAGCTTTCTAAGGCCTTTTAAAAAATCAATGTTATGAATTCATTTTGATTCTCTCTGGTCCAAAATTGTTTTCGATGAGTGAGTTAATGAAAACCAAAAGGAAAAAATAACTCCAATAAAGGGAATTAATGCATAGAAAAATAACGTAACTAAAATTAGAGAAGAGCTTAGAAATAGGAGGAGAAACTCACAAGATGGGGAACTAAAACTGAAATGGTCGCTCTACCAAAAAAATATGTAAATAAAATTAAGTGGCATTGGAAACATAAATTGATCATC
Organism: Taxus wallichiana var. yunnanensis; assembly: GCA_018340775.1. Classification (NCBI taxonomy): domain Eukaryota; kingdom Viridiplantae; phylum Streptophyta; class Pinopsida; order Cupressales; family Taxaceae; genus Taxus; species Taxus wallichiana. The sequence goes on from CM031243.1 coordinate 670,068,921, forward strand.
TCATTTCAATTATTATTTTTCAATAACCTAAATCAAATGGCACTAAAAATAAATGGGTGTTCTCGTTAATTATTCTTTTTGTAAATCAAAATAAACGGAACCAAATTTTGAAATGATTAATTTCGAAAGAAAAAGAAATAAATTGGCAATGTTTGGATTTAAGAAACATACAGATTAGTAAAAGCGTCAGAAGTGTGGAATTCGATAGGTTTAGTGCTGAAAATCCTACATTTTTTATTATTGTGGTAATGATGTCATAGGGGCAAACCTGAATGGTTTTTTTTGACAAAATACCCAAAGCATAACTAATATTTCAATGTACATTTGATGGATACACAATATTTACTTTGTTGTTGTACCCTTACAAAAACTATGGTCTACCACGTGAAAACGAAAAATGAAAAATGCCCATATAGTAAAAACCTGGTTATGTAATAATGAGGAAGATTTGTTACTTGCATCCATTTAACTTACATATAACACAAGGGGAAAACATGAGATTAAACAAACATAAAACATCTACAAAATAAAGAGGGGAGAGAAACTCCGCCTCAAGATATACACGATCCTCCCACATCCATTGTTGCCGCCAACCTCGCACCCACAATAAGCTCTCCCATACCGCTCCCACTCTCCTAATTTGATGCTAGTGCATGGAAAATTCCAAGTGCCGAGTGAGTCTGACAACCTTGAATTATCTAAATTAATCCACTCAAATGTTATTATCGAGTCATTGTCAGAAACGTCTCTCATACACACATTATTACGTAACTAAGGAAGGAGAGGATTTTTCATATTCGAGTCTTCTTCAATATAATTTATTTCAGAATGTTTTATGGAGGATATCTCTCCATTTAAAGAAACTACTTATGGTCATTGCTTTTGCCCCATACAACGACGTAGAGCCCACTCGAATATCAACACTACGCCGATTGTGCTATCCAACAAAAACAAACATATAATATGTAGGGCTAGTGCGTAAATATCCATCAATAATTTTATAATAATTTTTAAAGGCCTACCTTCCCACATGCAAGGATTCGCCCAAAAATATGGATGACGAGAATGGTGGAATAGACGATAGAAATATGGTTGAATATTCGCAACAAACACATTCCCTCTTTTCTAACCACGCCATAGTTACAATACATAAACGAAAGTATGATGAACCATCCCCTACCAATGCCACAATTCAAAATTTTAATGTGAGACCGAGTTTGGTTATTCTTGGAAATAATTTGCCAAAACAATATGCAATCGCACACTTACCGCAAAACATAACCATCAAAACTCCACCCAATCCAAAGTCTATAATGCTTTGTTGATGCCCTTATCTAGTTTTATTATGAGGATGGTAGTTTCCACGAACTCAAAAAAGGTTGTCATTGTTATAAGTGAGAACAACACCGAAACATCTTCAATGCCTTGCCTTCGTGTTCCCATACGTCCAAAGGCGCAATATAATAAGAAACAAACCAGATAACCCAATAAAAGAACTATATCATGGTGACAATAATAGTTAAAAAGAACACTAATATCAAAGTTAATCAAATAAAAGGGTAGAAATAAATTTTCACCGTAATATCATTGTTTGCCAAATTTCTCATTCATAATGAGGTTAATGCACTAGATACTAAAGAAACTAGCAAACTTAAAAATGTTGGGAGGTTTATGTTACCTTGGATGTGATGTGATATAGGCGTAAGATGATGATGGATTTCACCGTTGCAAATCGGATGAAGCTCCGCAACTAAGAAAGAAAATGATATTGATTAGATGGATTTATATGGGGCTTCCGAAAAATATCAGCTCTAAGACGCTTCGACTTACTTTCGCGGATGTTAACCCCCATTGTTTAGATAAAGGAAATAAATGATACGATAGTAAAATCATGCGAGTAAATAGAAGTGCTACTAAATCTAAGAAAATGACAGAAATTGATCTAAAGTTGATTAGATCAAGTAACTACAAATTAAGTGTTACCTAGTTCGAGTCGACGCGACCAAGACTGTGCACAGCAGTCGATGTGACTTGGGAGGATGGATCTCGAACTCGTAGATAAAATATGCATACCTGCAAGGTCCGAGTGTAATTCTCGAAACCGATAAGGGTTTGTAAGTTCTATAAGAGGGTCTCGGAAAAGAAAGCCAAAGACATAGAGGCAAGAAGCAAGATAGAAAATGACAGGTTTGGAAGGATTAATGGATGAACAAGGCCCGGTCAACGCGTCAACCAAGAGGAATCAATGATGATTGTATCAATGAAGTATAAAGCCGAGGATAAGGGGATGAATATGACAATCTGCAAGTAAAAGGGTTGTAGGAGAAGGTTGTTGAGTGTTCCTTGTATGTTGTAGAAGTTTTTTTGTACTTGCAAAAAGGTTAGAACAAAGAGCATACAATAATAAGATAAATATATGAATAAAGCAAGATAACGATGATGGAAAATATCACAAAGGATGATCGTGAGCGATGCAAGCACGCCAAAGGGATGTACGTAAGGTCCGCAAAACGCCTCAGAACGCCTGTGCACGAGGAAAATGCTCATGTCACAAGAGAGCTTAAAATTGCATGCATCCGATAATTTTGGCAAGAGAAGAATAGCTTATAGGGTCGGCGGCGATCAAGGGTCAGTTGGTGACTGCGAGGAAAGTTTCCCCAATGGGACTAGATTTTGTGATTTTGGTACTAGTTTGGCTTTTATCCAAATTCTTTAAATCATATAGGTGGGAAAGGGATGAGATATGGGTAGTTAGGGCATAAAAATAGATAAAAGCTAGGAAAGCAAGGGGATGTGTGTGTAGGATAAAAAGAAATAGAAATAGAAGGTTGTTAAAGCAAGGTAAGATATTAATGGATTGATTAATTAATTAATGTAAATTAATTAATTAATGGGACTTGGATGGGCATTTAATTAAATTAAGGGGGGATGGGATAATTTAAAATTAATTATGCGCATGCGGTGATCAAGGGTATAAATACCGAATTTAGGTGTCTACATTTTTCCCCTTTTTGTTGAGTGGTTTGCGCTAACAAGCCATGAGAAAAAAATGATGAGAGTTGGATGAGGATTGACGAAAGGTAGATGATGAGCTCCCCCTCAAACAGGGGGATCGATGACGTCAAGGGAAATCGATGACGCATTTGAAAAAAGGTAGATGAACAAGGCAGGTGGGTGAAGAAAGTATGGGTAAAAGGATAACCAAGGAAAGATGCCCCAAGCAAAAAGGATCGCAATAACAATAAAAAATATGGCAGTGACTCGATATCACATCGGTAGAGGACAATGCGGTCTCAATGGAGACATGCTACAATGTTCTACGGACTAGTGAGTGGGTGAAGATCATTGTAGTATGGATGCAAGCCGAGATGACCAACAGGTCATAGGCAAGTCATCAAAATATGTGCAACTAAATGTGAAAGGTATGCAAAATCCTTCGTACACGAGGAATCAAGCGAAGCGGTATGTGTCCACAAGGCACAAGGGTGAAAAGTATGGTGCCCTAAAAGGGACAAAAATATGTCCCGAAGGCAAATTGAAAATACGAATGGTGAAAAGGTATGCCTTAAAGGGGAAGATATGGTGTGAAGGAAAAAGGAAAACAAAATATGCCTCAAGTGGGGAAAGTATGGCCACAAAGGTGGACTTTGTGAATGCAAGTTGAATAATATTGTGAAAAAAATGCCTTAAGGTAGAGTGATTATGACCACTAAAGTGGACCTCGAAATGAGAAGGAGAGGATTCAGAATATGGAAATGGAATGCCCTAAAGGGAGAATATAGAATATGGCCACGAATGTGGACTTTGGAAAAAGAATGTATGCCCGAAAAAGGGATAATTTGAATATCGTAATAAAATGCCCGGGGGGAAAAATGATTATGGCCATAAAAGTGGACTTCAAAACGAATGGTTAAAAGGAGTGTCCCCAAAGGGGAAATATGTATGGCCCGTGGGAATTTTGGATGAGAAAGAGGGGATAAGATCGATGAGGAGTAGGATAAGACACAACCTTAACGATAGCGACCTATAAATATAAAACGTGTCTACATCATATCAAAGAACGTGTGGGGAAAATAAGCCTCCAATCGCATTGGAGGTAAACAAGAGGGGATCCGAATAACGAAAGTAAATGCAACAAGAACCAATGTTAGAAAGTTAAAGGTGACCAATGACATTTAGTCATACCAAAGATCATGAGGAGCATGGATGAAATGAACTCATAAACCTAGTGTTGACATGACAAAGGGATTTGAGATGTACTTGTACAAAGAAAGAGGGTTCTCAAAAAGTGGTGTTCCCTAAAACTATGCCCCAACTCTGGGAAGGGGAAAGAGCAAACTGATCATTGCGAAAAGTCTATTCAAGAAAGTTGATCAATGCAGGAATTTTTCTTACAATGCTAATAAAATGGAAGGTTGATCAATGCGGGAAGCCTTCAAATGCCATAAGGAGTAGCCATCCTTCGAGGGCATAGTCTACTTTATACAAAATATAGATGGCAAGAATAATATGATAGATGTCCTTCGAGGGAGCGGTCTATTTCTTTTGACTTTGATTTTGATTTGCATTTTTTTCTTTTTTTTGCATGAACAAACTATCCTTCGAGGGATCAGTCTATTTTTGATAACTTTGATTTTGACAAGAGCATCCATGATTTTTTTATTTTACATGGGGAAGAGTTGGGAATAGCTAAGTAGACCACTTAGGAGGGGATAAAGAATGTACAAGAGACACCTTTGGACCCTTTGCATGGTTCCAATAGGTGAATAAGAGGGTGATGGATGTAATGATCATGAATTTCTCACAAAGGGGAGAACCTATCCATAAATAATATGATATGGGAAGAGTCGTGGTGCCCATATTTAAGGTCACATCTAGGAAGTGACAAAAGACGACATAATTCCAAATCATCACAATGAGATATGGAAGAGGCTAAGATGGAGGAATGATCTAAAGATATGACTAAGAGCATTGGTATACATACTAACAATAGAATGGTTGCAAGTGCAATGCATTAAGGGTTTCCACTTCTAGTTTACCGTCAAGGAGGCCAAATGATAGGCTCTCGACCCATACTTGTGTGTAATAATGTATGGTCCAATCAAGTTAGGGGAAAACTTTCCACATTGGCTCCTTTTAGCGTAGTAACATTATGATTTAAAGTTACAAGGTCGCCAATGTTAACGCTTGTGTCGAAAGACGGGATGAGATGAACAAGAAAAAATAATAGTAGGTGCTTCTTATTGAGGATGCGAAAGGTATGTGTCTAAGATGAATAAATGGTCCCCCTAGAGAGAAAAGATAAACCAAGATTTTAGATGAAATGAGTTAAAGATCATGAAATTATGCCACAATGGCAGATTTTAGATAATCCATGGTGCTTCAAAGGGAAGCACATATATGGCCACAAAAGTGGTCGTAGGAAGAGGAGATGAAAAGTACATTCAGATGAACCGATGTACTTTGGATAAGATAAGATGATGTCGAATGTGGAGAGGAACCAATCCGCAAAACAAATGGATCCTAGAAAGAAGTCCCCTAGCATAGGAGGATGGATTGATGAAGACGAGAAGAAGGATGCAAGGAGGTCGATAAGGAGAAGAAGATGCTCCCCAGTGATGGATGGATAGGATGTCAATAATAATGGATCATAGAGGTGGCACAGCGAGGAAAACAATATCGATGAACAAGGGAGGACCCTCATCAAGAAGAGTGATAGGAGATGATGTAGATGAGTGAAGAGACCTAAGAGGTGAATGAGATGAAGATGCAAGAGAAAAGGATTTGGATGGGATATAGATGAAGTATCGATAGTAGAAAGATACTGCCAAGGAGGTCCTCTCGCTCAATATTATCGTGGAAAATAATTTGAAGGGCCTTACGGTGCTCAATGTCATGACCGAAATATGATGATAGGTGAAGATGTGATGTGAATGAACCACGGTGGCTTAGGACGGTTTGGATCAAAGGATCGATGGGAGGAAGCGTGATGGAAGATGTCTAAAGTAAATGTTGGAGGACCTTCGCATATGATTCGATGTATGCACCAGGAGAGGTCTTGTGATATGGTGTGGATGGTGAGGATGAAGGTGGATTGGATCGAGGTCTAGATGGTCTAGAAGAAGAAGCAGTGGTGGATGATTTAAGCTTGGATGGTTGGATAGGTGGAGGTGTTTTTGATGAAGGAGTTCGGTCTAAGAGGGAGTCAGATTGTTTAGATTTGGACTAGTTAATTGATCGTGATGGAGGAGGGGGTCCTAAGATAGATGGATGCGGCCCCAAGATAGAGGATGTAGATTTGGTCTTGATTGGAGGAATTTCGACCTTCTTATGAGGCCATGAAAGTGACCTTTGAGGAAAGGTTCCAAGGGGTTTGGATTTGGATGTGAAGAAGCACCCTTGGGAGGGATGACAATAATCTCTACTAGAGGTTTGATGGTGGTGTGGTGGTTGAAGAGGAAGTATCCTCTTCATGACGAACTCTAGGGAAGGCGAAGGTCAGAGGGGATTGTGCAGGGATGTCCGATTGGTGGAATAGATAGGAGGGTCACCTATAGTGGTTGCGAGTTGAAGTGTTATCCAATATTTCTCAAATGATGAAGGGGGTGTGGATGAAGAAGGACATAATGGGGATGTAGTCACGATGGTCAATGCGGTAGGTGTAGGAAAGAACACGGAAAGAGAAACTGGAATGGATTCCAAAGATGGTATGATAGGCAAGGATGGAATAGATGTGGATGAGGGAACAAAATACAACGAAGTAGATGGGGTAGATGTGGGTGTGGAATCAATAATGGGAGTAGGTGTGGCTATAGAAATAGAAAGGGGTGTTTGGATGATTCGATTGATGAGGTCTATGTGAGAAGGAGGTGATATAGGAGGTGGATGAATCGGTGTAGAAATGAGGGGTTGTGGGAGAAGTATGAATGCCTTTGTGTTTGTCTCAAGAGGCATTGTGGATGTAGATGTGGATTGAGAAGATGGGATGAAGGACGTAGATATGGGGATGGTGGGTGTAGAAGATTGGGATGAAATGGATGATGTAGGCATGGGAAAGTAAATATGTGATAAGGATGTCAAGGTATACATTGGTGGATTTATGGATGTAGCAGATATAAGGGTAGTGATGGGTGTGCTCGGAAGAGATGTGGTCAATAGTTTAGGCATGATAGGTGTGGATAGAGAGGCGGATAATTCAAGGCTGATCTGGATGTGGTAAGAGTAGGACATGTATGTAGATGAAAGAGAGGCGGTGGAAGTTAAAGAGGTGTAGTGCCCACACTTTACACACACAAATACAATAGTAAAAATACCAGATAATTTTTTTGACTTACATTGCTCACTATACACTACACAACATGGGCTTCAAGTATGTAACTCGACTCGCATACGACAATCACAAAATCACCGACTCCCATGACACACGAAAATGACATAACTATGCCGACGCTACACTTTTCTCAAAATGGAAGGTTAGTAGTAAAAGACCCAACCACAAGAACATGGCTTCAAGAACGGCGAACCCACAACACATCATTTCCTTAAATGTATTTTTGGTTAAAGTTAACATTCCAAGGACATTACGAGCAAGGACAAATTTTCTCGCTTGTCCACCTACGTTTTCTTCACTTATTCCCGGTTGAAAATACAATTCGACCTTCTCAAGTTGGCTTCAGTAAACTTTATAAAAATTTCCATAATCGATATACATACTTGGCGTAAATCATATTTTATACAAAGTACTTAATTATCTTATTATTATGTAAAAATAATCTTCTCCAACGTTTATTTGATGTCTACAGCTTTACCCTTACAACTCAAGCGAAAATGACTTGATGTCCAAAACGCAATAAAAGGATTTGACGGAGATTTAGATACAGGCAACTTTTCACCAAAAAAAAATTCTCGATTCACACTATATTTATTTCCCTACCATTGTTATTATAATTTGAAAACTTATTGAATTCCTATAAGATATATATATATATATATATCTTTTGTTTTCTCAAAGTTTGGTCGCACCAAGGTAACTTATATTCTTTGCAATGCATGATAAAGTTTAATTAAGTTATAAGGACTCCAAGATTGACCTTAATCCTAATCTCCAATCTCGTGTGCAAAGCATTTATATAATATGCTCTTACATCGCACTAAGATCTCGTTCTTAGCGTTGTTTTGAAATCAGGAGTTACATAAGTATTTGACTAACATCTTGAAGGGGTACATGACCGGAAGATTTGTAACTATACATGAACCATGTTCAAGAAAATACCAAGATGTTATTTTGATAGAAACCAAGGTAGCACCGCTAAATCGTTCCTTCGAACAATGACTCATAAGGTGACTTCTAAGGCGGTCTTCATCACTCAACCTGGTGTCGGACCTGAAGAGAGGACATTCTTCTCGCGATTACCAAAACTAGAAGGAAACCGCATACTCTGGATAAGGTTGGACCATGTCATTCCTAAAATATGGGTTCACGACAATGTCGTTAAACCTAATGACTATGACGGTAACTCCAACTAGGGGTTTTATTTACCTAACCTAGGAGGTCGCATCGAGGCAAAGTTTAAGGTCATTCTACGGTTTAATTTCTTATATGGTAAAACAAAAGAATCACACATGCGGGCAAGTTAGCACAAATATTTTATTAGGGTTGAGTGTTCCCATTAAAACTCTTTAATGTGTCTGCAATGTAAGAAGGTAACCCAATAATTAATTTTATCGTTTATTGAATACTGAGAAAATACTACAATATATTAATTTCAATTTCAACTTACTATATATAAATCACACTTTTTTTTTATACACAACTAAAAATCAAATTGAATTGGTGATTAGAGGCACATTTCCTAAGTATCCCTAAAACTGGCATATCATACATATTAACAAATTTCATTTATAACTTTTCTGTAACAAGAGACTACATTAGACAGTTATTCATTTTACAATGACCTATAAAAATTACAATAATAATAATTAAATCACACATCGCCCTTTTTCGTCGTCGTTCTTCCATCCTGCAAAACCCACGTGAGCATGATATCAGCGATAAATCGCTGGCATGGCATCCACCCTAAACAATCATAAGTATCATATTTCAGTTTCCCATTTACATCTAACAATAATTACAATTTGCAATCGAAATAAAAAGGTCTAGGAACATGTATCCATTGCATTTCATTTTTCTTCATTTTGTAACCCAGGAGAGAGAAAGAGAAGGGAAGAGAGAGAAAACATCGTTTTGCCAAAAGTTCTAATACACACAACAAGTTTCATTATAGTGTTTTAAACAATTATTTAAGTGTGTTTAAACGTTTTCAGGGTGATTTGGCAACCTTACGAGGTCCCGCAGCTTTCTATTCTTACATTTTCTCACTAGCTACAAAACGTTCAAAACGGGCTCGGAGGCTAAGAAACTACTTCCAAAGGTTATCTTCCGATGAGCACGCACTCCACGATTAACTTTCTATGTGTCCCCAGATATACCAGAGTTCATAAAGAATCGACGGAATTGAAAAAGAGCGAACGATTTGCGTTTGACGACTAATTTTCCGGGGCTACCGGGTCGTAGTTGACCTGGGGCTTGTAAGATGACAAAAGTTAGCTCAAGGGCCCGTAAAACCGCGTCCAAATACGACGCTCGATGGAGGAGCACGCAACGACACATCTCCTACTAGTTCCCCTATATAAAGAGAATTCATCGAGTCGATGGGACAGAGAACTAGAGGAACATTCTTAAACGGCAAAGTTTTCGGGGCGACAAGACGAAATGGACCAGTTTGACCTCGTCAAACTACGACCGAGGCCTACAAAATGGCTTCGCCAAATTATCCCGAAAAGTGCTCTTTCCTATACCGAAAGTTCCAACATTTGTCTAGTATAAATGCTAGAGGTTTGCGAAGACGGACGTGATTTCTCTTTTCGGGTTTCAAAAGGTGGTCCCAAACGAAAGCCAACTTTCTAGTTTTAACAGATTTCTCATCGTTGTAAACCTAGTGTAACAGGCTCCTAGAAGAGCGTCAAAAGGATGTCATATGATCGCTTTCGAGTCAAACCAAAAATCAATGACTCTCGTATACCAAGGTACACGAATGAAACTTCACATCTTGTTTCTAGAGTTGCGAAGGGTACTTAGTGAGTCTCCAAAAAAGCAAAATTTAACTATTTAAAACAAGGAGAAGGTCACTTTATCAATGGGGAGTCAAATGCGATCGGTCGATAAAATGATATTGGAGCGATCAAGAAGGGTAAGAGTTTTCTATATCATCTCGAAGCGAGGGTGATAGTTCAAGGTTTAAAGTAGATGAGTTATACCGACGTCGAGAGTTGCGACACGACACTTTATTGTTTTGCCATGAGTCAAGAGACATTTAGTTGTATTAAAAAATCTAATAACTTAATATTCTATTTAGTTGCAAAAGAGAACTAAAACATGAGAATTATGAGAGGTAAGGAAAGAAGAACCATGCCCGGAGAACGAAGTCCGCAAGCTTGGGTTCGGGCCTTCGCTTGGGCACTTCGCTAGCCAATCCATGAGCGTCCTCAGCTCCACCATTTTGCATACACGTCTACCAGGGAAGTTGCATTGCAAACAAAAACATCTTGTTTTCTATGCCTTGATGGTTTTCCATGCTCAATTCTAAAGCTCTTATTTTTGCACATGTGGGGAGGATGTTGACAGAGGTTGTGGAACCTAGCTTTACACGTACCCATTGCATTTGCTTGAAGGTTTCCAAGGCCTTTTTAACCAACTCATTTTTATTTTTATTTTTACACCTCCTGCAATCATTGCTGCCCATAAACCACATTCCTTTCAGGCATTGCCGAACCGTTTGCATGCTTCCACATTTTCCGTACATGTCTATCAAGGCATTCACAACTATTATATCTGACGAAAACCCACTTTCAATTGTTTTTTTTTATGAATCTCCATTCCTTTTTCCAAACCTCCATTTTTGTACACACAGGGAGGATGCTGGCAAAGGTTGCTGAGTTTGGCTTTACACCTGCCAATTGCATTTGCTTGAAAATCTCCATGGCCCTTTCAAGAAGCCCATTTTGTGAGCATCCTGCAATGAATGCATTCCATGAGACCACGTTCCTCTAAGGCATTGTATTGAAAAGGCCAAAGCCTCATCAAGAAGGCCATTTGTGCATATCCCGCAACCATTGCGCAGTCCACGAGAATGCATCTCGTTGTATCATTTTGTCAAACATTCATGTGCCTTGTGTATGTGCCTCCACCCTTGCACAATAATGATAAAAAAACATTTAGAGTTTCCTGGAGATAACCTGCTAAAACCTCTTTCCCTAACACATGTGCATGACCTGCAATATTCTCCCCACATTCACTGCTAAAAAGATTTACATTATGCTTTAATGGGTGTCCATACTTTGTTTCCACATTCCTATTTTGGCGCTGACTGGGGAAAACACATGGAAGTCCAAACCCTGCCTTGGAATTCGTATTTTGGCATAGGCTGGAAGTATGCTGGTAATGTAAACTGATCAGGTTGGAGACCTGTTTGACGCACGAAAGAAACAGTGTGGTTGTCTCCTAAGGAACCCCCACGCACTCCATGCCCAGCCGAAGACCTGTCCCGTGAGAAGTTGTCTCGTTGTTTCATTTGGTCAAACACTGCAACGCATCCACAATGCATTGAAACAACCACATCTGACCAAACTCCTGTCTTTTATGCTTTGATAAAAGTCACGCAGGTCTGGGAGAATGCTGGTGCGTTTTTTTTTTTTTTTGGACGCAGCCGGGCGGATGCTTGGGCGCAAGGACCAACCTCCCATGAGAAGACATCTTGGCGAAGCATTTTTCACATGGTTGGGAGGATGTTCAGAAAGAATGGTTGTCCACGGATCGTCGCCCCCTTTCACGCCTTCTTCTACAAGAGGGTGCATATCACAGCCCGAAGCTTCCTCCTATGGCGGCGGCGGCGCGCAACACTCCCTCTCCCCACGCAAAACCAAAAAGATGGAAGCAAAGACCCAAATTTTTGCCCTAAATCCGCCCTAAAGAGAATATCACGGGTTTTCTTTTAATTTGCATCCTTTTATTTTATTTTATTATTATTATTTTATTTTTTTATAAACGGAGGCATTACAAGAGGTAGGTAGGGTGATCATGGGTATAGTGGATGTGAGGATAGCCCTTAAAGGGGTGGTAGGCACAATATCTAAGATAGGGGTAAATGATGAAGGCAGTGAAATAGATGTGGTGGAAGATGTCTGGTGTATGGTGTTGATTGAAAAGGGGTTGAATTTATATGGTGTAGAGGGTGAAGATGAATTTTCTAGTGGTGGATTAGGAAAGGGTTGTCTGAAGATATCAAGTGGTGAAGATTGGATTGATTGAGGAGATATAGGATGGGGAGTAGGGTCATGATAGGATGGTGGGGATGGACGGGAAGATCTGATGTAGGAGATGTAGGAAGATCAATAGGTTGGATAGGCATAGTCATGTTAGGTGAATCAAAGATGATAGAAGATAGCGGGGAAGGAGTAGAATCCATTAGTCAACGTGATCAAGAATTAGAGGGTCTACAAAGTGAAGGTAGTCATAGATGGGGCCGGGAAGAAGGTCTAGAAGAAACTAAGGGCTTGGATGGAGTCATGGTGGATTGTTGAGGACTATTCGAGGAGAAGTTTGATTCCGTTTTAAAATGCACAAGTCAAGCAAGAAATTCCTTTTATGTTGTGAATGTGAAAAAAGAAAGAAAAAAGATGAATAAAGAAGGACCTAAGAGAAGGCAAACCGCGTTTGGTTTTGTAAGTCGTTCTTAGGGAATGTCTAAGGCCGATTCTTGTCGAGTGATCAAATCTCAATCTACTACCAGGAAAAGAAGTGTTTTGATGTGTGATTTGATTTGAGAGATTTAGGTTGTTCGTGATAAGATGTGATAAGTGTAAGTTAAGCCTCTACTTAAACTAAATGAGCAAGCAAGATGCAAAAGGAATGTTCTTTTTTAATCCCAAAACGAAGTGTGATATTCGATGAGGACACAGACAAGAACAGAAAATTACGATGCAAAAAGGAGAAAATAGGATAAAGCAAGGAATACTTGGATATCACTATTCCTATTTATCTCGCACTTTGAGCAATGAGCAACACGGGCCATGAACCCAACACGAGAAAGTAATAAAGCAAAGCCTCACACCTGCAGTGTTAGTAGTAAAGCAGTAAAAGAAAAATATAGATAGAAAAGAAAGAGATCACCAAAAGGGTGGTCCCACCGGCATGCCAGGAATGTTTTCCGAATTTCTCGTTCTTAATGAGGTTAATGCACTAGCTACTAAAGAAACTAGAAAACTCATAAATGTTGGAGGGTTTATGTTACCTCGGATGCAATGTGATACGGGCATAAGATGATGATGGATTTCGATGTCTGTAAATCGATTAAGCCCTGCAAATAAGACTAAAAACAATATTGATTAGATGGATTTATGCAGGGGTTGCTCGGAAAATTCTTGCTCTAAGAATCTTTTGAATCCCTTTCGCAGATGTCAACCCTCATGGTTTAGATAAAGCGAAATAAAGGATACAACAAGAAAAACATGCAAAAACATAAGTGTTATCAATATGAGAAAATGACAAAAATTGATCTAAAGCCTATTAGATTCAAGTAAATCGCAAATCAAGTGTTACCCGATCTCGGTTGATGGCAACCCAAACTATGCACAGGAAGGTCAAAAATGACCCGGGAGGATGGATCTCGAACTCGTAGATAAAATACGAGACCTCGCTAGGTCGAGTGCACTTCTGAAAGCCGATTAGGGTCCGTAAGTGTTCTAAGAGGGTCCTGGAAAAGAGAGCCAAAGACAGAGAGGAAAGAATAAGGAAGGGTTGGATGGATTATCGATGAACAACGCCTGCAATTAGTCGACGGCGACTAGGAGGGATCAAGACAACTGTATTAGGGAATTATAAAGCCAAGGATAAGGGGATGAATATGACAATTTGCAGCAAAAGGGCTATAAGAGAAGACTATTGATCGCTCCCTAGATGCTTGAAGCTACTCTATACGTGCAAAATATTAGAACAAAGAGAATACGATAATATGATAAATATACTAAAAGTAAGATAATGATGATGGAAAATCTCACAAAGGATGATCGTGAGTGATGCAAGCACGCCAAAGGGATATGTATAGGTTTGTCATAATGTCTCACTAATACCCTGTGCACGAGTAAAAATGCAAAGGTTGCAAGAGAGCTCAAAATTACATGCATCCGATGATTTTTGGCAAGATAATAATAGCTTTATAGGGTCAACGACGACTCGGGTTGGTCGCCGCCAATGTGTGGGGAAAGTTTCCCCAATGGGACTAGATTTTGTGATTTTGGCTTTTTAACAATTGGTCGAATGCTTTAAAGCATATAGGTGGGAAGGGGATGAGATATGAGTAGTTAGGGCACAAAAATAGATAAAAGCTAGGAAAGCAAGGGGGTGTGTGTGTAGGATAAAAAGTAATACAAATAGAAGGTTGTTTGGGAAAGACAAGATATTAATGGATTAATTAATTAATTAATGTACTTAATTAATTCATAGGACTCGGATGGGAATTTGATTAAATTAAGGGGGAATGGGCTCATTTAAAATTAATTATGTGCATGTGGGGATCAAGGGTATAGATACCGAATTTAGGTGTCTACAATCATCGAAAATGAAAAGTTTATCACTGCTGCCATGAGACAAATGCGTCATGCTTTTTACGAAACCCCCTCATGTACAAATCTAAACATAATATTGAGGGGAGAATTATGGGAATGTTGTAGTCAAGGCCCCAAGGTGAGGTGTAATAGAGCATGACCGTGCAGGAAAATCATTGTCATTTCTCCACACACACAAATCAATGTGCCCATAATTTTCAATTCGCTGGGAGCACGCTTAACATCCACTTTATCCATTATGCAAGAAAATAAAAATTTCAATACCATTCAAACCATAAAACCCTAGGGTATAGCTCAATAAAATCTTATACTCAAGTATCGAGCATGATTACTCACTGAAGCCCATGCCATAAGGAAAATAATGGCGGGGATAAAGTTTGTCATCACAAGATCAAGGGAGGAGACATTTCATTTATTCTTATTAATAACAACACATGATCTGGACAAACTCTTTAATAGAAGGCCACACATACAAAACAAAACATCAAAAATCTCATATTCCCTCAATTTATTAATAAATTAGAGCTTGAAATCAACTCACCAAGTCAAAGATATGACAAGTAATTAGGCAAAGAGACCTAAAGATATGACAAGCTAACCCCGCACCTACGATAAGATCTACCATACCACTCCCGCTCTCCTAATTTGATGCTAGTGCATGGAAAATTCCAGATGCCGAGTGATTAGTCCGACAACCCCGAATTATTTAAATTAATTCACTTAAATGTTATTATCGTAGTCATCAGTAAACAACTTTCGCAAGCATTATTACGTGACTAAGGAAGGAGAGGATTTTTCACATTTAATTCTTTGTCAATATAATTTATTTTCATAATGTTTTGGGAAGATCTCTCTCCATCGAAATAAATCACTTACGGGCTTTGTTTTTGCCCCATACAAAGAACGTAGAGCCCACCGAATATAAAAATTATACCGATTGCAATGTCCAACAAAAACAAACAAATAATAAGTAGGGTTAGTGCAGCAGATATCCATTAAATAATTTTTAGGGGCCTACCTTCCCACATGCAAGGGTTTGCCCACAAAGATGGATGACAAAATGGCGGAGTAGACAGTAGAAATAGGGTTGAATATTGCAACAAACATGGGCCCTCTTTTCTGAACACAACATAATTGCAATGCATAAGTAAAAGCATGGTGATCCATCCTCGCCATTGCCATAATTCAAAATTTTAATTTGAGACTGAGTTTGGGTATTCTTGGAAATAATTCACCAACACAATATGCAATTGCACACTTATCCCGAAGAGAACCGTCAAAAATTCTCCTGAATCCAAAGTCTTTGATGCTTTGTTGATGCCCTTATCCAGTATTATTATGAGGATGGTAGTTTCCACTAACCCAAATAAAGTTATCATTTTTGTAAGTGAGAACGACGCCGGAAACTTATTCAATGTCTTGCCCTGTGTGCTCCCATACATCCAGTGCCCAATATAATAAGAAACAAACCAAGTAACCCAATAAAAGAATTATATCAGAGTGATAATAATAGTTTAATAGAACTGTAACATCAAAGTTATTCAAAGAAAAGGGTAGCAAGAAACGCTCATTGTAATATCATCAAAATGAAAAGCTTGTCATTGATGCCATGAGACAAATGCATCCTTCTTTTGAGAATCCTCCCGTACAAATCTAAAAATAATATTGAAGGGAGCATTATGGGAATGTGGTAGTCAAGGCCCCGAGGTGAGTTGTAATAGAGCATGACCATGCAGAAAATCATAGTCATTGTTTTCGCACGCACAAATCACTGTGCCCACAATTTTGAATTGGCTCTAACACGCTTAACATCCAATTTCTCCATTCTATAAGGAAACAAAACTTGATCAATAAAACCACAAAACCCTAGGGTATAGCTCAATAAAATCTTAAACCGAGTAGAAGAGCAAGATTACTCACCAAAGCCCATGTCATAAGGAAAATAATGGCAGGGATCAAGTTTAACATCACAATACCGAAGGGAGGAGATGTTCCATTTATTCCCGTTAATATCAACACATAATATGGAGAAACTCTTTAAAAACACACCACTCATTAAAAAAACATAACATCAAAAATCCCATATTCCTCAATTTAGTAATAAATTAGAGCTTGAAATTAACTCCCCAATTTAAAGATATGAAAAGCAATTGAGCAAAGAGACCTAAAGACATTTTCGACCACTTATCCCTACACAAAAAAACGAAATTTGTTGTAACACCTCCAAATTCGACAGCTTTAATGGAAAATGGGCGTGGATAAAAATTGCAAAGAGGTTTATTGATCATAAATCACATAGAGCAATCCTTTTACAATGAAATTGAAAAGGCTGAAAAATTACATACTTGTCGGTAAAGAAAACAAAAGGGAAGAATACAGAGGCACTTTAGGCATTGGTGTAGGCACTCAAAATAAGATTTGATGAAATAATTTATGTAGATGATTATGATTCAACATTAACAACTTTTTGGTTCTCATGCCACCATTTTTTTCATTTTTAAAACTTTCCAAACACTATCTCCCTTCAATATATTTTTAGTTCTACTTATTTTCCCTATTTCGAATCTTACTTATTGATCTAATCATGCTTCCATAAAAATCATGCAGAAGGGAAAATAAGCAGAATTAGAAATGGGTGGTATTAATAGACCACCGTATTATATGAAACATTAACATTGTTTTCACCAAACAATCTACAAAATGATTGGTTGTTCACATTTGCATACATAGCATGAAATGAAATGTAATGAAAGATTTTAATGACATCCACGAGGCTAAGCAGCCTATGGCACCCAAAAAACAAAAACAAACCAGCCAAATACACCAAAGAAACTGGCCCAAAACTGCTACTTTTGTTTTTCTCGATTTCTTTGCTAATCTTGAGCCTTCTATTATAGATTTTAGTCAAGTAATATGTTGTTTTTGCAATCTTATCCTCTTCAAACATGGTTGTGAGAGCTTCCATTTTACAATCTTATGCTATAATAAAGACTACTTAATGTTGTTTATTTTATGCGAGCACGCTGATTTTCTATGACAATAATAAAAAAATACATCCATGTCATGTGCCTTGTCATTTAAACATAAATTAGAAGTGTGGAGTACCAATACAATGTTTGTTTTTAAAACAAGGCACAAATCACAAATCCTAGTAAATGACGGGGATATTAGCAGCTATATTGAGTTGTTGTTCGACATACCTTTCGCAGATTTGATTTTTATTAACGTAAAAACTTTGTTCATCTAATGACTTTACTCAAGACATGCAGTAAATGACAACTGCAAAAATAGAATCTTCCAATGTGAGGGTATCTTATTTCTATCGTGGCAGATCACTGTAAGAAAATTAGACGTCTCATAGACATTTGTGGCATCAATTGAGCAATTTCATAGAAATATTAAGTAAACTTCGTTGTATACAATTTTTAATAAACACACAGACCGTAAAATACATTCCACGTGACTGAAAATGCCCCTGGGACAGACGTCAAATCTCATCTATGTAGTATGTTGTTTCATTCCATATGCGCAGAAAGGTGGGGAGAAATGCTCCCGATGTCGTAGGATGGGCTATTTTACAAGCTAGCGATTATTCTCCCCATAAAATGCACCCGTCCTAACACCATGATATCATGTTATACCATGCCACCATACAACATGAAACTCGTCGGTAGGATGACATGGCCAAGACGACGAAGACGAAAAATAACACATGTTGGTGTAGGATGACATGGGAAGGCATGATGATGTGGAAAGGGTCTTGTTTGAATATCAATCATCAATTTTCATGCCAAAATGGCACCCAAATCAGGCCCCGCCCATTTATCATTGCCATTTCAAAAAATGATGGGGGCTTGGTACGAACTGGCACACGACGTTTCATGATAACCAGACGACATATCTTACAAAGTAAAAAATAGGGGCTCCATTACCATGAGGCAAACACGTTTGAGCAGATTGTGGAGCCGCAAAATCGCCATAGACAACTTAGGGGAGGCAGTGAGGAGAGGAGCCAAGCAGAGGAGCCGAGGAGGCACACCGACAACAGTAAGTTTATTCGATCTATTAATCTCCCGCTTTGCTTGTGTGAATCAATGACATCTTTCAACATATTAGATTACAATTTTGCATTACGTCTTTATACTTATTATCCACTATATACTCCTTATTATGGGCAATTTTATGGGCCAATATATCTTTCCCACTATATAATAATGTTTTATCGACTTTTGTAAGTGATGTTTGTTGTCTAAATCTTCTTCATATGGTCTGAGCAGTCTAATTTCCATGATGTATCTAGTTTTGTCTATGAGCATTTATTTCCGTGGGTATTCAAGTAAATTGACATAATTTCACAACATTCCTTGTGTTCATCGCTACTCCACATAAGTAGTTGTCTCATATTCAAACTTGTAACATGTAGACAGTAATAACATTAAGAAGTCCTCCTTTAGTCATTGTTAGAAATAGATGTTTCAACCGCATTCAATAATTGTTTTAACTTCTTATGAAATGGTGTCCATTCATTCCCAAAAAGTTTAAAGAGGTGGATACATAGAAGTGCATTTTTTTAATTAATGAGACAATTTTACATTTTGTATGCAATTTGAGATTTTTTTATTATTTCTAAATGTTAGTTTATTATGTTTTTTTAGGTTTCCCTATTATTAAAATATAAAAATTAAATTAATGTGCATATGAAATTCTTATTGATATGTATGTGTGAGATATTGGTAAACTCCATACAAATATCTATGGTATTTAATAGTGTTAAACATATGTAAAAGAGTAAACACTAGTATATGGTATTTAAATATGTAAAAGAGTAAACCAGATACATCATGTAAAATAGACTCCCTGGACCAACATTAGTAGTATCAACTTCTTAGTGGGTTAATAGACATTATTTGTTTGTAACTAGTGTGTCTTCATGATGGATTGTGCGGATTGTTTTTACAAAAAGTATCGAAAAATAGACTTTGTTTTTGAAAAATGTTGAAAAACACGCAATGTTTTTAACAAAAAAAAATTGGTAAAAAAACACTAAATCGCTTTTCTCAACCAGTTAGTTAAAAAGCATCTTTCTTTGTCAAAATTCCATTGTTAAGAGTTTGAGCTATCAGAGTTCCCTTCAAATAAATTTGTGCTTTCATAGAGATTTGTCAAGATAATTAAAAGAGAGTAGGCATGAAGATTTTTTGAGAAAATTAGAGTAAAGAAGAGGAGAAATTGGAGAAAAATGGCACCTAAAGTAGAAGATTTATCTTCATCCCAAATACAAGAGTTGAAAGACACTCAATTCTCTATAATTGGAGCCAATTATTTTTAGAAAATCAAGATTGTGACCAAAATTATAGAGGACGAGATTTGTTACAAATAGATTAGGATTATTATGATAATTTGAAATCAATCAATCACTTTTATTATCAAACACATGTTCATTGCCTACACCCTTCAAGATGGGAAAATCATCTCTAATATTACAGGATCCATCATTGCTATGGTTATATAGGAAGCACTTTTAATGGTATTTATAATATTAATTCCCCCACTTTATCATACAATTAAGATATAGTGCAAGAATATATTAATGAAAGTGATGTGTTTGAATATTTAAGAGATTGGGCCATTGACTCATCTAGGGTTAAACACAGATAGAAATTTAACCTCCCTATGTCACTATTTAGAACTTGGATTTAAGGTTATAATGGTCCTATTAAATAGACTTTTGGAGTAGAAAATGACCATGTCAAACATGATATTAAAGGACAATAAACCCAATTTTTTAGAACTCTTAGAGTTTAATTTGAAGATATATTAGGATATGGCTACAACAAGAAGGAATATTAACATTTCTTATTTGGTGGACCTATTTTTTATTTCCATGAACTTTAATCCACCATTCTCCAACTGGTTACCCTCTATTGTTGTCGTGTATGTAGTGTTTTCTAAATTGTATAGTCACAATCATGGTCAATCCATTATGGAGATATGTGAAATCTTTTATCCCACATTTTAATTTGTTATACATGGTGTAGGTAGACCAAGGATGATCCCTAAGTTAAGAGAGTTAATTAAGAGGATTGGATTTTATTAGTACTATAAGAAATACAATCGGAGCAATATAGAAGGAAATTTGTGAACTCCCTATAAATTTCCTAGGCATGTTTCTAATAGATTGGCTTGTATAGAAGTAGCATTGCATTGTCAACATGGAATTTTGAGCATAGACATTACTCCATTTTTCAATAGGGAAATATAATTTTACCACCTATCTATTTATTCTTTCTTTCCTTATAAAACATTGGTGGTATGATGACCTTGTGGTTGATCTTGATCACCTTGACGTTTACTTTAATAATTAAAATATGCATTAGTTTAACAATAATCGTATTTTATATTTAATAAATTAATATAAAATATAAAATTTTGTATGAATATATTTATTGAAAATAATTAAAACTTTGTGAAAATTTAATATTTAAATTAAAAAATTAACCTTTTTCATAATTTAATATTTTGAAATATTAACTTTTTCATTGTTGTATAAGTAATTATAGTATATAAAGTATGATAAGGACGACTAAACCCGATCTATATTATATATATTATGAATGCATTGATCCAAATTTAAATTAATTTAATATGATTAAAAATGTTAACATGTTTTAATGTTTTCTTTTATGACATGATATAGAAACAAAAGACATTACTATAGAATAAACAAGATTCAAATTTAATCTAACAATATTATCTTGTTCAGATTTCTCACTATATTGTGACAGTACAGTCAAATACTCACTCTTGTACTTATCACTAAAGACATTAAAGTCTTGTTCTAGATCTCATTCCATTCTAACAACGTTGCCAACTTTTTGATAGACAACTAATCCGCCCTTTTCAAGACGAAGCCCCTTTTCAAAAAAATTGTTTCAAACTAGTGATTAGGACTGTCACCAAGTTAATTCAAGGATTGTGTCAAAGTTCTCTTCCACTCACTCTTTATGATACTTTCCTTTCTACATCAACATTCTCATGGCATCCCTCAACTTAACTTACTAGTCATTCATTATCACTTAGGAATCAAGACACTTGTTAGTCATAATACAACTAGATCGTCTCGCTTGCACGCACATGACCGTGCATGTGATTTTTTTAACTCCCTGACATCTTGGCTTTAACATGTTCGAGGATTTCATGCCTTCGTTCTCAACCCCACAATACTCTCAGACCCTTGCAATGATGGTTAATTTTATTTCACATGTCAAAATGGCTCTTAGAAACCCACAATAGGTTAAACACAGTCACTACAATTTTAACAAGAAGCTCGATTTTTCTTGTTAGAACACCAATTTCTTGTCTTCCTTAACTATTATACTCTTTGTGAATGTGCACCCCTTGATTCTTGTCAATCATCAAGTTATAACACACCCATGGACCTCTTTCAAGCACTGAAACAATATCTTAGAACCCAAAACCCTCCTTACGGTTTAAAGAGTACACGGTTTATTATTTATCAAGAAACCCTTCTCCTGAGCATCATACATCTCATAATCACCATTTATACATAAATTTATCTCTCTTCACATGAACTTATAATATGTTTCATTAATTTCTTTACATCTTTTGTATCAAATCTCTCTCCAAACTAGGTTCTAGAATGTGATATAGTCTAGGACAAGGTAACTCAAGGTTAATAGGTTTTGTATTTGGTATTATAGTGATTCTAATCCATCAATCCCTCATTTACATATCTTAGTATCAATTTTTATGTCTCATTATAGGTCAAAGCTAGAACTCCCTCAAATTTGTAATCATTCATACAAAAGGAATTCATCCTTACAAATCATAGTTACAACCCCTTCTACATTTTCAATCACCATTACAAGTTATGCATGACATTAATCATATCCTCTATAGAATGGATTTTACACAGAGTTTCAATACATTAAATTACCTCAAAATCTCTCCTTCATTCCATAGAATAGTTATCACTACAAGATAATGGGTCTTTTATCCACAAAGTTTCTACAATTTTGTTGTGGATGTTTTCTTTAAAATTGTGAATCCAATTTTGTGGTCTCCACCCACATTATTTTTTGTGGAAAAATATACAAAATTTACAAAAAAATATTATGAGTTAACCATAATTTAATAAATGTGTAAAATATTGTTACATGTCTACAATTTAAATAATATTTTAAAAAATCATAATTAAATGTAACTAGTCCACAATTTTAAATTAGGACATGTACAACAATAATTGTACAATTATGGGTCAAAATTATAAAATTATAACTATTTCCATATTTTACAACTATTTGTATCGCATACAATTAAATTAAAATTGTGTGAAATATTGAATCTTTATAACAACCTAATAGTATTTTTTAATATAATAAATTTAGATTCTACATATATTTAAATCCTCCTTATATGATAGGATGATATTTTAAAGGGACATATTTATATTTTTGAATGCAGGGACTCTACCATTATAAATTTCATTTATGGAATAGTGAATAATATATATTACTAGAAAGTATACATCAATGTAGATACTTTCGATTGTTTTTTCCATAAATGATTATTTGAGTTTACTTTTAATAATGTGACTATCAATAATTAATATTTTTGGTTTCTTTATTTATAAGTAGACTGTACTAGAAAAGTTATTATTATGCAGATAATTAACATTATTTTTCCACATATGATTTGGTTCATGATATTTTAACAATGTGGATTATATTTGTGAAGACAATACATCTTTTAAATTTTTTCTTATTTATAAATTGACCTCACTAAAAAGGTTATTAATAATTGTGTTTTATAAATAATTCATTAATAATATTTTGTTGATTATATAGTTATATTTTTAGATTGGTAATAATATTTAGTTTTGAAGGGACTAAAAACCCTTTACACAAAAATAAGCCAAGGCACACATGCCAACAAAAATTCAATGTCAAATGGGCTTGATGAACAATGCAAACAAAACAAAGAAGACCAATACAAGATAGAGAAATCTTATGTTGAAGATATAGAAATTTTTCAAAGGACAAAATACTTAAGAAATTATACCAAACAACCTAAGAAAGGAAAAATAGAG
Organism: Taxus wallichiana var. yunnanensis; assembly: GCA_018340775.1. Classification (NCBI taxonomy): domain Eukaryota; kingdom Viridiplantae; phylum Streptophyta; class Pinopsida; order Cupressales; family Taxaceae; genus Taxus; species Taxus wallichiana. Next base: position 670,092,712 of record CM031243.1, read on the forward strand.
AAAATTTCAACCAAAGTGTATTCTATTAGTCCATCTTTTCTCATAATCTTATTTGGATAATACACGAGTCTCTATATATATATAGAATATTCACTTCTTTATTCTCTTGTGATTTGATGATGACCCTAGAAGAAATTTTTTAAATGTTCTTATCCTCCATCTCCCTGATGTCTTCCTCATCAAATCATGCTCACTTTATAATTGATTTGTGTACATGTTAACCTCATTATTTTCTTCTAAATTTTCAATCGATCATGAAGGATTGATATCCTCTGCTCTGTATAATTAAATCTAATTTTAAACCTCTAAAAATTTTTTTGGATTTCAATTTGTCTATGGCAATATTTTACTTCTTTTAGGAAAAATTTTGTTTACGTGTAAAAAATGTTGGTTTTTCACAATGCATAAAGTTTGCCTAGATCAAAAATTCTCTATCTCTCTCCCTATAGATTTCGTTAATGTGCCTATGTAAAAAATCTCTCTCCCTATTCCTAGCACTTTCCTCCCTAGCCTTGTCACCATTTTTCATATCATAGAGAATATCAGATATTCTAGTAGGACCATCATGTGGCTCCCTCTTTTTCCTATTTTCATGTGAGATGCCAAGGTCTCATTATTTTCAATCAACACATTTTTCCTGAGTACGATAAGTGATAATATTATCCCTTTCTTAAACATCACATATGAATTAAATGGTGGAGAGGGGTTTCTATTTTTATCATTCCTGGTAGTCCTTTTCATAGAAGTAGTAAATGACCGAATCTTTAAAAAAGAAAGACTATTTCTCCATAATTCAAAAACGGTGGTAAGAGAAAAAGTATGCATTAGAATCAATTACTTAGTTCTTTAAACCTTCAATTCTTGATATCAAGCAATTATACGCAATCCTCTACTATAAGAAGCCTTTATTAGATTAAACCATGGTCTTGTGCAAAGCTTCCCTTAACCTAGAGGCTTGACAGGTGAAATCATCTCTCAACACATCCAACCTCTATCAACCTTCATATTGAACAACAACCACACATTGAATGCATTAACATGATTATGAAGAAAGGAGAGGTTGTCATTAAACTTGATTTTTTTGATATCCATCATCTTAAACGAATCCTCCCAAGCTTTAAATGCATTGGCATGGTGAGGGTCATGGCCTTCAATTTTTCAATAAAACTAGAGAATTTTCCCCTATTTGCGAAGGAGATGCCACAAAGTATTATCCATTTTCATTTTCATGTAGGTAGTGGGTTCTGTTCACACTCTATCTCCACCAATATTTTCAACACAAACACTAGTCTTGTATTGAACCCAAAGAAGAAAAAGGACCAAAATAGATTTAAACTCTTTTTGGCATTAAGAATCCTTTCTCTATTCACATCTTCAGTTTTGCTTCCTTGCATTATCTTATCCCAAAACAAGTAATTTTTGCCTTTTTGGCCTCTATTCACTGGCTTCAACCTATGTTCCCTGCTCCTTCATCACCTTCAAACCATGTTATCTCTCATCATCTAAATCCATGATTTTCTAAAGTGATCTAAACACGTGTTATATCTCCACCCTCTCCAATTGACTTATGATCTTCTTGGCCTCCCTAATTATAATCATAATGATTTCTATCCCATGTTATTATTTTTCTTAAGATAATTAATCAATGACATTTTGGTATCAACCTTAGGATGAGATTCAAACTAGAGACGAGCACTTTACCGGGATCATTAGCAATAACTCTATGCCTCTTTCGCACATGCCTTCATCACCCCGATTTGGATATCCTCCATAACCTTGATTATATAGTGATCAAGCACTTAATCATGCTCTTTATTATCCATATTAAATGTTTAAAGTGGCAAAAGTTAAGATTTGATCCTAAGTCAATGACCTACTTCCTTTACAAAGTGGTTCACCAATTAACCCCTTTGTATGATATGGTACTTATTATATATTATTCAAAACAAAAAAAACATTTTTTTGAATAATACATAATTAATATAATAATATATATATAGAATATTCAAAATTTTTCTTAAAATGGGGTCAACATATGATATATTGAATAGAACAAAATAAATATATTTTCTAAATGATTAAAACCTTAAATGTGATGTGAAAAATCAAATCATAATACTCTATATTTGATTTGTGTACACTATTTATAATTTTATTTATGAATGTCTAAATTTTCAAAAATATGAAGAAGATATGTAATTTTTCACAAAATAATTAAGAATGTGAATTATTCACAATTTTAAATTGAATTTATGAAAAATTGGAAGATATTTTGAAAGCATGTAAAAACATTGATTTCTTCCACAATGAAAATTCGTTAATGTGGGTATTTAACAAATTTATATGAAATCTTATCAAATTGATCAAAATGTATTTTATAATGTTATCCATTTTATGTCACACCATGCAACAATGAAAATTACTCTTATTAAAATAATTTTTTTGTGGGTAACAATGTGAATAAATTAGCCTACTTCTAGTAGTATTATCTCTTTACCTTAAGTTGACAATGCAAATTATGTTCTTAAATTTAGACAATCTCAAGCTCATTTTTATCTTTCCTCAATCCTTTACTTACTTTATAAAAACATTTACCATATTTAAAAATTGTAATACATTCATCCATCAACAAGTATGCATTAGAATCAATTACTCATTTATTTAAACCTTTATTCTTGATGTCACCAATCATACATTGTCCTCTAAGTCTTCCTATACCTATAATGAGCCTTTATTAGATTAAACTATGATCATAAAAACAGCTTCTTAGCCAGATTACTTCACAATGAAATCCTCTTTCCACAACCTCTACCAAATAAGAAGAAAAGACACACCCAAGAAATGCATTAGCATGATTATGAAGAAAGGAGAGGTGGTTAGGTTTCCACCACCTAACTAACCCAAGTACAAGCTAACCATAGTGAGTGCTTCACCTTGGTGAGGTTAGGTAAGTGATTTTACCACATGACCCACGTTATTACATGAAAATTAAGCCTATTTTAACCCCTTACTTATTAATATACTAACACTTATAGCTAAGATACATTAATAGGCTAATTTGAATATTTAAATGTGGATTTTGGAGGGAAACCTCCAAAATACCACTTATTACATCATGGAAATTCCATATGAACTAAATAAGACACAAAAGTGTAAAGGATAAAACATCATTACACACCTAATCAAGCCAAATTTCCTGTTATGTACATGCCCTTGCACATTTTTAAATTATTCTTGGATTTAATTGGAAAACCACAATTCCATTATGTTTCATTATTATTATGCTAACAATACATAATTATGACGAAAATAAAGTATCCACATGTTGTTTAATATCATAGAAGGATAGTTTAATATCCATATATGTAAAAAGTATTAACAATACAACTTATAGTTTACTTACGACATTTAGAATGGGACATTTACATATTGCTTAATAGTTATGAGGGCTCACCCTACTAATAATGTAGTCAATTTTTTTAATATCTCTAAATCAATATACATTATCACTTTAAAAATATATCATAAAATATTACAATAAAAAATTTGATCTTTTGTAGACAAATTAATATGTATTATTATCTTTCTAAATTTAATATGATTATTATCTTTATTTATTATGTAATGGTGATGGATTGTCTCTAGATATAGTAGATACATCTCAAATATTGATATTAAATATTTAAAAGTAAAAATATATTGATATTAAATTTTTAATAAATATATTATTTGTTTGTAAATTAGTGTCTTCCTAATAGTGTGTCTTCATGATGGATTGTGTGGATTGTTTTTACAAAAATTATATAAAAATACACCTTGTTTTTTTTTTTAATAATGAAAAACAGTGTGTTTTCAAAAAATTGAAAAACAAGTGTATTTTTAACAACAAAATTTGTGGGAGTGGGCACACAACCATGTGGCAAAGTGGATGGACATAAATGGATGCATGGAAGTTTTTATATAAACAAAAGTTCATTTTTATCTTTAAATTCTATGATAATTTTTTTAGACCCAATTTTGATCAAAGGTTTGATGATATTTCTCTTACATTAAATTTTGATTGAATGTATAATGATAATTTATAATTTTAAATGTATTGATATTGTATAATTTATAATGATATTTAGGGATGGTATAATTCATACACTAGGTTTTTTTATATAATATTTCAATAGAAAATTATAATATCTTAAGCATGGGGTGAAGTTTAGAGGTTATTTGTTAGATTAGACAAATTAAAAAGAAGATAATGAAGTCATTAATTAGTGTGGTAGATGAAATATCTAAAATATCAATTTTAAAGAGAAAATAACAATCAATAATTGTTGTAGTGTTGACAAACCAAAAATATTAATTCTAAAATGAATATTCAATATAGATAAATAAATTTGAAATGTCTATATTAATTTTTAAAATTAAAAAATATATATCTTCCTATTTAAATTGTATATTTACAATTAATATATTAAATATAATAATATTATTATAATAAAAATATAGTTCTATTAATATTAATTTTTACAAACTTGTGTCAATGGTTTTTTCCTATTTGAAAATGAATCTTTCAAACTTTTACAAACTTTTGTCTAGTTTTATGGCTTCACCCCTTATCCCTTTGAAACACACCCTTATCCCTTCAAAAATCTATCTTTTACATTGTACCAAAAACTCTATTATATGTCTCGTAATTAGGTTTTCCACCTCTATTACTTATAGATATAATTAGTTTGTTTTCATTCCTTTCATGTATGTTAAATTCATGTTAAGACATAAGTTTTCATCAAAATTTCCTTAGCTCCAAGCACCCAAACAATTAACTTATGATTCCTTAATTAATTTTATAAGGTTGATAATTAATTTTGTTTTCATTATTATTTTAATATATTTTAATTTGAAAATCAATTTATATATATGAATATGGTGTTTGTATGGATATTTTGTTAAATATTATGTAGATGGATGATTGGAAAAGGTGAATGTGGACGCTCTTACGAAGCATCCCAACTATGGAAGTTGATGAGCTTCATAATGTCTGCATAACTTTAACAAATTTTACAACGATGTCACTGCCATTCTCTATTGGACCAAATCGTGCGTAAAACGTTGGACATTTGGTATCTTAAATGGAGAATGGTCCCATAGAAATATGGAGGTGGTAGATATGTTGATTATGTCTGGCATGGTTGTTCATTTTATCTTCGACCCTCGACTCACTAGGACAAACACAATCACTAGAAGATGGATCGATGAAAAGCTCCCGCAATTCAAGGAGGCAAAAATTGGGCAATACCACAAGATCACACTTGTCGTACACCCACCTCCATATAGAAATTGGTCTAAGGCTTATAATAAAATGTCCTTAACTCCAAAGTGGGATGATGTTGACTGAAAGCTAGAAGAACTTAAACATCATAGGTATGAACAATGGAAAGCAACACATTGTGACTCAAATGAGTGTGACAATGATTGTAGTGGGGATGCCCACACAAGCCTTTATCACCCACCCCGAGTCATTGGATATATTAGTGACAGAGAAGAAGAACCTAGAGTTGGACCAAGATTTGGTAGTAGAGGAAGAAACCATAGAAGATAGATTTTCTCAAGCCATTGTGAAAGCCACTTCAAAACCAAAATTGGAAGTTCCTATGTATGAAGGGAGATTAAATGTTGAAAAGATGATAGATTCACTATCATTGACAAGTACTTTGAGTATGAGAATGTGGATGATGATAAAAAGGTAAAATTTGTTGTTACTAGGATGAAAGGTCATGTGTCTCTTTGGTGGGATGGATTGCAGGAAGAAAGAGTAAATAAAGGAAATACTAAGATCAAGAAATGGGATAAGATGGTGGCCAAATTAAAAGGAAAATTCATGCTTAAGGATTATCAAACCAATATTTTCAAGAGATTGTAGAATCTTAGACAAAAGGAGATGTCAATAAAGGAATATATAGAGGAGTTCTACATTGACCATTAGAGCTGGTCATATTGAGGATGATGGTGAGAAAGTTTCTAGATATCTTAATGGATTAAGACTTACTATCCAAGATGAGATTGATATTTTGATGCCTAAATTAGTTGAAGAGGCATACCAGTATGCCTTAAGAGGAATAAAAGTTGTCAAGAAGATACAATCAGATATCAAGGGAAGAGTTAAAACCTTTATAGGTAGAGGAGAGCATGCAGATAGAGGTCATATGTAAACAAAGCAAGAAGAAAACAACAACTCGTAAAGGCCAGAACAATCTTCAAGAGGAAGCAACTCATTTAGAGGTAAGAGACCATTTGTTAGAAGTAGAAATAATGGATTTTTGGTAGATGTTTCAAATGTGGACGTTTGGGCATAGATCTTATGAATGCCATGAGAATCCATCTTTGAGCCAAGGAAGTGCTCATATAGCTCAAGTAGATGAGGAAGAAAGTGAGAGTTAAACTATTTATGAAGATGCTCCTGAAACTGGTGAATCATTACTCATGAAAAGGGTGTTGATCAAGTCCATCAAGGAGATCCAAGAACTGGCACAAAGAAAGACATTGTTCATAAACAACTTGTAAATCCAAAGGTAAACGTTACAAGATAATTACGAGATAGTGGCAAAGATTTAGTAATCGTGTAGAATCCGAAAATGGTTGATAAACTAAATTTGGAAAGATTAGTGCATCCTAGTCCTTATAAAGTTTCTTGGTTACAAAAAGGACATCAAATCTTGGTGAGTGAGCAATGTAAAGTGGATTTTTAGATAGGAAGCTATAGAGATCAAGTTTTATGTGATATTAAGCCTATGGATGTCTATCATATTTTGTTGGGCGGACTCGGACTTTGAGTTTGACAAGAAAGTTATTTGTGATGGAAGGTGCAATACGTACTCTTTTGAGCAAGATGGGAGCAAGCATACACTTTTTCCATTGAAGGATGAATATGCAATTGTTAAAGATGATTTTAAGTTGTTGATTACATGTGATAAGGAGTTCTTACACCAAGCAAAGGAGGATGAGGTAAGAGAAAATAATGAAGTTGGAGTAGACAACAAAAGAGAAGTTGATAATAGTGAAGATGAGGGACAATCATCTTATGTTGACCTTAAAAGAAGTGAAAAGACATTAAGAATGCAAAGATAGAGATGGTGAAGTCCTTGAATCAGCAAAAGGAAGAACAAATTGTAAATGGAGTTGATAAGAAAGGAGGAATAATAGAACTAGAGTTCTATTTGAGCAATGAAAATTAGTGTATAGGTAGTTTTGAACAAGAATACGAGTTATGGAAATAAGAAGGGAAAAAGAATGACTCTTTCACTTATGAGAGTCCAAAGAAACTAGAGGTTGAGATTACGGCCTTATAAGATTTAGTTTTTAAATCAAGTTGTAAGGATAAGACGAGGAATTCCAAGGAAAATTATGAAGAGATGAAAGGCATAAATGACCAAAGAGATTAAGAAGATAATCAGAGAAATGGTTACAATAACAAGAACGCTACAAGAAGGAATAAGAACAATGAAGAGGCTCATAAGCCTCATGGGTTTTATATAACTTTTGTGTTTGATTATGCATGTGTAGGATTTGTGAAAGCAGACATGAATATGCTCCGTGATTAGCCTAATTTCTTTATTGTCGCATTTTCTTGTTATGACATGGAAACTAATGAAATATGATGTGCTTGGAACCTAATTATATTGATGGATAGTTGTTGCATGGTGGGATTATATGTCACTTTATCATCTTGTCTAACTTTTGGAATATGGAATATAATTGTGCACGTTGTTGCATCTTGATTTCAGTAGGATGTTAGGTTAGTTTAGCATGCATTGATATCTTACTATGTCATTTAATTATATTGTATCGGACAGGTGCGGTTAATGTGTGCAATGAGTGTGCAGGTGACAGGTTTACAGGAGAACGTGGGATTCAGGCCAGCTACTCAAAACTTGCACAAGCAGCCCACGGGCTGAGTCCTAGCCATGTTCACTGTGTGAAGCCTTAGGATAGATGATTATTAATTTTGGGCACTATGAGTGACCCCAATGTATGTAAGTATTTTGCTTTGATTTATTAATTTTGGTTAGGGTAGTTGGTAAAGTTGTAAACTTGTTTTGGGAGTTAATAACTCCTCTTTCTTTTAAATTGTTGATTTTGTTAATGTGTCTCTTAATCACAAGGGTTTAGGGTCACATGTGAGACCCTTGGGTGGTCCCCACACCCTCTACCCTTGTGCCAAAATGCAAAACCCGAAATTAGGGTATTTTGGGCATTTTTGGGGACCCCTTTGTAGCTTGGGAGTCCCCCTATCACAAAAATGAGCCCTTGGACCCTACCTAATGGGTAGGGGGGCTTGTTTTCAAGGCTAGAGGAGTTTTCCCTCCCTTTCTACCCTTGTTTTGTCACATCCATGTAAGGGATGTGGATTTGTGTGTTTATCAAAAGTGCCACTAGTTTTGTCTTGCTAACATTTAAGGAATTTGGGAGAAGAGGGCAAAAAGATAATTTTACCCTTTCTCTCTTTTGTTTTGGCATCTTTGACCATGAGGAGGGAGAGGGGTGACACATGTCACCCCCTCATTTGTGAGGATGCTTGCTTGCTCCTCTTCAAATTCTCATTCATGGGAAATGAGAGGGACTTTTTTTTTTGGATTTTCTTGCTTGGATGCTTGGGTGATTTGGAGCTTGGGATTTGCTTGGAGCTAAGAGTGGAAAACTTGAAGTTAGGAAGCTTTTTGGAGAGCTTTCCTTGAGGTAGGCTCTTAGATCTTATTGTTGTGTTGCTTTATTTTAGTTGATAGATTGATTGCTTGAAATTGTTATTGTTGAATGTAGCTTGTAGTGTTGTTTGTGTGTTTTACTCCCTCCATCATATGGCATGATGGAGTTTTGGAGTGTGGGGGAAGAGAGAGGGAATTTTCCCTCTCAATCCTCAAGGCTTGATGGCCAAGCCTTGTAGGAGTCTTATTATTTTTCCCCTCAAATGGTTGAGGTGGGGAAGTTGATTCATTTGGCTTGAATCTCCTTCCCCATTCTTGGTAAGGAAACCCCTTTGGGGTTTGAAAATCCTTCCAAGGAGGACTTGGAGAAAGGGGGAGGAATAAGGAGGGTCTTGTTTTGAATAAGGAGCAATAAGGAGGATATAAGAGATGTTCAATGTGCAAATAATATTGATGCTTAACTTTGGAGAACTTTCTCCTCTCTTCCCCATTTTGAGGATGAACATGGGTTCTCCTCCTTGTAAATTGGAGTCTTGTGTTGTTGTGAACTTTATGTTTGTGTGCTTGTTTCATTGTTGTTTTACCCTCCACCTTGTGCAAGTTTTGGTAGCTATCCTCTTTCCCATGGGCTTGGGGGAGGCTAGCATGCATCCCAACCTTGGGATAGGCATGTGATGATGCCTAAAGGTTGGGTGGTTAAACAAGCTCTTTTCTCCTTGCATGGTTTTGGGAAGACATAGAAGATGGCTCTCAAGTTGGATTGGTGGCATTATGGGCTCTTATTGTTCTTATCCTTCCTTGTGATACTTTCTTGTAATGTAATCCTCTTTTGGAACATAGTATGTGAGAGTTTACATCTCCTTGTAAATCCTCCATTTTGCACATTTTGTATCACTTGTAAACTTGTTTTAGAAATATTTGATTTGATGCTACTTGGGAGTTAACATCCATATAACCCAAGCTTGTGGAGGTGAAGTAATGAAGTAAATAATCTATCTACTTGAAATCTTAATATAACTCTTGCATTTATATTTATAAAAGAAAATAGTTTGTTGAAGGTTTTGGTTTCCTTACACCTTTGTTACCTTGCAAACATTGATAGCAATATGTCAAGAAAAGAAAACTGTATTTCTTTTGTTTCCTTGCACTTTCTTGCTTATGTGAAAACTTAAGAAAGTATGTTATTTAGAAAACTAATTGTTTATTTTTAGTTAAGGAAGCATGTGGCTACTATTAAATGAGAAACACCCCTTTTTGCAATATGCTCCTCTCTTAAAAATATTGATAAGATTAATACATGAAAGGAAAGTTGAAAATTTAGATTTCATTTCCATGAGAAGTTTGATGTTTTGCTTTTGTTAAATATTCATACTTAGTTTAAGTTATCTACTTTGAAGATTTCATTTTAGAAATAAGTCTTATTTATATTGGAAAATACTTGGTTATTTTGCACATTAATATAGAGTAACCCAAATTAATCATTGTAACTTAGTAAATAAAGAACCTGAGTTCACTGGTTGTTATATATTAAAACCGTATTTTTTTGTGGTTTTACAAATGCATTACCTCAATGGACTAAAATTTTATATTAGTATATGGAAATATGTTTTAATAAAGAGGATTAAAATTATACATATACATATATATTTATACATATTAAAATCTATATCTATATATATATATATATATATATATATATATATATATGTGTGTGTGTGTGTATGTGTATGTATATATATATATATATATATATAAACTAATACATTTTAAATATTTTTTATTTTTATTAAAAAAAAAAAAAAAAAAAAAAAAAATTCCATTGGGGGAGGGTCGGGCCTCCCCCCGCCCCCCCAACGCCCCCAAAAAAAAAAATAAAAAAAGTAATGGCCAGGGCCCGTTGCCCCCCCACAACCCCGTGCCCCAACCGCCGTGGGCGCCGTGCCCCCCTGGCCCCCATCCCCCCTGCCCGCCCTGCGCCCCCCCCCCTCACCCCCTCCCGCCCCGCCGCCCTCCCCCCCCGCGCCCCCTCCCCCCCCTCCCCCCCGCCCCTCCCGCTCCCCCACCCGCCCCCCAACGCCTCCTGCCACCCCACCGCCGCCCCCCACTCCCCTTTGTCCCCTCCCGGCTCCCCCTCCCCCTATATATATCCTTTGTCTTATACCGCCACGCTCTCTCTCCTGCACGTAACAATAACACAATAAAACAAACAAAAAAAAGAAAAATAAATAATTAAATATTGTTTGAAATCAAACAATAAATGCATAAAATAAAAAATGATAATAAAAAAAAAAATAAATATATAATATGTTTAGGGCATCCTACAAGGAAAAATATAACAAGAAGCTCAAAATGGAAGAAATAATATGAAAGAATGATTAAAATAAAAAGGGCATATAGATATCTAGGGCAAATTTAGGGTAAATGGGAGATCTAGGTTAAGTTGTGTGATGTGTGTGTGGGCCCAATAAAATCCTCACACTTTTAGTCATGGGAATATGGTGGAAATGGTAATGAATAAAATGGGTGTAGATTCTTATTCTTGGTTATCTTTAGTAAACTTAGTAAATTAAAATATAATTAAATAAAAAAAAAAATTTCGAGTTAGGGTTAATGAACAATTAGATTGGAAAAAAAAAATTAAATGGTATAAAATTAGTAGTTACCAGGAAAAGTTACAAAAGATGTATTAGTATTTAATTAAACACTTTAAAAAAAAAATTACCCCTAAAATTTTAGATTATTTTTTTGATGTGTTTTTCGGTGTCCCAGATGGGGCATTACAGTTGGTATCAGAGCTTGGGGTTCGCACTCGCGGACCACTGGGTAATTAATTAAAATAGTTAATGTTAATTTTAACACAACAAAATTAACTAAATGAATAAAATAAACAGATAAAATAAATCATCCACTACCATTAAATTTTAAATTAATAAATTGCTCGCTCACCTCGTGCGCAGGATGGCGCCTAAGCGAGGACGATCAGCTAGAGGTATGGGGCGTAGTGCATCTACGCAGGAGCCGTCGGCGCCCGATTTTGGGCCTCGGATATTAGAGGCCTTACGCCAGCTGATAGGCGTTGTGGAGCAGCGCCTACCACAACCACAGGAGACGAGAGTGGAGGCACCTTTGGGAGACGAGGAGCCGATAGGCGAGGACGCGCATTCGGAGCCGCCAGAGCACGATACACCGAGGCGGGAGAGGTCACGCAGCCCTTCCGTTCATCACGAGAGGGTAGCCTCATTCCGTCGTAGCCGATCACACAGTCTCGAGGGACCATTCGAGGATAGGCGACTCCCTTCGCCTGTTGGACTACATCGTCAGGATCGAGATACAGGCAGTGTGATCCGGGATCTTCTTCGCTTGCAGCCGCCCACTTACACCGGCTCTACAGATGGCTTTGGGGCTGAGTCATGGCTCCTTAGTTTGGATAGTTGCTTTGGCTTGCACTCTTACGAGAGCAACGTCAAGGCGAGGTTCGCCATACACCTCCTCCGAGACGCAGCAGGCGTTTGGTGGAGGAATGAGGAGCGGAAGCTCCATCTGACTCGAGAGACAGTGACTTGGGAGTTGTTCGAGGAGCGTTTCAGGGCGCGTTATATGTCAGAGCATTTTGTTCAGAAGAGGATCGACGAGTTTCACGACTTACGACAGGGATCTGGCACAGTAGCGCAGTATGAGAGCAGGTTCCTGGATCTTCTACAGTATGTGGATTACCTGCAAGATGAGAAATTACAGGTTAACAGGTTCATTCGAGGGCTCAATGCAGATATAGCAGGAGCAGTTAGGATGTTATCTCCTCCCACACTTGAGAAGGCCGTTGAGAAGGCCTACTTAGCTGAGGAGAACAGGACCAAGGCACAGGAGCATCGTGATAGGAACAAGAGCAAGTTTCAGGAGAGGATACAGGCCTTTCAGAGTCAGAGGTCACGAGGTACTGCACCACCCCCTAGAGGAGGATTTTGGCCTCCGCCAGCAGCCACGAGGGCTCCACCGCACCCACAGCGACAGACACAGCAGCAGGGCCACCCACAGCAGGGGGCTAGGCAGACACAGGGATTTCAGAGAGGTGTTTCTAGAGGTGGTTTTAGTGGAGCCAGAGATAGGAGGCAGGGCACTCAGCAGACACAGCCAGCTCGCACTCAGCAGTCTGCTAGGGTTGGACCAGCAGGATCAGTACACCAGAGTACAGGAGGGACCCCATCTCAGAGGGGTACAGGAGGTTGTTTTATTTGTGGATCTCCAGATCACTATGTGCGCATGTGCCCGCACAAACCCAATACCATGGATGCACAGAGAGCTGCTAGATCCGAGCAGACGGTGGGTGATGTAGGACGCGCCCATCGTGTATATGCAGCGGTTGACAACCGCCAGGCCGAGCATCAGGCCACGGTCATTGAGACGACAGGTACTATCAGGGGTATTTCTGTCTCTGTACTTTTTGATTCAGTGCTTCAGATTTCTTTATATCACCTTCTATAGTGGACGGTGTGGGCTAGTGGTGGCTAGGCAACAGATGAGATAGTTGGCAAGTTGAGTTGGCTCTGGGGCCAAACTCGCCGTGGACTCGTATGTGGAGAGTTGCGTACTTGATTTAGGAGCCTTCTCCACTACTCTTGACCTCGAGTTATCCCTCTAGGTTCCTATCAGGTAGTTTTGGGTATGGATTGGCTCGAGTCTCATCGAGCTAAGGTGGATTGCAGAAATAAGGTCATTGAGTGTCAGGATGATCTTGGGAGTGCAGTTGTTATATCAGGGATGCAGAGACCTATCTCCTTGCGCATGATATCGGCTAAGCAACTCAAGCGGAGCATGCGTAAGGGTTGTCAGTTGTTTGCTATCACCATCAGTGATCGATCTGAGAGCATTCCAGAGCATTCACCTTTAGATGATCATGCAGTTTTGAGGGAGTATGCAGATGTTTTTCCAGGTGAGCTTCCAGGGTTACCACCCCGCAGAGAGGTGGATTTCACCATTGATTTAGTACCTGGATCAGCACCAGTTTCTAGGGCACCTTATCGGATGACGACCCAGAGCTTCATGAGCTCAAGATTCAGTTAGAGGAGTTGTTGGATAAGGGTCTCATTCGCCCTAGTGTATCTCCTTGGGGAGCGCCAGTCATATTTGTGAAGAAGAAGGATGGTTCTCTCAGGCTTTGTGTAGACTTCAGGCAGCTCAACAAAGTCACAATAAAGAACCGTTATCCGCTCCCTAGGATTGATGACTTGTTTGATCAGATGCGGGGAGCGAGAGTGTTCTCCAAAATCGATCTCAAGTCAGGGTATCATCAGTTGCGCATTTCAGATGCAGACATCCATAAGACAACATTTCGCACACGATATGGGCATTATGAGTTCACAGTGGTTCCATTTGGTTTGACCAATGCCCCAGTTGTCTTCATGAGCCTCATGAATGGAGTATTCAGGACATTTCTGGATCGCTTTGTCTTAGTGTTCCTTGATGACATATTGATTTATTCTCGTTCCGAGGAGGAACACGAGGAGCATTTGAGGCAGGTACTTCAGGTTTTGAGAGAGCAGAAGTTATATGGGAACTTGGAAAAATGCAGCTTCTTTCAGACAGAGATTCAGTACTTGGGTCATATCATTTCAGGCGAGGGTATCTCCGTAGATCCCTCTAAGATACAGGCTATCTTGGACTGGCCAGCACCCACATCAGTTACTGAGGTGAGGAGTTTCATGGGTTTGGCAGGGTATTACCGCAGGTTCGTACAGGACTTTTCTAGGATTGCTCACCCTATCACTTCTCTTCAGAGGAAAGGGAAGAAGTTTGATTGGTCAGAGAAATGTGAGCAAGCCTTTCAGTTGCTTAAGGAAAGGTTAACCACGGCGCCCATCTTAGCAGTTCCAGACCCGACAGAGGATTTTGTTGTTTGTACTGATGCATCACTAGAGGGTTTGGGAGCAGTTCTTATGCAGGAGCGTCGGGTTATTGCTTTTGAGTCTCGTAAGCTCAAGGACTACGAGCTTAATTATCCTACTCATGACTTGGAGCTTGCAGCAGTTGTACATGCTCTAGTGCGTTGGCGACATTTCCTTTTGGGTAGGCCTTTCATTTTGAGGACAGACCACCGGAGTTTGCAGCATATCTTCTCACAGCCGAACCTCAACGCTCGTCAACGGCGTTGGATGGAGTTCCTATGTGAGTATGACATGGAGGTTCAGTACATCAAAGGGAAGGAAAATGTGGTTGCAGATGCTCTTAGTAGACGACGACATGTGCTTGCTTCTTTGACACTTCAGTCAGATTTGAGAGGCAGGATTCTTGAGCACCTTCCAGAGGACAGATTTTATGAGGGAGCTAAACAGATGTTAGAGTCTCAGGGTTCTTTAGAGGGCAGATATTCGGGGTGTGTTTTAGAGACAGATGGTTTGCTTCGATTCCACAGGCGCATCTACGTGCCTAAGTCAGGTGATCTGCGTAGCTTCATCCTCACAGAGGCTCATCGAGCCCCATATGCGGCACATCCAGGAGTGAAGAAAATGCATGCCGATTTGAGGGAGTTATATTATTGGCCAGGTCTTCGACGGGACATAGCAGATTTTGTTGCACGTTGCCTTGAGTGTCAGAGGGTCAAGGCAGAGCATTCTCATCCCGCAGGACTTTTACATCCTCATGATATTCCCGAGTGGAAATGGGATGTGATCTCCATGGACTTCATAGTCGGACTTCCTATGTCATCTTATCGTCATGACGCCATTATGGTCACCGTGGATAAGTTGACTAAGGTTGCGCATTTTTCGCCAACCAAGGTCACCTATAATGCACAGGCCATCGCCAAGGTATTTATGGAGGACATTGTTAGGTTGCATGGGATTCCGAAGACCATCATCAATGACAGGGATACTATCTACACTTCAGTTTTCTGGACGTCTTTTCAGGCCGCTCTGGGTACTCAGATCAATTTCAGTTCAGCTTATCATCCAGAGACAGATGGGCAGACAGAGAGGGTTAATCAGGTGTTAGAGGACATGTTGAGAATGTATGTCATGGATCAGCAGAGGAAATGGGAAGATTATTTGCATCTAGTTGAGTTTGCCTACAACAACAACTATCATAGTTCCATTGGTATGGCTCCTTACCAGGCTTTGTATGGACGACCTTGCAGGACACCTTTGAGTTGGGATAGACTAGATGACAGGATCATTCTGGGACCAGCCTATCTTCAGGATTTAGAGCAGCAGGTTGTGTTGATTAGACAGCGTCTTGAGCAGGCCAGAGCACGCCAAAAGGCGTATGCAGACACCAAGAGGATTGATCGTCACTTCTCAGTGGGTGACAAAGTCTTCTTGAGGGTTCGTCCGCATAAGAGTCCTATCCGTTATGGAAAGGGTTCTAAGCTATCGCCTCGTTTTGTGGGGCCTTTTGATATTTTAGAGGTCATCGGTCCAGTTGCCTATCGCCTAGCTTTGCCACCACGCCTTGCACGGGCCCACGATGTTTTTCATGTTTCTGTACTACGTAGATATGTACCTGATGCTTCTCATGTCTTGGATTGGTCGGCATTACAGGTAGAGGACGGAGGACAGTGGAGATTGGAGCCCGTATGCATACTGGAGCACTGGAGGTTGGCCCTTCGGGGTCGAGACTTGGACCAAGTTAGAGTACAGTGGGACCTGCAGTATGACGAGAGACAGCAGCCTACCCTGGGAGGATGCGATACCTTTGAGGGCTAGATATCCCTACCTCTTTCAGTGACTTCCAGGAGGAAGTCTAATTTTAGTAGAGGGGGATGTAGTGCCCACACTTTTATAGCTCAGTAGCTTGTTGTTTATTTGCTCATAGACATGTTTTGACAGTGATTGGTGATATCTTGGACATTATATTTAGATATTTGATTTTATTAGACATGTGTGACATTCAGGCGTATAGCGCCAATTTAGCCTAATTTCTTTATTGTCGCATTTTCTTGTTATGACATGGAAACTAATGAATATGATGTGCTTGGAACCTAATTATATTGATGGATAGTTGTTGCATGGTGGGATTATATGTCACTTTATCATCTTGTCTAACTTTTGGAATATGGAATATAATTGTGCACGTTGTTGCATCTTGATTTCAGTAGGATGTTAGGTTAGTTTAGCATGCATTGATATCTTACTATGTCATTTAATTATATTCAGACGAGTGCGGTTAATGTGTGCAATGAGTGTGCAGTGATGAGTTTACGGGAGAACGTGGGATTCAGGCCAGCTACTCAAAACTTGCACAAGCAGCCCACGGGCTGAGTCCTAGCCATGTTCACTGTGTGAAGCCTTAGGATAGATGATTATTAATTTTGGGCACTATGAGTGACCCCAATGTATGTAAAGTATTTTGTTTTGATTTATTAATTTTGGTTAGGGTAGTTGGTTAAGTTGTAAACTTGTTTTGGGAGTTAATAACTCCTCTTTCATTTGAATTGTGGATTATGCTTAATGTGTCTCTTAATCACAAGGGTTTAGGGTCACATGTGAGACCCTTGGGTGGTCCCCACACCCTCTACCCTTGTGCCAAAATGCAAAACCCGAAATTAGGGTATTTTGGGCATTTTTGGGGACCCCTTTGTAGCTTGGGAGTCCCCCTATCACAAAAATGAGCCCTTGGACCCTACCTAATGGGTAGGGGGCTTGTTTTCAAGGCTAGAGGGAGTTTTCCCTCCCTTTCTACCCTTGTTTTGTCACATCCATGTAAGGGATGTGGATTTGTGTGTTTATCAAAAGTGCCACTAGTTTTGTCTTGCTAACATTTAAGGGAATTTGGGAGAAGAGGGCAAAAAGATAATTTTACCCTTTCTCTCTTTTGTTTTGGCATCTTTGACCATGAGGAGGGAGAGGGGTGACACATGTCACCCCCTCATTTGTGAGGATGCTTGTTTGCTCCTCTTCAAATTCTCATTCATGGGAAATGAGAGGGACTTTTTTTTTTTTTTGGATTTTCTTGCTTGGATGCTTGGGTGATTTGGAGCTTGGGATTTGCTTGGAGCTAAGAGTGGAAAACTTGAAGTTAGGAAGCTTTTTGGAGAGCTTTCCTTGAGGTAGGCTCTTAGATCTTATTGTTGTGTTGCTTTATTTTAGTTGATAGATTGATTGTTGAAAATTGTTATTGTTGAATGAAGTTTTAGTGTTGTTTGTGTGTTTTTACTCCCTCCATCATATGGCATGATGGAGTTTTGGAGTGTGGGGGAAGAGAGAGGAATTTTCCTCTCAATCCTCAAGGCTTGATGGCCAAGCCTTGAGGAGTCTTATTATTTTTCCCCTCAAATGGTTGAGGTGGGAAGTTGATTCATTTGGCTTGAATCTCCTTCCCCATCTTGGTAAGGAAACCCCTTTGGGGTTTGAAAATCCTTCCAAGGAGGACTTGGAGAAAGGGGGAGGAATAAGGAGGGTCTTGTTTTGAATAAGGAGCAATAAGGAGGTTAAGAAGATGTGTTAATGTGCAAATAATATTGATGCTTAATTTTGGAGAACTTTCTCCTCTCTTCCCCATTTTTGGAGGATGAACATGGGTTCTCCTCCTTGTAAGTTGGAGTCTTGTGTTGTTGTGAACTTTATGTTTGTGTGCTTGTTTCATTGTTGTTTTACCCTTCACCTTGTGCAAGTGTTGGTTAGCTATCCTCTTTCCCATGGGCTTGGGGGAGGCTAGCATGCATCCCAACCTTGGGATAGGCATGTGATGATGCCTAAAGGTTGGGTGGATAAACAAGCTCTTTTCTCCTTGCATGGTTTTGGAAGACATGGAAGTTGGCTCTCAGTTGGAATTGGTGGCATGTTGGGCTCTCATTATTCTTATCCTTGTGATACTTTCTTGTAATGTAACCCTCTTCGAATATAGTATGTGAAAGTTTACATCTCCTTGTAAATCCTCCATTTTGTACATTTTGTATCACTTGTAAACTTGTTTTAGAAAAGTTTGATTGATGCTACTTGGGAGTTAACATCCATGTAACTCAAGCTTGTGAAGTAATGAAGTAATGAAGTAAATAATCTATCTACTTGAATCTTGTTATAACTCTTGCATTTATATTTATAAAAGAAAATAGTTTGTTGAAGGTTTTGGGTTCCTTACACCTTTGTTACCTTGCAAACATTGATAGCATTATGTCAAGAAAAGAAATCTGTATTTCTTTTTGTTTCCTTGCACTTTCTTGCTTATGTGAAAACTTAAGAAAGCATGTTATTTAGAAAACTAATTGTTTATTTTTAGTTAAGGAAACATGTGGCTACTATTAAATGAGAAATACTCCCCTTCTTGCAATATGCTCCTCTCTTAAAAATATTAATAAAAATAATACATGAAAGGAAAGTTGAAAATTTAGATTTCATTTCCTTGAGAAGTTTAATGTTTGCTTTTGTTAAATATTCATACTTAGTTTAAGTTATCTACTTTGAAGATTTCATTTTAGAAATAAGTCTTATTTCTATCAGAAAATACTTGGTTATCTTCCTTGCACATTAAATATAGAGTAACCCAAATTAATCATTGTAACTTAGTAAATAAAGAACCTGAGTTTCTTTGGTTGTTATATATTAAAACTGTATTTTTTCTTGTGGTTTTACAAATGCATTACCTCCAATGGACTAAAATTTTATATTAGTATATGGAAATATGTTTTAATAAAGAGGATTAAAATTATACATATACATATATATATATTATATACATTTAAAATCTATATATAAATATATATATATATATATGTGTGTGTGTGTGTGTGTGTGTGTGTGTGTTTATATAAATATATATATAAACAAAACGTTTTTTTTTTGATTTTTTTATTATATTAAAAAAAAAAAAAAAGAATTCCATGGGGGAGGGTCGGCCCCCTCCCCCAACCGATTCTCCGCCTCCCCAAAAAAAAACGTACCCAGCCTCGCGCAACCCCCGCAACATAGGCAGCCAAAACGTGCCCGCCGCCCCCACCCCCAAAACAGCCCCCCCCTCCGCCCGCCCGCCGCCACCTCCCCCCCCGCCCCTCTGCCCCCTCCCCCGCCGCCCCGCGCCCCGTCTCACACCTCCTCCGCCCCACCCGCCCCCTCCCTCCCGCCCGCCGCCTCGCCGCCGCTCCACCGTCCCCTGCTGCCCGACCTCCTCCCCTCCCCGCCGCGCCTGGCCGTTCTCTTCCTGCGCCACCTCCACCTAATCCGCCCATATATAATATATATATATAAATATAAAACAATAATACAAATGCATAATATATAGAAATATGTATAATAAAACAAACCAAAATAAATAAATATAAAATGCAATATATGTAATCATAAATATATATTATTTTCACAAGGAAAAAAAAAACAAAAGAATATGTATGGAAGAAAGTAAAATGAAAGAATGAGATATAAAAAAAGGGGGATATAGATATCTAGGGCAAATTTAGGTCAAATGAGATCTAGGGTTGAGATTAGGCAGATCCTAGGGCCCACATGTAATCCTACACACTTTTAGTCATGGGAATATATGATGGAGATGGTAGATGAATTTTAAAGGGGTGTGGATTTATTTATTTATTGATTATTCTTTCTTTTGGGGCACTAGTAAAATTAAAATATAATTAAATAATTAATTTCGAGTTAGGGTTAGTGAACATTTTAGATTGGAAAAAAATTAAATGGTATAAAATTAGTAGTTACCAGGAAAAGTTACAAAAGATGTATTAGTATTTAACTAAACACTTCAAAAAAAGAATCATCTTGATTCGAGCTCATATGCAAAATTTACGAGTTATTTTAGTCCGGCTCCAGAGAATATCAGTCTAGCTCCTGAATGTATTCTACGGTGCACAATTAGTTCAAAAAATTATATTCAAAGCTGAATCTACAATATCCAGCGACCTGAACAAATTCATACTCATTCCTTTCTCTCACAAATATATTTAAGCTAACTAAACATGAACATAAGATACCATGTTAATAAAATAGAAAAATATCTATGGTTAAGATTCCTGTTTATCTGTTTATCTTGAGCTATGGTTAACGTTTAATAAAAAATAAATGTAATATCAGAGGGGTACAAGCTGAAAATCGATTTTGTATGTAGATCCCATTAAGAGCAGGAAAACTAAGTGATCACCTGTATACCCAGATCAGAAATTACTCCGTATTGATCTAAAAGCAGTGCACAGGGCTCCTACAAGATTCCACTGAGTAGGGTTTGGTGTTCATCTCACCCCTCATGGTCAGTGGTGGCATTGCACATGAAGACAAATGTTAGGCAATGCTCTGTTTTTTTTTAATAAAATCTGGCATTATACAAGTCAAATATATACACACCCACTTCACTATTTTTAGTTTTCCCACATTTTCTCCAAGGTAGCCTCTTGTGTCGATCATTTCCATGTATGTTTGATTCATTGTTTCTTACTTCTATGTCTTGCAACTAATTTACTAACTCAAAATGCTTGATAGGCATAAGAAATCAGTTGAAGCTGTGAATATAATCATGGCAATCATTCCTAATAGAAAACAGTAATTAAATTCATTATCATGTAGTTTATGAACATGATGCTCATTATGCACTATTGTTTTGTGGGTTTGATAACAATCACGTTTGGTGGTAGCATGGTTGGAGTATGAAGCATGATATGCAATGCATTAGGCATGTATGAGACCATGGGTAGGACTGCATAATGAAATGACTGATGTAGATTCAGTCAAAGAGCTGTAGTAAGCATCAAGTATGAGCATTTAAAGATTGTCTCAATAGCATAGAACTCGGGAAAAATACGAAGAAAGTAAACCCATGTTCATGAATCTTACAACTGTATGTCCATGTCGATCACGGATCAATTTGAACTCACCTATTCCTTTGAGTCTTTTCTTGGCATCATAATCTTCCACTCCAAATTTTCCATAATATCTCTTGATGAGAGTGTTTTCAATAAGTCCTCTCCTTCCATTTTAAAACAATGTGCTTACTAGTTGGAAAGATTTATTTCCTTCAATGGTAGGGTAAATGCTAGTCTGAGAAGAGTAGTTACGGATAGGTCATTTTACTCTCAATGTATAGTCTAACAATTTGAGTAATCCCCCCACTCTGTGCTACATAAAGCAAGAAGTGTAATGGTGATGTGCCGGTACGAAAAAGAGCATGAACAACGACAGAAACATATAGGGGAGAATTTTGTTTGTTTCTTACCTCACTGGAATCCAAGGAACTTAGGTAGCATTGTTGGAAGGAGATTGCTTCCACTTTCCAAGAAACAAATCTGTCCAATCTAAACTAAAAATTTCTGATCACATTAGAGTTGACCGCAGGCAGCTAGTAGCATGTAATAAAGGTCAAAGGCAGCAGATATAATTTTCTACATGGTTCAATGAAAAACTAATTTAAAATCAAAATGTCAAAATAATATTTCTAAAGCAGTAATTAACAAGCTTTCACTAGCCAACCATGTAATATTTACCAAGAAGATATACACATACTGGGCCAGTGTCTCATTTGTTTTCTTAAGCATTTTATTGTCTATCGAGCACGAACCTACTGATTCTATGAACAGGAAAAACGTAGATATAAAAGTACATGTATATATGCTTGACTAGAAAAATGCTTCTAAAATTCATTTTGGAAAAACATACAAGAAGTCTGTAATAACTAATAAGTATCTCTGAATGATAACTCTATAGAGGATTTTAGTTCTAAGACAGGAACAATCCCAAAATAGCTGTTGACACCATTACATGGCATAAACTAATCCTGAAGATAATGGCAGTTGAGTGGAGGTTTTCAGCATTAGTGAGCATGTTTCCTATGATTTTGTTGCGAGTATAACAACTCTACCAAAATGTTGTAATAGAAATCAAAATCAAGTGAGGATTAGCTCCAGTAACAAGAAGACATCGATGCATATGCAGCTTGCATTGTACACTGGCAACAAGAAGACCTCAATGCAAATGCAACTTGAACCGTACATAGGATTTACCTGTGAGGTGCATGGCTGGACAACAAAACCAAAATACTAGATAATCCATGATGGTTGTCTTTTGAGGACTGTAGTAATTTATAAATTTTCATATAACAATTTTTTTCATGCTTCTAGAAATCCTCCGCAGACACCTAGTCTAGCTTCTCCAAAACACTTTTTAAGGATCCCTCAGACAGCAGTCCTCTTGATCCCATGAAGTTAAAGAATAGAAAATGTGAGCACAAGCAATTTACAAATGGATATTATCCATATGAAATACGAATATTTGTGCACAAATGTGGGTGAGAAAATATTAGTCAGCACAACAGCTCTTTGTTAAGGACCACCACCAAATCTTCAGTTCTCCCCTCAACAAGATGGAGCGTAACAGATGTTTGATATCACCGTTATAGTTGCCTATTTTTATGCCGATAGACAATTACAGTGGGGCGAGCTCTCCTGTCAGTGCCCAATTGACAACCACACATTGTCTAATGCAATGATAACACCATGAGGGAAAGTTGCTGGTGACACGTTTATTTCAATGCATAATTTTACCTGCTTAAGTTGAAAATAACCCACCCTTTATGATGTGCACTGAACAGTATTAAATGTTGTGAGCAAGGCAGGTGGTCCCATGCACAAGGCATGCCCCCCCGCTCCATTGGTACACCGGCTTAAAGATTTCATGTAAATAAAACATATGTTTATGGTGATATTTCTTTTTCTTACAATCATCCACAATTTTTGGTATTTTCTACTCCTGCTCCTGCCTCTGCTAATAACACAAAAGCTCAGAGTGGAACTGTTCCGGCAATTACCAGATATGCCTGTCATATGGGATGGACGGTTACAGCATGGGCCTTTGCCATCTCCACCAAGGAAAATGAGTTCACCAACAAACAGTAATACCAACTTTACAGCCGGATCTTTTATCCACCGAGGTACATAAGTTTCCTCATGAAGTTATCAGAATTGAATTTGAGGCTGCTTGAATTTGTATTCTAAGCAGCAAAGTGCCTGCTCCTGCATTTTTCGGTGATGTATCTTTTGTTTCTTTAAACCAAGGCCCTTATGTAGAATATTGGCAAAGATGTTTGCACTTTGCATTCAGCTCTGCCATAAGTTATTTCGAATGAGTTTTTTTCCTTCTTACTGTGCTGATTTGGTTTGTCCTGCACCAAATTTGATTTAGGAGTGACCCAGGACAGTGCTCTCCTACAAGTCAACAGAAAGCACAGTCTTCTGAGTTTCAGTCCCTTTTTGAGTCCCACACCTTGATTTTCTGATGTTTCTTCCAGGTCTGTCTTTCCACTCTGTTTATTGTGTAGGACTACGGGCTTTTGTTTTGCCCCTTTTTGTGGCATTATTAAGCTTGAGGGATATTTGGTATTTTTACAGGTATAAGGCATCGATATCAAGGAGTACATGAGGCTTGAGGGAGAAGTTATTTGCACATAATAATGCAGTAACTGAAATTGGCAGAGAAATTCAATGGGAAGTTAGTGCCACGATCGGGTGTAGCCCGTATGATGGAGCATCTTCACCCTTATGGTAAAAATAATGAAATAAGTGCCCCTGTTTCTGATAATATGGAGGGAAGCTCAGATGGAACACCGGTTAGACAAGGTGTTGAAGAACACTGGGGTTATTTTACTTTGTAAGTCTTTATCGGGCACATATATTGATATGTTTTCCTGCACATGCGATGATGTTTTCATTGTTCTTTTTATTTTCGTTTTTCAGAATGGGATAATTCTGGATTCGGCCATAAAGAAAGTTGCTGTGGCTCACATTGTACTACGATAACGACGAAAACAGAGTTAGAGTCAACTAAAATGAGATTTTCTCGAGTTAAGAGCTCCTTCAAACATATATCTTCCCAGGCAGTAATATTGTGTTTAAGGTACCAGATGATCTTGTCAAAGGAAGTCTAGCTGGAGTGGCTAAGCTCTAATCCCCAAAAATTAGATACTTTATTAAAGGAGAGGGTTTGCAAAATTCAATCATAATACCATTAAAATCTTAACAAGCCCTATACAAAAGCTTTGAAAATTCTAATTAGAGTTGTACCAAATAAAAACAAAAATCGAAAACACAACCTAGTGTTCTAGGTAGATTAGGTAGCCACATGGGGTCACGACTAGTCTTGAGGAAACTGCCCCTCACTGTGTCAACTTGGACTTCATTGCTTTATATATGTTTCCATAAGAAGGTAGAAATCAGATCCAGTTAAACTGGATAAAGGTTAGCTATAGTTGATTGGTACACATGGTCTTACAATATACCAAAAACTACTAGTGTGTCATATTGTTCAAACAAAGAGAAATTTGAAGATCCATAGCATTACAAACGCGGTATATAGGCAGGGTTGGATAAATAAACAGAGGAGCTACCCGGGGAAGAAAAAGATGGTTCGAACAAAAGCAAGAAACTGTCAAACTTCAACAGGTAATGGCAAGGAATATGTCAAGAAACAGAAAGGAACATGATAATTTCATGTGAGAGTCAAGGCATCAGTTATGTTACCATTACAACTCAGTGCACTTTTCAGACTCAGTAATTGGGAAGCATAGAGCAAAAGATGTTAGCTATATAGAAATAGACCAGCAACAAAAGAATCAATTTCTATTATCTGACAAGCATCTCAATGCCAAGAGTGGAAATGAGGTTAGGAAGAAAAGGGGGAAGAAAATGGTAAATCGTGAACCTAAAACACAGGAAGATAATGAGAAGGAACAGAATCTAGAGAAAAATAAAGACAAATGTGAAGAATGATGATTTTGTGAATTCTGTGTTTCTATCAGATCCGTTGGTACCAAAGGTTTGCCCTGTTTGCAGAACTTTTTCATCAACATCTAATACAGCTTTGAATGCCCACATAGATCACTGTGTTTCTGTTGAGTCAAATGCTAAAAAGGCTGGAACTACATCTACAATGCATAAAGTAAGGGCCATAAAAAATAGATCACTTGCAGACATATGTGCCGAGGCACCTAATTGCACATTAAAGGATTTGGAGCACATGACTGCATCACTGCAATCAATAACATGGACTGCAGGCAACAATGTGATTTGATTTACTGGTAGGTAGCATCTAATTGTTTGACAGAATGTCTGAGGCAGAGGGGAAACCATGGACTGCAATATTCACAAAACAAGCACATATTCTCCTCACAAATCATGATGACTGTAAACTAACAGAAGACATTGGCATCCAAGCAAAAATCAACTTTCTACAGAACCAGACAATTCAAGGCATTTTGTCAAACACTTGGCGACCTTTCTTTTCTCCCTATCACGTTTCTATAAAAACATGTGTGTATTTAGTTTGTAGCGGTCATTGGACAAATCCATGAGAATAAGCGACTCCATACAGCTGGCAGGAGAGGAGCGTGGAAACAGCAGGGTCGTGTTATTTCCTCGCAAACCAAATAAAAATGCAGAGCCTCTTGTCGCCGTCTTGGGATTAAAAACAAAAAACCACCACTCAAATATTTTAACCCATCTCATTCCATGCACAAGAAACTAAGAAGCCAAAAAAAATACAGGGTCAACACCCGCAAATGTTTTCACAAAACGATGTACAGAAATCATGAGTAAAACCACCATTCAAATGGAAAAACCACAGTGAACAGAAATTTGGAATTATATGCGCGAACATGATATATTTTGAATAAAAAGTTGAGAAACTCCGTAAAAACACTGCAGACCAAGAGTGGGAGCTCTTACCGGATCTCAGACGCATTCGAGAACAAGTTTTCTTCACACAACTCTACAAAGGAAAATATTGTTAATAATCTGGGTCGCCGCACATTTATCAACAAACCCTTCGGCACTCATCCTTGGGCATGGAGCCATTGATCGACGATGGCAGGGGGCTATGTGCACTATTCAACCAACCACAGTGCCGAAACAGTACCCCTCAACCACCGCAAGGGGAAGATGTTGATTTCAATAAATGCCCACAGTACACAGACTCTCACGCGAGAGTGGAGGTCATTCAGAGTAGGCGCCCATGTGTCAAGTGTTAGACATGCAGAAATTATAGCCTAATATTTAGGAATTCTCTAGTTAGCATTTAGGATTCTGTAGCTAGCATTTAACCCAGTTATTTTGTAATTAACAACACATTAGATAATATGTGTACGTGCTGGCAAATGTTGTCCATCTGTAGGATGAAGAGTAGAGATAGGGTAGTTTGAGTTTGAGTTTGAATAAGACTCTGTTTATTGTTATTCTATAAAGATTGTATTCTCTGATTTAGCAGAGAACAAGCAAATAAGAATAAGAAATAGATCAAAACCCAGTGCATTTCTTTGTGTTTGTTTAAAAGTGTTAATAATTTTATGGTATCAAAGCAGTGTTGGTGAAGTGTTGCTGCAGAGAAGTATCAGAAGTTTAAAGACAGAGATATGGCCACATTTGTTGCAGGAGATCCTCACAGGATGGTAGAACGATTTGATGGCGTTGGATTTAATCTCTGGAAGCTCAGAATGAAGATGTTGTTGCTGAACAAGGATCTACTCAATATAGTTGAAGGGATTGAGACTAAACCCACCTGGATGCAGATCTGATCAGTAAGTGGGAGTCAAAGGAAGGTAGGGCTCGTTCATGTATACTTTTAAGTTTGAGTGATAATGTGCTTTTACATGTAAGTGAGGCAAAATCAACAAAGGAAGCTTGGGATCAATTAATCAAGTTATATGAATCAAATGATGTTAGCACAAGATTATATCTTAGAAGAAGATTTTTTCAGTTAAAGATGCAGGAAACACAAAAATATCAGATTTCACAAATCATCGGTTTAAATTCTCAAAAATCAATTGGGCAACATGTGGATCAGTTGATTCGCGAGAAGAAGATGTTGTTATGTCGCTTCTTGGGAGTTTCTCGAATCCTATTCTGGACTGGTAGTAGTGCTAAGCACCCAATCCAATTTGGATTTGACAAAAGTAATAGCAGCACTACTTCAAGAAGAAATCAGAAGGAAGGATGGGGGCATGAATGATGAGAATCCTACAACACTGTTTTCAGCAGGATATAAGGGCAAAGCAAAAAGGAAGAGTGACAACAAATCTCATCCCTCCTAGTCCAATGTCTCAAAGAATGGTAAAGACACAAAGGAGGAGAAAAATAAGGGAAATTGCTTTCATTGTGGAGCTCCTGGGCATTTTAAGAAACAATGCCGAAAGTGGTTAGCATGGGTAGAAGAGGTAAAGAAAAGGAAGGTTGCTGAAGCTAACATGACCTCAAGCAATGACCAAGAAAATTTGTTTTCGGTTGTCACAACCCCAAGTTCTGATGTTTCTAATTGCTGGTATTTAGATTCAGGAGCAACTCAGCATATGACACCTGAGAGAAGTTGGTTTATGGCATATACAGAAGCACCCAAGAGTAAGACTGTCAATCTTGGAGATGATAGCAAATGTGAGATGATCGGAATTGGAGATATTCCATTGCAAATGCCAGATGGTGGATACAAGAAAATCCAGAATGTATGGTATGTACCTACTCTAGTAAAAAGTCTTTTATCAGTGAGCAAAATTACCGATGCTGGCATAATTGTACAGTTTGACAGCAAGGAATGTGTCCTAAAGGATGTTGAAGGAGTAATTGTTGCTACGGGAATCAGAGATGACAATCTGTACAAGTTATGTGTAAGAAGACTGATGTGGTGTTAACAACAACAAATAATGAAATATTTGATTCAGTTCTTTGGCATCATAGATTCGGACATGCAAATCCTCATTCGCTTCGAATATTAAAATCAGAGCAGCTTGTGGAAGATTTTAATTTGCATCTACCAGTTGAGTTGGGAGTGTGTGAAGGCTGTTGTTTAGGAAAGCAACATAGATTCCCCTTCCCAAAGAAAGGAGCAACATGAGCTAAGGAGCAAATGGAACTTGTACATTTAGATATTTGCGGTGCAATGCAAACAATGTCACACAATGGGGCAAGGTATTTTATTACCTTTATTGATGATTCCTCTAGAATGACCTTTGTTTATTTTATCAAAAATAAATCATGTGCATTAGAGATGTTTAAGGTTTTTAAAGCATTTGGTGAGAAGCAGTCAGGAAAACCTTTGAAACGACTCAGATGTGATAATGGGGGTGAATATACCTCAAATGCTTTCAAAAGTTTATGTGCAAAAGAAGGTATCAAACTTGAGTATATTGTTCCTTATTCACCGCAACAGAATGGTGTCGCTGAAAGAAGGAATAGGACTCTTGTTGAAAGTGCTAGATGCATGCTTAAGAGTAGTGGATTATCTAATGTTTTTTGGGGTGAAGCAGTCTCCAGTGCAACATATATACAAAACAGGTTGCCAACTGCTGCATTGCATAAGAAGACGCCTTATGAGGCATGGCATGGAAGCAAGCCAAGTGTCAATGATTTAAGAATTTTTGGTTGCATAGCATATGCACATATACCAGATGAAGAAAGAAAGAAGCTAGATGACAAAAGCAAGAAGTGTATAATGGTTGGATACAGTTTGAATTCGAAGGGATATCGAATTTATGATCCTATAACACATGAGATTCTAGTCAGAAGAGACGTCATTTTTGACGAAAATTCAGTTTTGCACAAATCACAGAGATGGAAAATGATAAGGATTCAGAAACAAGGCCTTATGATTTCGGATCTGATGAAGAATCTGAGGATGAGAATTCTACTCCAAAGAAGACCATTACAAGTCAGCATGCCACACAACCCATAGGAGATGAACAAGGAGAGCAAAGCAACTTTGTAGATCAACAAGACTACGAAACCCACTCAAAAGGCATCTGAATCATATGCACTTAGTGTAGAGGTTGATGAACCACTCAGTGTTCAAGAAGCACTTCAAAGTATTTATGCAGCAGATTGGAGGCAAGCAATGAATGTTGAATATGAATCGCTCATAAAAAATCAGACATGGGAACTCACGATTCTTCCACCTGGAAGGAGAGTGGTTGGATGCAAGTGGTTATTCAAACAAAAGTACAAGTCTGATGGGTCGATAGACCGCTACAAGGCTCGATTGGTGGCAAAAGGATACACCCAAATTGCAAGTTTGGATTATCATGACACCTTTTCTCCTGTAGTCAAGATAACATCCATCAGAATTCTATTAGCAGTGGCAGCAACCTTGGATCTTCATGTACATCAGCTAGATATAAAAACTGCATTTTTAAATGGATTCTTAAAAGAAGAAGTTTATATGGAACAACCAGAAGGCTACATACAAGAAGGAAAGGAGCAGTTAGTATGCAAGCTTCAGAAAATATCAGTATGGATCAAACACTTTCAAGAGCATGGTATGAGCGTATTGATGGGTTTCTCCAAAATGAAGGATATGTAAGTTGCAATGCTGATTCGAATGTCTACATAAAGCATATTGGCGAGTCTCTAGTCATCTTAGCTTTATATGTTGATGACACCATCATTATGAGTAATGATTTTAAGATGTTAGGCATGTTTAAGTCTCAATTAGCTGCAGAATTTGAGATGACTGATCATGGTGAGATTCATTATTGCTTGGGCATTCAAATTTTAAGAGATAGGGAGAAGAGAAAAATCCATCTTAGCCAAGAGAGGTACATTAGGAACATTCTCAAGAAATTTGGGATGGAAAATTGCAAGCCAGTAAGTACTCCAATGGAAGTAGGAAACAAACTTTCACTGGACATGTGTCCCAAAACACAAGAAGAAGAAAGTTATATGAGTATGGTTCCATATCAAAATGTTGTTGGGAGCCTAATGTATGCAATGGTTTCTAGCAGACCTGATATTGCACATGTTGTAAGTATTGTGAGCCAATATTCCAGCAATCTTGGACCACAACATTAGGTAGCAGTTAAAAGAATTTTTAGATATCTATAAGGAACAACTAAACATGGAATAAGATTCAGTGGGAGTTCAGAAAATTCTCTACAACTTACTGGATATTGTGATGCAGATTGGGCAGGGGACGTTGATAGTAAAGATCAACTCTTAGGGTTCTGTTTTATCCTTGGTGGAGGTGCAGTTTCGTGGGCAAGTAAGAAACAACGATTTGTTTCTCTCTCCAGTGCAGAAGCAGAATATATAGCAGCATGTCAAGCTGCAAAAGAATTGATTTGGTTGAGAAGATTGTTGCAAGACATCAAGGTTACTCAATCCCAACCAACAATATTAAAGTGTGACAACCAGAGTTGCATAGCCATGATGAAGAATTCGAAGTATCATGGGAGAGTTAAACATATAGGGATACAATACCATTTCATCCGTGAACAAATTGAGAACAACACTATCAAAATGGAGTATTGTGCAACTGAGATGATGGTGGCGGATGCATTGACAAAGGCATTACCAAGAAATAAGTTTGAGTTTTGCAAAGAAGGATTCGATGTGATACAAGCTGGTTGACAAATATTTGGCTAAGTGGGAGTGTTAGACATGCAGAAATTATAGCCTAATATTTAGGGATTTTGTAGTTAGCATTTAGGATTCTGTAGCTAGCATTTAGGGAAGTTATTTTGTAATTGACAACACATTAGATGATATGTGTACGTGTTGGCATATGTTGTCCATCTGTAGGATGAAGAGTAGAGATAGGGTAGTTTGAGTTTGAGTTTGAATAAGACTCTGTTTATTGTTATTCTATAAAGATTGTATTCTCTGATTTAGCAGAGCACAAGCAAATAAGAATAAGAAATAGATCAAAACCTGCAGTTGCATTTCTATGTTCCATTTAAATCAACTTTCTAGACAACCGGACAATTCAAGACATTTTGTCAAACACTTGGTGACCTTTCTTTTCTCCCTATCACGTTTCTATAAAAACATGTGTATTTAGTTTGTATGTGTCATTGGACAAATGCATGAGAATAAGTGACTCCATACAACCGGCAGAGAGGAGCATTCAAACAAGAAGGGTCGTGTTATTTCCGCAAACCAAATAAAATGCAGAGCTTCTTGTCGCCGTCTTGGGGTTAAAACGAAAAACCACCGCTCAAATATTTTAACCCATCTCATTCCATGCACAAGAAACTAAGAAGCAAAAAATAAAGGTCAACACTGCAAATGTTTTCACAAAATGATGTACAAAAATCATGAGTAAAACTACCATTCAAATTGAAAAACCACAATGAACATAAATTTGGAATTATATGCATGAACATGATATATTTTGAATAAAAAGTTGAGAAACTCCGTAATAACACCCAAGACCAAGAGTGGGAGCTCTTACCGGATCTCGGGACGTATTCGAGAACAAATTTTCTTCACACAACTCTACAAAGGAAAATATTGTTAATAACGCAGGTTCACACATTTATCAACAAACCCTTCAAGCACTCATCCTTGAGCATGGAGCCATCGATCAACGATGGCGAGGAGGCTATGTGCACCATTCAACCAACCACAAGGCCGGAAACAAGATGCGCCTCAACCACCACAAGGGGAAGATGTTGATTTCAATAAATGCCCACATAAGTACACAAACTCTCACGCGAGAGTGGAGGTCATTCCGAGTAGGCACCCATGTGTCAAGTGTTAGACATGCAGAAATTATAGCCTAATATTTAGGGATTCGTAGTTAGCATTTAGGATTCAGAGCTAGCATTTAGGCAAGTTATTTTGTAATTGATAGCACATTAGATAATATGTGTACGTGTTGGCATATGTTGTCCATCGTAGGATGAAGAGAAGAGATAGGGTAGTTTGAGTTTGAGTTTGAGTTTGAATAAGACTCATGCATTTATTGTTATTCTATAAAGATTGTATTCTACGATTTAGCAGAGCACAAGCAAACAAGAATAAGAAATGGATCAAAACACGTGTCTCGTTTAAAAGTGCTAATAATTTTCATGGTATCAGAGCAGTGTTGGTGAAGTGTTGCTGCAGAGAAGTATCAGAAGTTTAAAGACAAAGATATGGCCACATTTGTTGTAGGAGATCCTCACAGGATGGTAGAACGATTTGATGGCGTTGGATTTAATCTCTGGAAGCTCAGAATGAAGATGTTGCTGCTGAACAAGGATCTACTCAATATAGTTGAAGGGACTGAGACTAAACCCACCCAGGATGCAGATCTGATCAGTAAGTGGGAGTCAAAGGAAGGTAGGGCTCGTTCCTGTATACTTTTAAGTTTGAGTGATAATGTGCTTTTACATGTAAGTGAGGCAAAATCAGCAAAGGAAGCTTGGGATCAATTAATCAAGTTATATGAATCAAATGATGTTAGCACAAGATTATATCTTAGAAGAAGATTTTTTCAGTTAAAGATGCAGGAAACACAAAAAATATCGATTTCACTTGAATCGGTTTAAATTCCTCAAAAATCAATTGGCAGCATGTGGATCAGTGATTGCAGAAGAAGATGTTGTTATGTCGCTTCTTGGGAGTTTGCCAGAATCCTATTCTGGACTGGTAGTAGCGCTAAGCACCCAATCCAATTTGGATTTGACAAAAGTAATAGCAGCACTACTTCAAGAAGAAATCAGAAGGAAGGATGGGGGCATGAATGATGAGAATCCTACAGACTGTTTTCAGCAGGATATAAGGGCAAAGCAAAAAGGAAGAGTGACAACAAATCTCATCCCTCCCAGTCCAATGTCTCAAAGAATGGTAAAGACACAAAGGAGGAGAAAAATAAGGGAAATTGCTTTCATTGTGGAGCTCCTGGGAATTTTAAGAAACAATGTCGAAAGTGGTTAGCATGGGTAGAAGAGGTAAAGAAAAGGAAGGTTGTTGAAGCTAACATGACCTCAAGCAATGACCAAGAAAATTTGTTTGCGGTTGTCACAACCCAAGTTCTGATGTTTCTAATTGCTTGGTATTTAGATTCGTGGAGCTACTCGGCATGTGACAACTAAGAGAAGTCCATATACGTAAGCACCCAAGAGTAAGACTGTCAATCTTGGAGATGATAGCAAATGTGAGATGATCGGAATTGGAGATATTCCATTACAAATGCCGGATGGTGGATACAAGAAAATCCAGAACGTATGGTATGTACACCGCTTCTAGTAAAAAGTCTTTTATCGGTGAGCAAAATTACCGATCTTGGCATAAGCGTGCGGGAATCGAGATGACAATCTGCATCAAGTTATGTGCGTGCAGCAGTAGAAAGACGATGTGGTGTTAACAACAACAAATAATGAAATATTTGATTCGGTTCTTTGGCATTATAGATTCGGACATGCAAATCCTCATTCGCTTCGAATATTAAAATCAAAGCTGCTTGTGGAAGATTTTAATTTGCATCTACCAGTTGAGTTGGGAGTGTGTGAAGGCTATTGTTTAGGAAAGCAACATAGATTCCCCTTCCCAAAGAAAGGAGCAACACGAGCTAAGGAGCAAATGGAACTTGTACATTCAGATATTTGCGGTGCAATGCAAACAATGTCACACAATGGGGCAAGGTATTTTATTACCTTTATTGATGATTCCTCTAGAATGACCTTTGTTTATTTTATCAAAAATAAATCATGTGCATTAGAGATGTTTAAGGTTTTTAAAGCATTTGGTGAGAAGCATCAGAAAACCTTTCAAACGACTCGATGTGATAATGGGGGTGAATATACCTCAAATGCTTTCAAAAGTTTATGTGCAAAAGAAGTATCAAACTTGAGTATATTGTTCATTATTCACCGCAACAAAATAGTGTCGATTGAAAGAAGGAATAGGACTCTTGTTGAAAGTGCTAGATGCATGCTTAAGAGTAGTGGATTATCTAATGTTTTTGAAGCAAGTCTCGGTCTGCAACATATATACAAAACAGTTGCCAATCACGCATTGCATAAGAAGACGCCTTATGAGGCATGGCATGGAAGCAAGCCAAGTGTCAATGATTTAAGAATTTTTGGTTGCATAGCATATGCACATATACCAGATGAAGAAAGAAAGAAGCTAGATGACAAAAGCAAGAAGTGTATAATGGTTGGATACAATTTGAATTCGAAGGGATATCGAATTTATGATCCTATAACACATGAGATTCTAGTCAGAAGAGACGTCATTTTTCACAAATCAGCAGAGATGGAAAATGATAAGGATTCAGAAACAAGGCCTTATGATTTCGGATCTGATGAAGAATCCGAGGATGAGAATTCTACTCCAGCAAGACCATTACAAGTTGCAGCCACACAACCCATAGGAGATGAACAAGGAGAGCAGCAGCTTCGTAGATCAACAAGACTACGGAAACCCACTCAAAAGGCATCTGAATCATATGCACTTAGTGTAGAGGTTGATGAACCACTCAGTGTTCAAGAAGCACTTCAAAGTATTTATGCAGCAGATTGGAGGCAAGCAATGAATGTTGAATATGAATTGCTCATAAAAAATTAGACATGGGAACTCACGATTCTTCCACCTGGAAGGAGAGTGGTTGGATGCAAGTGGTTATTCAAACAAAAGTACAAGTCTGATGGGTCGATAGACCGCTACAAGGCTCGATTGGTGGCAAAAGGATACACCCAAATTGCAGGTTTGGATTATCATGACACCTTTTCTCCTGTAGTCAAGATAACATCCATCAGAATTCTATTAGCAATGGCAACAACCTTGGATCTTCATGTACATCGGTGAGATATAAAACCGCATTTTTAAATGGATTCTTAAAAGAAGAAGTTTATATGGAACAACCAGAAGGCTACATACAAGAAGGAAAGGAGCGGTTAGTATGCAAGCTTCAGAAAACATTGTATGGACTGAAACAGTCTTCAAGAGCATGGTATGAGCGTATTGATGGGTTTCTCCAAAATGAAGGATATGTAAGTTGCAATGCTGATTCGAATGTCTACATAAAGCATATTGGCGAGTCTCTAGTCATCTTAGCTTTATATGTTGATGACACCATCATTATGAGTAATGATTTTAAGATGTTAGGCATGTTTAAGTCTTAATTAGCTGAGATGAATTTGAGATGACCGATCATGGTGAGATTCATTATTGCTTGGGCATTCAAATTTTAAGAGATAGGAGAAGAAAAAACCATCTTAGCCAAGAGAGGTACCTAATATTGCACATGTTGTAAGTATTGTGAGCCAATATTCCAGCAATCCTGGACCACAACATTGGGCAGCAGTTAAAAGAATTTTTAGATATCTACAAGGAACAACTAAACATGGAATAAGATTCAGTGGGAGTTCAGAAAATTCTCTACAACTTACTGGGTATTGTGATGCAGATTGGGTAGGGGACGTTGATAGTAAAAGATCAACTTCAGGGTTTTGTTTTATCCTTGGTGGAGGTGCAGTTTCGTGGGCAAGTAAGAAACAACGATTTGTTTCTCTCTCTAGTGCAGAAGTAGAATATATAGCAGCATGTCAAGCTGCAAAAGAATTGATTTGGTTGAGAAGATTGTTGCAGGACATCGAGGTTACTCAATCCCAACCAACAATATTAAAGTGTGATAGCCAGAGTTGCATAGCCATGACGAAGAATTCGAAGTATCATGGGAGAGTTAAACATATAGGGATACAATACCATTTCATCCATGAACAAATTGAGAACAACACTATCAAAATGGAGTCTTTGTGTTGAGATGATGGTGGCGGATGTTGACAAAGGCATTACCAAAAAATAAGTTCGAGTTTTGCAAAGAAGAATTCGATGTGATACAATGGTGGTTGACAAATATTTGGCTAAGTGGGAGTGTTAGACATGCGAAATTATAGCCTAATATTTAGGGATTATGTAGTTAGCATTTAGGATTATGTAGCTAGCATTTAGGGAAGTTATTTTGTATTTGACAACACATTAGATGATATGTGTACGTGTTTGCATATGTTGTCCATCTGTAGGATGAAGAGAAGAGATAGGGTAGTTTGAGTTTGAGTTTGAATAAGACTCTGTTTATTGTTATTTTATAAAGATTGTATTCTCACGATTTAGCGAGCACAAGCAAATAAGAATAAGAAATAGATCAAAACCTCAGTTGCATTTACGTATTCGTTTAAAATCAACTTTCTACACAAACTGGACAATTCAAGGCATTTTGTCAAACACTTGGCGACCTTTCTTTTCTCCTATCACGTTTCTATAAAAACATGTGTGTATTTAGTTTGTAGGCATCATTGGACAAAGGCATCGAATAGCGACTCCATACAAATTTGGTAGGAGAGGAGCGTTGAAACAACAAGGGTTGTGTTATTTCCTCACAAACCAAAACAAAATGCAGAGCCTCTTGTCGCCGTCTTGGCGTTAAAACGAAAAACCACCTCTCAAATATTTTAACCCATCTTATTCCATGCACAAGAAACTAAGAAGCAAAAAAATAAGGTCAACACTGAAAAATGTTTTCACAAAATGATGTCTGAAATCATGAGTAAAACTACAATTCAAATTGAAAAACCACAAGTGAAGAAATTTGGGATTATATGCGCGAACATGATATATTTTGAATAAAAAGTTGAGAAACTCCGTAATAACACCGCACTGCAGACCAAGAGTGGGAAGCTCTTACCGGATCTCGGACACATTCGAGAACAAGTTTTCTTCACACAACTCTACAAAGGAAAATATTGTTAATAACTGGTCGCCGCACATTTATCAACAAACCCTTCGACACTCATCCTTGGGCATGGAGCCATTGATCGGCGATGGCGGGAGGCTATGTACACTATTCAACCAACCACAAGTCAAAAGCAGTGCTCCCTCAACCACCGCATGAGAAGATGTTGATTTCAATAAATGCCCACAATACAACGAGACTCTCACGCGAGAAGTGAGGTCATTAGAGTAGCGCCCATGTGTCAAGCATTGCATTCAGTATCCACGACAAAGGTTTGGTACTAAGATGCATTAATCGAGGAGCTGTTACCCATCACCGAAAATGCACCCATGTATGGTGCGCTCTCCTAAAAACATGCATGCAACACATGGATGACCATGCAAAAATGTGACATGGCGGGGAAAGGACTACCGCTTGATTTGCTAGGGTCAATGCCGGAAAGAATTTGTGTCGGTCTTGGGAGGAGTCGAGTTAGGTGACAAAATCTTTGGCGAATCCTCCTGTTGAAGACTCTATTTATGAGCGGGGAAGGGGAATGGATGGTCATTTAATTCCCAAAAATAGAAGTATTCGAGGATGAGATGGATTTTCTAGGTATTAAGATAAAAGATGGATCCATGAAATACAGAAACATATTGTGTCTAAGATCCAAGAATTTCCTGATGAAATTAAGGAAAAAGAGCAGTTGTAGAGATTTCTTGGATGTGTAAATTATATTGCAGGATTTTACAAGAACATACTTTCAGTGACAAAATTCTTTTAAATAAATGATTAAAAAAAAATGCTCCGGCTGATCCAAGATATGACACGAGCTGTAATAAAAGGAATCGAAGCAGTATTGAAGTCTTCTGTTTATGACCTTGCACAGAGTCTGAGGCACGAAAATCATTCAATCGGATGTAAGTGACAACTATTGGGGAGTTTGTTTCTAAAAGAAAGAACATACTGATGGAAAAGAAAAGGTATGTAGATATGCATCTGGTTCTTTTCAGGGTTCTGAGTTGAAATATCATTCAACTCATAAAGAAATTCTTGCTGCTAAGAAAGCTATCAAAGCTTTCTTATTCTTTATTCAGAATGAACATTTCATTCGAGATCGGATCTAAAAGATTTCAAAGCCAGATTGAACAATGGTGATCCGCAAATAAGACTGCATTCAATAGAATGCAGAGATGGGGTTTATGGTTCGACAATTTCAGTTTTGATGTCGAACATATAAAAGGAAAAGAAAATTCTCTTGCTGATTTTGCCAAGCAGAGAATTAAATCATACCAGGAATGTTAATGTTACTCAAATCTTTCATGAGTTTGTAGAAACCATTTGGAAGCGAAACTTGTCGAATTTTTGGATTCCAAGAAGAGGTGTGATAATCAAATGTCTATGAAGCACAACATTTACTCTTGTCTCGAGGAATTATCTCAGGATATCACCATACGGATGTGAAGTTGCTTCAGATTCGTAGATGGAAATACCTACTGCCGAGTTTCATACAAGGCAAGATCCTATGGTGTTCTGCACTCTGCATTGGCAATGGCAACACTCCAGATATGTTGAACCGGTAGATGATAGGCCAATTGAAATAGTAAGGTTAAGGCAATTAGTTCCCGAGATCGAATACATTGTGGAGATTCGAGTTTTCTAGACTCTGGCTTGAAGGAAATCCAATGGAGAATGACATCTGGAACCGTCCAAGTATTCCTGGTGATAGGCAATACATAGCAAATCATTTCAAATATTTTCTTTTAAAGTATTTGCCTACTAAAATTTCTGACAGTCCTCTGTTAAATGTTTCTCCTGACACTGCCAGAAATATTCTGATTAATTGTAAAATAAATTGGTATGTAAAAGTACATTATTATTTGAAGACTAATATTTTTCAGGGACATCATGCAAATCCCAATGGCCAGCTATGGAGAAGAATAATTCTCCATCACACCATGAATATACATCCTCCTGCTCCTAGATATGTCTTAAGGATTCCAGATCAATATCTTTATCCCACTAGAAGACACCTTAACAGGAATGAAGATGGGACGGCATTCTTATCCAGATTTTGGTTCGAGCACAATGATCGTGGTCTATTCTTTGCCGACAGACATGAAGAATCTTCTAGTTCATCAGATAATTTTTGGAGAACGTTCTTGACTGTAGGAGCGCACCATACATGTTGCTCCCAATTCCCACAAGACTCAGACATGTTTGCGTTCCATTCAAGTGGAGTATCCCAAATTTTCTGCGCCACGCTGCGGAGGTGCTGAACACTCAATTCATACGGTAAGCAATTCATATAGTTATGCAGGTTGTTCTCACATTCTTTTCCAATTTTATTATGTCTTTAGTGTCGTATGATATGCAGATTCGGTTCAAATACCCAACTGAGAAACTGCGAAAGATAAGCAGGTATTGTGGAATCGTCTGTGGGCAATGGACGATCATCAAAGGTTTAGAGTTCGAAACTAATATTAGAAAATATGGGCTGTTTGGAGTGAGAGACTGGATTCGTTTTGAAGGTGAAATAAAAGGAGAGGTTGTTGGGTTATACGGGCGAGCAAGTGATGGATACTTGGACTCCATCGCCCTCACTGTTACACGAGAAAACCCCATCCAGCCGGTGCTTTGGGACTATTTTCAACAGTCAGGGATTAAAAGCCACACTGTTTAACATTTTTGTGTGCGCGTGAATATAAAACCACAAACAGTCTTCGCCAACACACTGCGTGAATATTTATACGTTTCGGGAATTTTATTTCGGTGACCTAATATCATGGATTGCGGAAGCTTTATAAATATTAATTTCCATTTAAATTAATTTGTATTAATTTGCTTCCATTTATTTTTGTTTCGTTTTTCAGATTGCATTCTTAAAATGAACTACTTTAGATCTGTATTACAACTTAATGCTTAACATTTAACAATTAATATTTTTAACTAAAAATTAATTGTACATATAGTTTAATGTTTTAACATTATGTTCATCTTTTCAATACAATTTAATATTTATTAAATTTAAATATATTTTTATTAAATTTTATTTGTGAAGATTCATAATAATATTATCAACATAGTTTGATTCATTATTGATCTTATATTTGTGTTAGCTTTCGATTGGTTCAAAATCTTTGTTATTTTTATGGAAAAGTGGTATATTATGAATTTAAATTATAGGGAATAAAGTCTTTATAAAGGATACATGCCCTTTCAACAAATGTATTTTTAAAGGGTGCAAAATACTTGTGAAAGGAACATATGAAGAGACAATACACACAAAACTTATTATGCCTATGTGAGGTTTTAGTGTAGATTAAGTATGAGAACTACAAGAACCTTGAAGAACCCCTAGAGGTAGGGATATAGGTGGATCTTATGTGAATGAGGGGAGCTTGGGAATTCTCATGAGTATGGATTTTATCAAATACTTTGTAGTTTCCTCTTATTCATCATATTATCCATACCACTCTTCTGTTTATTCCTCTCCAACTAGTTATAAACTCTAACTTTGATAATTCCATGTTGTACCTTCTTCTCATGTACCTTAATTTTAATCTATGTGTTAGATTAAATATCATTATCTGGTGCATTTTATTGTTTTGATAAACCCCCATCCCTAATTTTTTGATTAAAAAGGTAAAAATATCCCTTACTACCCCTTGAGTGTCCTAATACCTAAAGGGTGACTGACATATGAATTTGAAATTCTTTCTTGAATCAATCATATTGACAATTGAGGGAAGGTAAAATTCAACTTTAGAGGAAAAAAGGAACTTAATTAGAGTGAGGGAGAGAGAACATAGAATGATTTGCAAGAAAAATAGGTTTAGGGACCGAGTAGGAAGATTGTACTTGACAAGGAAAGTGGGTTGAAGGAAGCATTGAAAAGTATAGTTCATAGGCATAATTTTAGCCATTTTAGTGGTAAAATGATACCTGATCATGGACTTGGTCGCCATGGAAATTAAATATCATCAAGGATTAGTAGCTATATGAATCCTCTATGTCCTACATCTATGCCATCAATGTTGAAGGTTTTCCTTAAATTTTTCGAGGATAGATTTGTGAAATTGAACCCTTTAGATGATGAGATAGCCTCCATAACTAAAATTATATTAAGATTTTTGCACACAAAGATGCAGATCCTTGAAAATAAACCACTTATGTTTACCAATGCAATCTTTTAACATTTAAAAAATGTATTGCAGTAGCTCATCAATCATAGGCACGTGGGAGTTCATGCTTTAATCCAATTTACATGTTTAGAAGATCTTGTCAATTCCTTTGTGTCCTATCATTAGTTATGATTTCAAGGCATATCTCAAGTGGTAGCTATGAATTGAATCTTGTCATTCTAAATAAGGGATAAATGTTATTATTTTCCATAGTAATAAAAAATTGTTGGATTAAAATAAATGAACTATAAATGCAAACTTCCTTAAATGATGTGGTGTGCATGAGAATAAAATGTGTGTGTTCTCTTCTTTCTTTGGGTTGTACATGTAAACATATAAGCCATAGGTAAAAGTGTGTACTAATTCATAATAAAATATTCTTGTAAAATTGATAAATAAATAAAAAACTAAAATTAAAGCATCAATTAATCACACACATATGCCCCTAGTTTTCAATGTAAAGGATGTGAATATTTTATTTGAAAATTTTAGAATTTGAGCTTTCCATGAGCCACTGTATCATATGAGATTTCCACTGATCCAAGTTGTGTACAATTGAGACTACCACTGATCTAACATGTGTGCAATTGAACCTACCTTTGAGTCATTTTTTGTATAATCGAGCATGCCAATGAGCCAATATGTGTGTAATTAAGATTGCCACTAAGCCAAATCATTTGTGATCTTGGTGTATATGCCATAATGTAGTGTATAATTCATAATTAAATATGTATAAAATATTGCAATGTGATAAAAATAACTATGGATTCCATCATACAATGTCAAATAAAGCGTTGTATTTATAATCTACATGAACTTT
Source organism: Taxus wallichiana var. yunnanensis (assembly GCA_018340775.1). Lineage (NCBI taxonomy): Eukaryota > Viridiplantae > Streptophyta > Pinopsida > Cupressales > Taxaceae > Taxus > Taxus wallichiana. The sequence continues at coordinate 670,134,779 of CM031243.1, forward strand.
AAAAAGTCCCACAATACCCCGCTTTTGAAATGAGGGATGTTGCAAATGACCACTTAGCTCAAAAGAGAAAGTATTAGTCATATAATAAGAAAAAACATCAATAGTGTAAAACCATATCTAATATATCAAATGATATGGTAAAATGAGTAGTTTTCATAAGATATAAGGATGTTAGCACAAATAATATGTATCATTAAAAGTGTGAGACATATCATGATAACATTCTAGTCATTCAGCCAATAATATAATAGTGATTAGAAGAGTGGTATGAAAAAAATAGATGACTCAACACCTAATGGATTCATAGTGACCTACGACATCACATGACACAACATGACATGAAAAACTCATCATAAACATACATCACTTATAAATACATGATTGACTTGACCAATGTTATTTGTTAACATATGTGTACAAAAACAAGTATGTATTTATCCATTGTTCCTAGAAATATAAGTGTAATGCTAAATATGCTAGGGAAATTGTGTGATAAGCAATGATATAATTTTAAAAGTGTATCGAGAAATGGACCTAGACCTAGGAATGTAACAATCAAAGTGCAGTGAGAAATGTGTAATGAAAGAGATATATTAACGAATGCATCATAAGATATTTATTCTGATCTAAATATGTAGTAAGTAATGTGTCCATAAAAAATAGGGGTGATAGTCTCTCTTTGTGTGAGCATAAATAAAATAATAAAGGAAACATCCCACATAGAATAACATTAGCATATGATAAAATAGAGCATAAATGATACAAGTTCACAAAGAATAGAACATACATGCACATAGATAAAATAGAGCATATAGCATACAAGTGCACAAAACATAGAGAATACAAGTTCATAGTAAAAAATACAACATATAACACACACATGCATAGACCAAACACAACATAGACCATACAAGTGCACAGAGAAAATATAACATAGAGGAAAAAGGGAATAAAGCATACAATTTCTTAGATAAAACACAAAATAAAGCATGCAAGTGCGTAGAGAAAATACATCATAGAACATACAAGTGCATAGAGAAAACATAACATAGATCATACAAGTGCATAAAATAATCACAAAATAGAGCATACAAGTACATAGAGGAAACACAATATGGATCTTATATGTGCATGGAGAAAACATAACATAGAGCATAAAAATCATAGAGAATGGAAGACAAAAATGTATAGAGCATTCAAAGCAAAGATTATCACAATGTATACAATGTAATGCCCACATTTTACACACACAAAAACAATAGTAAAAATACTAGGATAATTTTTTTTGACTTACATTGCTTACTACACAATGCCACAATGGCTCCAAGTAAAGAAAACTCAAAGATGCATACGACACTTACAAGTCATCGACTCACATAGACACAAGACAACACCTTAGACATGTCGATGCCACACTTTTCCCAATGAATGAATACTAGAAATGACCCAACCACAAGAAAAGGACTCATTGGCAACCCACAACACATCATTTCTTTAATTGCATCTTAGTTACGATTAACATTCCAAGAACATTATTGTGCAAGGATAATTTTCTCCTTTTTCCACCTACAAATTTTTAAGTTCATTCCACATTTAATTTATAGTTCGACCATTTTAAGTTGGCTTTTTATCCTTTATGGAAATTTCCATAACTTACATACTTATTTGGCATAATTCAAATTGCATATAAAGTACTTTAATTATCTTGTTCTTATGTTAAGAAAATTCTTCTCAAACATTTATTCAATGTCTACATGTTACCCTTACAACTCAAGTGAATCTGACTTGATGTCCAGAAAGAAATATTAGGATTTAAGGGGGGTGGTTTAGATTCAAGATACCTTTTCCCATAAACATTATTCGATCATGGTATCTTTATTTCCTGATTCAACATTCCTACAACAAGAAATTGTATTTAGATTATGTCTCTCTCTCTCTCTCTCTCTCTCTCTCTCTCTCTATATATATATATATATATATATATATATCTTTTTTTTTCTCGAAGTTTGATCTCACCAAGGGAAACTCATATTCTTCGAACACATGAAAATTTTTAATTGAGTTATAAGGACTCCAAGAGTGGCATTATTCCTAACCTCAATATATATATATACTCTTATATATATATATATATATATATATATGGTTTTTATTAGCATTGTTTGATCTCATTTGGAAACAAAAATAACACATATTCTTCAATGGAACACATACAAAAGTTTAATGAGTTATAAGGACTCAAGAGTATTATTCCTAACCTCAAATATCGTTTTTACTCTTATATGACATTTACTTTTATATAATCCCCAAGAGATCAATTATGGAATTTCATAGAAAACTACATTTGTTTTATAACATTTGCACCTAAACAAAAATAATACATACTTTAAGGTGAGAGTAGATATTTACTAACTACATGAAAGACCAAGGTGTTATTTTTTTAGTACGAGACATTTATCTTAAGGAACTAAGTATATCATTAACAAGAGTTTAACACATATGACAACTAAGAACATCCATTTGTGTAATATAATCCCACAAGAATCAATCGATGATGGAGAATATTCCTAGAATCTACATTTGTTTGGTATAATTGGTGCACCTAAAGGATACAAGGAGGGTTACAACCATAAATGAGTTTAGGTGAGAGTACATATTTTTCCGGGCCGCTAAGCAACCTTCGGGTTGAAAGATAAGGTGTTATGTTTTTAGATATCAAGGTAACTATGGGTTTATCTACTAAACTAAATGTTATCATTACAAGAGTTTAAGTAATAGTACAACTATGATTAGGTCCATTTCTTGTCAAGTTTAGAGGAGAATTCATTGAAGACAAGATGATGGATAAAATTCCTAGATTAATTTGTAAGACTTCTTTATTACATTTTCAAAGGAAACACAAGGAGGGGTTATAATCATACTTATTCACTAGAAAGTTTTTGAATGATATTAAATTCACATACATTTAACACATACATACATACATAAACATACATACATACATTGATAACACGAACTATGGATATATATATACCTATACTAGAGGTGTATACATATATATATAGGTATCATTATATATTTATATATTTCTACAGCTATAGGAGGATATATATACAAGTTATATATGAATCTTATGTTACATACAATATTGTGGTTATATTTATATATATTACATTTTAAAGTAATAAACACAACACCAATTATTTAATCATATATATACATACATACATATATATATATATATGTAATGATATTATAATCACATACATTTATATATATATATATATATATATATATATATATATATATATATATATATACATATATATATCACACACACACACACATACACACATATATATATATATATATATATATATATATATATATATATATATATATATATCAATCCTTTTACCACATGTAACTATGAATCAAAATTGCACCTATGATTAAATGTGCATTTCCCAAGGTATCCCTAAAACTAGCATTTCATACATATTAGCAAATTTCAAATATAACTTTTTGTAACATGAGACTACATTATACATATATTCATTTTGCAATGACCTATATAAATTACAATAATAAATAATGAATTACACATCACCTTTTCGCCATCTTTCTTGCATCCTACAAAACCATGTGAGCATGAAATCAACGATAAATCGTTGGCATGGAATCCACCCTAATCTAACATAATTAATGTCTTTAGTTTCCCATTTACATGTAATAATAATTAAAATTTTCACTCAAAAGAAAAGGTTTAGAAACATGTATTCAGTTCATTTCATTTCACTTCACTTCGTAACCAAGGAAAGAGAAAGAGAAAGGAAGAGAGAGAAACACCATTTTGTCAAAAGTTCTATTTCACACAACAAGTTACACTATAGAGTTTTAAATAGTTATTTACATGTGTCAAAAGTTTCCACGATGGTTTGGCATCGATAGGGGTCCTACCACTCTCTTTTTACATTTTCCTGCTAGCTACAAAAATGTTCAAATCAGGCTCGAAGGCTAAGAACCCAATTTCAAAAGTTGTCTTCCGATGAGCAAACACACCACGGTTAAATTTCTACATGTCCACTTATATACCAAGATTTCATAGGAACTGACATAATTAGAACTTACGAACGCTTTACGATTAGCGGCTGATTTTCTGGGGCCATCGGTCATAAATGAGCTAGTTGTTAATGATAAAAAATGAGCTTGAGGGCTCGAGAAAATGTACTCAATCCATGTCTTAAATGGAATCCCATGCTCTGACCAAAACTGTCCATTTCACTCTCCCCACACGTCAAGAGTCTCCCACTAACCACGCAATGCCACTTCTCTCTCTTTTTTTATATTTTATTTAATTACATTTTATTTATAATAATGGTTGCACTACATATAACATACAAGTGCCTAGAGTTATCAAATCATGCAATACATGAAATCATTAAATAAATATAAGCAAAAATGGAAATGAATCTTATAAGAAACAATAATAGATGGCCAAAATAGGATCCCAGGGTTAATAGTAGTTAACTATTATAACAATATGTAATAAAAACATGAACAATAAGTGATAAATACAAGTAATCATGAAGTATGGTTAAATCATTTTATAGAAGTAAGTAACACAAGAATAAAACAAATCATGATATAACACATGTAGTAAGGAATAAATCAATGTAAGATAAATCATAGTTGTATAGTGTATATAATGGACTTGTGTATAAAGATATGATTATTATAATCTCGGCTATGTAGATTCCCTGGTGTATGCATACCCCTAATGAGGTAGGAACCTCCGACAATAAAAGACTGTAAGAAGTCATAATGTATTAAAGATAATGATCAAAATAGGCTCAGTGTGTAAGATTCCCTCTAGTGTAGACATGCCTCCATCATGCTCGGTTGCAAGATTTGTAAGGAATGTGATGTCAGTGGGTTGTAAGTGCTTGATTTGTAATATGAAGCTTAACTGCTAAAGGTACTAGAAAGTGCTAAATCTTAATAATCATAAGGCTCAAATATATGTAATGATTGAACATGTCACGTGTAGGTCATGATTTTGTATTTTCATAGTATTGTATTATTTTTTTATATTTTCTCAATGGGAGGTTGAAAAGATAGAATTTATGACTAGAATCGATGCAACCCAAAATTGTCTACTTTCTTGAAAAATATTTAATTTGAATAAATGGCTTGTTATAGATGAAATTGATCGGTGTATATGAAAATATTGCATTTGTTAGATCTATTAGTTAGATTGAATGTAATATTGGATTGAAATTTCATATTCGATCTTAGTGTGAATTGTAGTTTACAATTTAATGAAATGCATCTTTGAATTAGATTGAATTGAATGTGATTTTAAATGAAAATTTAACCACATGTTTTCATGAGTTATGAATGTAGGAACAAGTTTCCTCATTGAAAAACATGGTGTGTTTTTCCGCGGTGTTTTTCAACATTTTTAAAAATGCAATCGTTTCCAAAAAACCGTGGTGCTTTTCATCCTCCTTGTAAACATTGACTCCACATCAACTACTTATCAGGTGAGAGGGGTTGAATTTTTCCAAAGCAATGGAAAAGCACGGTGTTTTTCAACATTTTGAAAATCGCAATCACGTTCTCCAAAAGGTGTAACCCATGGTGCTTTTCCTTCTCCTTGTAAACATTGACTCCACATCAACTACTTATCAGGTGGAGAGGGTTGAATATTTCCAAAGCGATGAAAAATAGCGTTTTGTCAAAAACACATGGTGTTTTTCAACATTTTAAAAATCGCAATCACATTCTCCAAAAGGTGCAACCCACAGTGCTTTTCCTACTTGTTGTAAACATTGACTTCACATCAACTACTTATCAGGTGGAGAGGGGTTGAATATTTCCAAAAGATGAAAAACGGAGGGTGTATTCCGCCACGTTGAAAAATGCATGGTGTTTTTCAACATTTTGAAAAATGCAATCTCATTCTCCAAAAGGTGTAACCCACGGTGCTTTTCCTTCTCCTTGTAAACATTGACTCCACATCATCTACTTATCAGGTGGAGAGGGGTTGAATTTTTCCAAAGTGATGAAAAATAGAGTGTGTTTTTTTGCCACGTTGAAAAACACGGTGTTTTTCAACATTTTAAAAACACAATCCCGTTCTCCAAAAGTGTAACCCGTGGTGCTTTTCCTTCTCCTTGTAAACATTGACTCCACATAAACTACTTATCAGGTGGAGAGGGGTTGAATTTTTCCAAAGCGATGAAAAACAAAGTGTGTTATTTGCCAAGTGAGAGGGTTGAAAACGCATGGTGTTTTTCAAAGACTTTGAAAATACAATCCCGCTTCTCAAAGGTACAACCAAGGTGCATTTCCTACTTGTTATAAACATTGAATCCCCATCAACTACTTATCAGGTGGAGAGGGTTGAATTTTTCCAAAGCGATGAAAAAGAGTGTGTTTTTACACTGGTTGAAAAACCCACGGTGTTTTTCAACATTTTGAAAATCGTAATCCCGTTCTCTAAAAGGTGTAACCCGCGGTGCTTTTCCTTCTCCTTGTAAACATTAACTCTACATCAACTACTTATCAGGTGGAGATGAGTTGATTTTTCCAAAGTGATGAAAAACGAGTTTATTTTTCATTCACGTTGAAAAATGCACGGTGTTTTTCAACATTTTAAACATCGCAATCTCGTTCTCCAAAAGGTGTAACCCGCGGTGATTTTCCTTCTCATTGTAAACATTGACTCACATAAACTACTCATACTTATCAGGTGGAGAGGGGTTGAATATTTCCAAAGTGATGAAAAGCGAGTGTGTTTTACGCCACGTTGAAAAACGCATGGTTTTTTCAAAGCACTTTGTAAAAACACAATCCCGTTCTTCAAAAGGTGTAACCCATTGTGCTTTTCCTTCTTGTTGTAAAACATTGAATCCACATCAAATACTTATCAGGTGGAGAAGGGTTGAATTTTTCAATGTGATAGAAAATGGAGTGCATTTTCGCCACATTGAAAAACGCACGGTGTTTTTCAGCACTTTGAAAAATGCAAGCATGTTCTCCAAAAGTCGCAACCCCTAGTGTTTTTCCTCCTTGTTGTAAACATTGAATCCACATCAAATAATTATCAGGTGGATAAGGGTTGAATTTTTCCAAAGCGATGGAAAATGGAGTGCGTTTTCCACCACGTTGAAAAACACATGGTGTTTTTCAAGCACTTTAAAAAATGCAATTCCGTTATCCAAATGGTGCAACTGCGATGTTTTCCCTCCTTGTTGTAAAAATTGACTCCACATCAAATACTTATCAGGTGGAGAAGGATTGAATTTTCCAATGCGATGAAAAAAAAGGTGTGTTTTCCGCCACATTGAAAAATGCACGGTGTTTTTAGAACTTTGAAAAATGCAATCTCGTTCTCACAAAAAATGCAATCCCTTTGTGTTTTTCCTCCTTGTTATAAACATTGACTCCACATTAACTACTTATCATGTGGATAAGGGTTTAATTTTTTAGTGTAGTTATTATTTATCCTTTTATTTATTTATTAGGATAATTCTTACACTTGTGTTAGCCCTACACTTGTTGGGTTAGCTTGCTTAGGTGTACTAGTTGTGTGGAGTTAGCTTCTCAGTTATGTCGAGTTAGCTTACTAGTCTTTTGGAGTTAACTTAACTACCAATATCAGTTAGTGGGAGTTCTTCACCATTGATTTAGGTAGTAGTTGCACTTCCCTCCTCCTATATGTACATCTTTCTTATTGAATAATTCAAGTCATTCTATTGTAATGTATTGAGCATTATGGATTATGATGGATTTCCATATATGGTATTTTAGCTCTTCTGCTTTGCAAATCTAATGTGGTGTGATATTATCATTTGAGATCGTGGCTTGGAACAATATTTTTTTCGTTCCTTTCAAATTTCTCTAGTGCGATGAAAAATGGAGTGTGTTTTTTCACACGTTGAAAAAAATGCACGGTGTTTTTCAAGACTTTCCACAAAAACAAAATCCCGTTCTTCGTTGAAAAAAGGTGCAACCCGTTGTGCTTTTCCTCCTTATATCGTAAACATTGAATCACATAACATGCTTATCAAGTGGATAAGAGTTGAATTTTTCCAATGCGATGAAAATGGGGTGCATTTTTCACCACGTTGAAAAATGCACGTGTTTTTCAAACACATTAAAATGCAATCACGTTCTCCAAAAGGCGCACATTGCATGGTGCAATTTGTTTTTTTCCTCCTTGTTGGAAAAATTGACTCCACATCATATACTTATCAAGTGGAGAAGGGTTGAATTTTTCCAATGCGATGGAAAACAGGGTGTGTTTTCCGCCACGTTGAAAAATGCACAATATTTTTTAGCACTTTGAAAAAATCTTTGACAATCCCTGTTCTCCAAAAGGGGCAACCCTGGTGCTTTTCCTTCTTGTTGTAAACATTGACTCCACATCAAGTACTTTTAGGTGGATAAGGGTTGAGATTTTCCAAAGCGATGAGAAACAGTGTCGTGTATTCCGCCACGTTGAAAAATGCACAGTGTTTTTCAACACTTTGAAAAACATGATCCCGTTCTCCAAAAGGGGCAACCCTGGTGCTTTTCCTTCTTGTTGTAAACATTGAATCCACATAAACTACTTGTCAGGTGGAGATGGGTTGAATTTTTCCAAAGCAATAAGAAACAGGTCGTATATTCCGCCACGTTGAAAAACACACGGTGTTTTTCAGCACTTTGAAAAACTTTCCGACCTCGTTCTCCACGTTGAAAAAAAGGCACTTTGAAAAAACCCCAGTGCTTTTCCTTCTTGTTGTAAACATTGACTCCACATCAAGTACTTTTCAGGTGGAGAAGGGTTGTGTTTTCCAAAGTGATGAGAAACAGGTCGTGTATTCCGCCACGTTGAAAACACGGTGTTTTTCAACACTTTGAAAAACCCGACCCTGTTCTCCAAAAAATGCACAACCCCACTTTTGTTAGGTGAGGAGAAGTTGCTTTTTTCCTTCTTGTTGTAAAAATTGACTCCACATAAAGTACTTGTTAGGTGGAGAAGGGTTGAGTTTTTCCAAAGTGATGAGAAATAGGTCGTGTATTCCGCCACGTTGAAAAATGCACGGTATTTTTTTCAACACTTTGAAAAAACCAATCCCTGTTCTCCAAAAGGGGAAACCCCCGGTGCTTTTCCTTCTTGTTGTAAAAATTGAATCCACATCAACTTACTTATCAGGTCCAAAGCGGAGAAGGATTGACGTTATTTCCAAATGATGAGAAACATGTTGTGTATTTCAAACGACACGCGTTGAAAAATACATGATGTTTTTCAACACTTTGAAAAACGTGATCCCGTTCTCCAAAAGGGGCAACCCCCGGTGCTTTTCCTTCTTATTGTAAACATTGACTCCACATCAACTACTTTTTAGGTGGAGATGGGTTGAATTTTTACAAAGCGATGAAAAATAGGTCGTGTATTCCGCCACGTTGAAAAATGCACGTGTTTTTCAGCACTTTGAAAAACCCGACCCCGTTCTCCAAAAGGAAACCCCTGTGCTTTTCCTTCTTGTTGTAAACATTGACTCCACATAAAACTACTTGTTCAGGTGGAGAAGGGTTGAATTTTTCCAAAGCGATGAAAAACAGGTTGTGTATTCCGCCACGTTGAAAAACGCACGGTGTTTTTCAACACTTTGAAAAACAAGACCCCATTCTCCAAAAGGGGCAACCCCGATGCTTTTCCTTCTTGTTGTAAAAATTGAATCCACATAAAGTACTTGTCAGGTGGAGAAGGGTTGAACGTTTTCCAAAGTGATGATGAGAAACAGTCGTGTATTCCACACGTTGAAAAATGCATGGTGTTTTTCAACACTTTGAAAAATGCGATCCCATTCTCCAAAAGGGGCAACCCCCGGTGCTTTTCCTTCTTTGTTGTAAACATTAACTCCACATCAACTACTTATTAGGTGGAGATGGGTTGAAATTTTACAAAGCGATGAAAAAAAACAGTGTGTATTCCGCCACGTTGAAAAACGCATGGTATTTTTCAACACTTTGAAAAACCCGATCCCGTTCTCCAAAAGGGGCAACCCGGTGCTTTTCCTTTCTCCTTGTAAACATTGACTCCACATAAACTACTTGTCAGTGGAGAGGGGTTGAAGTTTTCCAAAGTGATGAAAAATAGGTCATGTGTGTATTCGCCACGTTGAAAAACGCACGGCTTCGTTGTTTTTTCAACACTTTGAAAAAACGTGATCCCATTCTCCCAAAAGTGTAACCCCATTGGTGCTTTTCCTTCTTGTTGTAAACATTGAATCCACATCAACTACTTTTCATGTGGATATGGGTTTAATTTTTCCAAAGTGATATTCTCCAAAAACCAGTGTGTGTATTTCCACCAAGTTGAAAAACGCACGGTGTTTTTCATCACTTTAAAAAAAAGCAATCCGTTCTCAAAAGGTGCAACCCGTGGTGCTTTTCCTACTTGTTGTAAACATTAATCCACATAAAATATTTAGGTGAGGTGGAGAGGGTTGAATATTTCCAAAGCGATGAAAAATAGAGTGTGTTTTTTGCCACGTTGAAAAACGCACGGTGTTTTTCAAAGCATTTTGAAAAATGCAATCTGTTCTCCAAAAGGTGTAACCCGGTGCTTTTCATTCTCCTTGTAAACATTGACTCCACATAAAATACTTATCAGGTGGAGAGGGGTTGAATATTTCCAAAGAGATGAAAAACAAAGTGTGTTTTTTGCCACATTGAAAAACACATGGTGTTTTTCAACATTTTGAAAATCGTAATCTCATTCTCCAAAAGGTGTAACCCACTGGTGATTTTCCTTCTCCTTGTAAACATTGACTCCACATCAACTACTTATCAGGTGGAGAGGGTTTGAAGTTTTTCAAAGCGATGAAAAATGGAGTGTGTTAATCACCAAGTTGAAAAACACACGGTGTTTTTCAAGCATTTTGAAAATCGTAATCCCATTCTCCAAAAGGTGTAACCCACAGTGCTTTTCTTTCTCCTTGTAAACATTGACTCCACATCAACTACTTATCTAGTTTAGAGGGGTTTAATTTTTCCAAAGCGATGAAAAATAGAGTGTGTTTTTCACCACGTTGAAAAATGCACGGTGTTTTTCAACATTTTGAAAATCGCAATCCCGTTCTCCAAAAGGTGTAACCCGCGGTGCTTTTCCTTCTCCTTGTAAACATTGACTCCACATCAACTACTTATCAGGTGGAGAGGGGTTGAATTTTTTTCCAAAGCGATGAAAAACAGAGTGTGTTTTTCGCCACATTAAAAAACGCATGTGTTTTTCAGCATTTTGAAAATCGCAATCCCGTTCTCCAAAAGGTGTAACCCGCGGTGATTTTCCTTCTCATTGTAAACATTGAATCCACATCAAATACTTATAAAGTGGAGAGGGTTTGAATTTTTCCAAAGCGATGAAAAATAGAGTGTGTTATTCGCCAAGTTAGAAAATGCAAGGTGTTTTTCAGCATTTTGAAAATCACAATCCGTTCTCCAAAAGGTGTAACCCGTAGTGCTTTTCCTTATCTTGTAAAAATTGACTCCACATAAACTATTATTATAGGTGGAGAGGGGTTGAATATTTCTAAAGTGATGAAAAATAGAGTGTGTTATTCGCCACGTTGAAAAACACATGGTGTTTTTCAACATTTTGAAAAAATGCAATGTTCTCAAAAGGTGTAACCCGTGGTGCTTTTCCTTCTCCTTATAAACATTGAATCCACATCAACTACTTATCAGGTGGATAGGGTTGAATATTTCCAAAGTGATGAAAAATAGAGTGTGTTATTCGCCACGTTGAAAAATGCACGGTGTTTTTCAGCATTTTGAAAATCGCAATCCCATTCTCCAAAAGGTGTAACTCATGGTGCTTTTCCTTCTCCTTGTAAAATTGACTCCACATCAACTACTTATCAGGTGGAGAGGGGTTGAATATTTCCAAAGTGATAAAAAAAAGTGTGTTTTGTGCCACGTTGAAAAATGCACGGTGTTTTTAAGTCATTTGAAAAATGCAATCCCATTCTCCAAAAGGTGTAACCCACAGTGATTTTCCTTCTCCTTGTAGAAATTGACTCCAAATAAACTACTTATTAGGTGGAGAGGGGTTGAATATTTCCAAAGTGATGAAAAATAGAGTGTGTTTTTGCCATGTTGAAAAATGCATGGTGTTTTTAAGCATTTTGAAAATCGCAATCCCGTTCTCCAAAAGGGTAACCCACGGTGCTTTTCCTTCTCCCTCTAAAAATTTAATCCACATAAACTACTTATCAAGTGGAGAGGGTTGAATATTTCCAAAGCGATGAAAAACAGGTCATGTATTCCACCACGTTGAAAAATGCACCGTGTTTTTAGCATTTTGAAAATCAAAATCCGTTCTCAAAAAGTGTAACCCGCGGTGATTTTTATTCTCCTTTTAAACATTGACTCCACATAAACTACTTATCAAGTGGAGAGGGGTTGAATATTTACAAAGTGATGAAAAATAGAGTGTGTTATTGCCACGTTGAAAAGCGCACGATGATTTTCAACATTTTGAAAAACCTGATCCTCTTCTCCAAAAGGTGTAACCCATGGTGATTTTCCTTCTCCTTGTAAACATTGAATCCACATAAACTACTTATCAGGTGGAGAGGGTTGAATTTTTCCAAAGCGATGAAAAACAAAGTGTGTGTTTTTCACCAAGTTGAAAAATGCATGGTGTTTTCAACATTTTGAAAATCGCAATCCCGTTCTCCAAAAGGTGTAACCCCACGGTGCTTTTCCTTCTCCTTGTAAACATTTAATCCACATCAACTATTTATCAGGTGGAGAGGGGTTGAAGTTTTCCAAAGTGATGAAAAAAGAGTGTGTTATTCGCCAAGTTGAAAAATGCACACGATGTTTTCCAGCATTTTGAAAATCGTAATCCCATTCTCCAAAAGGTGTAACCCGCGGTGATTTTCCTTCTCCTTGTAAACATTGACTCCACATCAACTACTTATCAAGTGGAGAGGGTTGAATTTTTCCAAAGCGATGAAAAACAGTGTGTTTTTTTGCCACGTTGAAAAACGCACGGTATTTTTCAACATTTTTAAAATCGCAATCCCGTTCTCCAAAAGGTGTAACCCACGTGTGCTTTTCCTTCTCCTTGTAAACATTGACTCCACATCAACTACTTATCAGGTGGAGAGGGGTTGAATTTTTCCAAAGCGATGAAAAACAGAGTGTGTTTTTCGCCACGTTGAAAAACACATGTTTTTCAACATTTTGAAAAACGTAATCCCGTTCTCCAAAAGGTGTAACTCGTGGTGCTTTTCCTTCTCCTTGTAAAAATTGACTCCACATCAACTACTTATCAGGTGGAGAGGGGTTGAATATTTCAAAGTGATGAAAAACAAAGTGTGTTATTCACCAAGTTGAAAGGTCATTGCAAGTTTCAATTCTATTTCCATACGAAATGACGGGGACGACTCATCTTCTTGTTCAACTCGACATCTTTGTTTGCAGGGCTCTCTACAGTATTTTTGAACACATTAGTACTGACACTATAGAATTTTAAATTATATTTTGATTCTGGCACTGGTGAGGCCTTGTGCTTTCCAACCTTCTTTCATCTTGTCATCTAATTAAACTGTATTTAAACAACCGATTAATATATGTTAACATTCAAATAATATTTTTAATATCTGTCACCATTCAAACATAATTATGAAATGAATACACAAGTTTTGAAAGCAAATTTTTGATTTATCTACATTAAATTATTGAACACGACAAACCCAAGTAGGCATACATGGAATAATAACACAACTAAGTAACCATATACCATATACCGTAATCCACAATCCATAGTCACATTAATAAATTAACCACATACACATAGTGACAACATCATCATCTATACAATAAAGTAACAACTTCATCACACATATATACACTTGTCTTCTAATCACACTTGTATTACTCTTCCTTATTTATCACATCGCATACCACAAACAAACCAATTTGGATAAGATTAAAATATAATGAAACGTTATTATTTAGTGTAATTGTTATAAATGTCTACCAAAATTTACATGATTCGTTATAAAATTTTAACCTAATTTGGATGGAATTATTTTATAAGGAATCAAATTTTATGGCCATCAAAGAATTTCAAAAATACTTAGAGTAGGACACAAGTAGGAATAAGTAGTATCGTGTGTTTTCATATTTATTTTTTATTTCATTTAAATCATGATCCACAAGGTTTGTAGTAGATTCTTCATTCAAAAACACTTCCTAGTAGTCAATGCAACCACATATTAAATAGCGTAATGTACAAATGGAGATATGGCATCTTAAAATATTGTGTAGCCAAAGAACATTAACAATGCATTGTGACACCTCTTCATTGTACATATATGCATTTTAGAGTCTTAAGTGAGGATGAAACAATTTTGTGCACTATCTTAATACTTCTATGCTTGACGTGGGATAGGAATGTTCAATAGATTCCTGGAAACACTACACAATCCTAAGAATAATCAATTATCCACATAATAAACATATTCATTGTTAGAGTATAACATTATGTCCATAACCTCATCTTGGTGGTGTGCATATATCTACCAATATCTAAAGATGATTTGGAATTTGGCACAAGGAAAGAACTTTAAACTTTTACCATGAACTTCTTTCTGTAGATGTGTGATGTACACACATGACATCAAGGAGTGAAAGAGTTTGGAATCACTTATTAAGAATTATAGGGAATGTAACCTTTCGTGTTTGAGCTAATTATTTGTTCACACATTCTCGATGATCTATGTAGGCTACATCTATAGATTTTGTAGAGGGATCCTATTTTCTAATGTATACATCATAGCCTTAGTGATTGATCTCATGGGGATAGGTATTGTACTGACATCCATAATACTTAAGGTCATAATAGTAAGAGGGACATCTTTACTATGAGAATCAACAAAAAAGTATTGGTAACATCAATATATGAAAACATAGGAGGTATCATAAAGGATGGGTTGGAAAAAGGTATGGTAAATGAAGTTTGCACTCCTATCCAAATTATGAATGAAAGATACCATGGGACTAATAGAGTCATCCATGAAATAAAAGATGGCCTTGAACTATCTCCTTTATGGATATTCTAATGGACTTTTGCTAAAAACATCTCTTATTTTAGTTAGCTACCATGTGTTATGTCATCACCTATAGTGGTAGTGATAACAAGTAAAGGAGTAGTTATGATAGCTCGGGGATTGATAGAATAGATGGAAGATGGTGGGAAGATGATAATACCAAATTGAGTAATGGAAGATGAAGATGATGTGGAAATAGGGGTCATGATAAGGATATCCTAAATAATAGAGGTATTGGAGATGGCATGGCCTTGGCTTAAAATTAGAAAATCACCTAAAACTTCAACCTCCATAAAAACCACAAGGAGTTACTAGCTACAAAACCTCTACTAAATTTGTAGGAACGTTTGAAATCGATCTGGTATGAGAAATATTAGAAATTGATACAACTTATGTCAAAGAGTCAATTGGATAAAAAACTTTTTAAGGAATAATAACTTGGGAAAAATACTTGAGACATACTCAAAGAATCACTATCAGATACATCAATTGGTGTGAAAAAATACTTGTGAAAGGAACATCTGAAGAGACAATACACACAAAACCTATTATGCCTATGTGAGGTTTTAGTGTAGATTAAGTATGAGAACTAGAGGAACCTTGAGTAACCCCTAGAGGTAGGGATATAGGTGGATCTTATGTGAATGAGGGGAGCTTGGGAATTCTCATGAGTATGGATTTTATCAAATTCTCTTTATTTTCCTCTTATTCATCATATTATCCATACCCCTCTTATGTTTATTCCTCTCCAACTAGTTATCAACTATAGCTTTGATAATTCCATGTTGTACCTTCTTCTCGTGTACCATAATTTTAATCTATGGGTTAGATTAAATATCATTATCTAGTGCATTTTATTGTTTTTGATAAACTCCCATCCCTAATTTTTTCATTAAAAAGGTAAAATTATCCCTTACTACCCCTTGAGTGTCCTAATACCTAAAGGGTGATTGACATATGAATTTGAAATTCTTTCTTGAATCAATCATATTGACACTTGAGGGCCGGTAATTGAAATTTAAAATGCCCAAAGAACAATATATAATATACACATGTGGGGTGTCCATCCATCGTGGTGACATTTTGTTTAGTAGTTGCTCTCTTGTGGAATATTCTGACTTTCAATATTCTAAATATTTTGTTAAGAGCATTTGGAATCTTCTGTTGATAACAATAACTATGATTTCAAACTTGAGTTAGAATTATTGCCTTGTGCTTATCAATTTGGATCACCCAAACCCTAATAAGAAACCGCCCTATCCAAGCCTTGACAATACATACTTTGCCCATTCATATCAATTTGTTTTGTGTCACCACCCACCTAGATTTTGAAGTTTTGCCCCCAATACACCCCTTGAGCTCCTCCAAAGAGGCCCCTACAGGTAGGTAACACGTAATGGCTTCCACATTTTTCAAAATCCAAGTAGTGCCTCAACCTAATTGAATCACTCACTTTTATAGGGACAACCCCCATTTTTGTATTGCCGCTAATTGCAAAGGAATGTATACAAACACACTTTTGATATATGAGAGGCTGATTCAACCATTCTGAGGGGAACTCCAAGAATGTCAGTCATGGCTTGATACATGTCACACTTGTTATTGTATGTGTGCAGAGGTTTCAATCCTCCTAACCCTAGCCCAAGGCTAGGACTCGAAAAATCTCACAAGTCCTTACACTCTTGGCAACCCTATTTAAGAAATCAAAAAATTATTATACAACAAATTCTTGCTAACTTCAATTATAAAGAAAAAATACACGACAAAAGAAAGAAAAATTCAAAGTTTACACTTGTAAAGGCCACAAAAATATAAAGAGTGTAATGAATGGTTAAGCCTCGTAAGGGATTATTGTACTCAATTGGTTACACAAATAATTCCATGAATTACAAATCATGTGTTACCAAAACCAAATTAAGATTGGAATGAATTTAGAAATTTACTTGTTAACATTACTAGGAGGTATCTTTATAACAATTGGTGCAACTATTATTAATTACTACTAGTTAGTTGATTGTTAGATAAAGTACTAGTAACAGTTATACCAACCCTTCTGAACTTTTGTTTAAATAAATAATCTCTTCAAAAATACAGTCAATACAAGTATTAATTCTATTAATTATTCTGGGTTATCTGCATACCAACCCTGAACAACTTCTGTTATAGTATATACCCTTTTACAGAGTACGAAATTTATTAATAATATTTTTAGTTATCTAAATATTTATTTAACTGATGTGGATGAAGATATGTCACAAATGTTAGCCATTCCATCAACAAATAAATCCTAAGAGACTGCATTCGAATTGGATGTGAATTCAAGGGAATAGACAAACCCTGCCCAAGTCGGGGATTGGTTTATTTTCCCAACATTGAATAGATTATGTCTATGGGTATACCTAGTAAGAAACTTTTTTTGTTTTTGTCTCTGGGAATAGAACTCCAGTCCATAGAACATGGCTGAAACAATGGTTTATGCCATACAACAAACCCTAAATATAAGCAAGAGACTACAAAATAAGAACTACTTTAAAATTTCTTTTATTCTAAATTTGCAAGACTAATAACACCCTCACTTTTTCTGGACATTGGAGGCTGGTTACAAATGATCCCTGCTTTACATAATAAAGAATTCCTCTTTGCAAAAATATGCATATACATCCCTTACAAACCCTTAAAATATAAATCAATTCCATCTTTACCTTTACACCAAATGTGGCAAACCAACTTCCTCATAGTAGGACAATATCAAGATCAGTGACAGAAAGGTTAACTTACTGAGACAATGTAGAGAGCATGTGCAGGGAACTCAACACAGAAAATGCTTGTCAAATCTTCAGAGGTCATGTGTTTCCTTAAACCACCACACACAACACAAAATTGCCACAATTTTCTCATTGGGTGGGGCTTTGAAGGAACAATCTGTTCTAGGCTGCTTCTCCCTGACGATGGGTCTAGTACCAGACTGGAATTGTCAGAAAAAAAACTATTTCTAAAATGTTACAATACTGTAGAAATGAACCTCAAATCTCTAATTTGTTCTAATTAGTACTGGCCTTCCAAGCATTTGTAAAAGGAAACCCTGAATAATTCTCAAATGGGTAAAAAAATAGCATCTCTGTTAAGAGGCAATGCCATCAGAGCAAATTTTCGGAACAAGTTATTCATCAATGATCATGCCTCATCTTGACAACTTGAACCTTACCTCAAAATGGCTTGAAAAGAGGAGAAGCACTAAAAAACAGTAAGGCTGTGAGATGAACAAGGGCATCTCCGGTACTATACAATGCAAATCCAACAGCAATGCTAATCACAGACTCTCCTGACAATACTTTTGAGTCCATATAACTAAAAACGATTGTTGGGGGTATTTTAAATGAGAGTGCATGCAGCCACTACCATCAGGCCTACCACAAGTGTTGAGACATTGACAGTTGCTAAGAAAAGGTTTTCCTTAGCAGTAGTCGAGCAATATCATATTTACATTGATTAGCACACTGAAGGAGAAAATTCGAATGGGTTTCCCTTCATTGATTTTTCCCAGCTTGAGGAGCTATCTGAGACACATCTTCCTTACAAAAATCAGCATTAAGAAACTTGGCCACAAATGCCCACATTCTGTACACATCTTCAAAATTAGAGAGAAACCCAAGAGAAGCAGTTACCACTTCAACTCTAACGAATACATTCTTGCTGTCATACCGACCATTCAATATAGGTTTGCAAAGAGAAGTATTATTGGAATATGACGCATCCCTCAGATCTGTATGATTCTCTGTAAACCTCAGATGACTAAGAAAACCCAAACCAAGAGAAATATTGTTTTTCTCTGCAAGCTTCTGTACAAGTTCTAGATTTATCAGAGTGCCATTACAGTCATACAAATTAAAAGCTAGAGCTGCACCTCGATCATATTTGATCTTGGGTCCTTAGATATGCACTAGAGGGATCGTGTCATTAGCTCCTGGGAATCTAAGATGCAGTAAGGAAGTAACAAGCCAATTAATCAGGTATCTTAGTCTGGATGTAGTTTTATTGAGGCCCATCATGTCCACATGATCAAGATGCTTGCAAGAGATCTGTGGTTCCCTTCTAGTCCATTCCTGTTCTTGTGTTATTTCGGTATCAGTTGTAAAATCCTCCTCTTTAAAAAGTGTGTTTGCAGATTCTTCTTCACTTGGTAAACAAAGAGCTTCCCTTTCTCTATCTCCCTCATTGCTAAATGAAACTTTTCTAGCCATGCTACTTATTCTACCATTTTCCCCCACACCCAAAAGCCTGCCAGAGATTCTATCTGCCTCTCTCCTCCCTAGAAGCCTGAATTCCCCTTCAGTTTCACGCCTTATAGCACTTTCTTTGGCCTTGAAATCCCCCATGATTCCATTCTCAGATGGGTTTTGGTTGCTCAAGACTAGCTTATGACATGTTGAACTCCCCTGTTCTGCCAAACCATTCTCCAGGACAACATCTTCCACTGGATCATTTCTCATACCATTTCCATTCATGTTTTTGCATTGTAAAACTTCTGACCGAACTGTTCTCATTATCCATCGCACTCTTAAACACCTCTCTCAATGAATTCATACCCACTGAGCTTAAAATGCGAGGAAGGAGAAGACGTAGCCATCAGGCACATTCTACAAATACACAGACGGCAGGGAGAGAATTTGTGAAGGCGCCGTGTTTAACATCTGGATGTAATGAAGAGAATGGTGAGACTCTACCTTTTTCTCCTAAAGAAGAGCAAGTGCTTTCGCGGACAAGTTCTGCTTTGGGCGGTGAAGAGGTTATTTCATCAGTGGCGATATCTACTGAACTGGTGTCAAGGCCGCCTCCTCTTGATCCCGTTGAACTGGTGCTTTTCCTTTTGTTGAAGCCTGGCCATTACAGGCATCGTGGGTGTAACCCAGCAGCCCTCTTTCTTCTCGCCCTGTTTCACAATGGCTATCCCGTCCCATGTCTATTGTAATTTGAAAATATTTTGGGCGGGACAGGCAAAAGATAATTTAGATTCAAACTCAAACTGTCACATCAGTCCTTTCCGGCGAGGGCAATGGCTATGTCAACACATCATGATATGAAAAAATGCCCACATGCATAGGTGCATTTTCAGTGATGGGTAGCCGCTGGCTTAATCAAGTATGGCCCATGGGTAAGCGAAACTGCCCATTTGAAATCGGCGCACTTGCAACAGTTCCAAACATGATTAACGGACGGGGTTTAAATTGCTCGCCAACGAACAACAGCGAGCCAGGTTAATGCGCACGTCTTTTCCAGCAACAGTGCAGACGTATGCTACACGAAACAGGGGATCAAAGGAGAAGATTACTGCAATGGTCTTGCAATGCCCAACAGAGAGTGTGCGCCGTCGATATGAACAGTCCAGAAAAATCTCCACTGTAAAGAAACGCCTATCGCCATAACAACATGGATGGTTTTTAATAAAAATGTAAACCAAGTATAGATTCAATGGGGTATTTTTTTCCTAAACATTCCATAGGTATATGGTTATGTATTTGACATATTGTTTAAACCAAGTACAGATTTGATGGGGTATTTTTTTTTCCTGAACAGTCCATATATGGTTATGTATTTGATATATTGTTTATAATTTCTTAGTGTCAGCTGTTTATAACGATATACAGTCACACCAGTTGTCCATAGTAAGATTCACAAGCTACATATTCATTTCCTTTGAGCAAAAACTGCATACCTTAGAAATGTGGATTTTCCTTATCCTCTATTTAGACACTCACATCTCTTTCACTGCATTGATTCTTAACTGTGAGTATGTTACATTTTGGTCAAATTGATATGTTTTACATGTTATCTGATCGATACATACCAGGCATGACAGATGTGGTTCATATGGGAAATGAAAAATTTGTATAAAATGATATGCAGAGAAGGTAGAAACAACGTAAGGTTTTGGAGAACCCACAACACTCCTCACTGATCTTAACAAGGAAGAATAATCTAATTGGATGGATGCAAGGTAGGTTAGCTTCCAATAAGATACTTCCAGCCCTGTATTTGCACTTCCATATATTGCACGTGGTTCATATGTGCCTGATTATAAGAAAGAAGAGTTTTGTATTGATACCCACCAACATTTTCTCCTTTCGGAGACTTCTCCTACCTCAAGCCCCTTCTTAATCACCCTTCTTTTAATGTTTCGCTTTTTGAAATTTAATTTCTTGCATGCATCTCCTTCGACATTTCAATCAGATATTTTAAATATGATTATTTATTTATTTAATAAATGTAATGAAAAACTATGTTTTTAATACATGCTTATCTTCTTTAACTTCAAATGCTGTCCACTTCTCGCCATTGAACCTTTGGATACAATTTTTAAAGGAAAACCCACTCATTAAAATAACGGTCACAAGCATAACCCTGATCATACCACTTTGGTACATATTACGAAGCAACTGGCACACACATGGCTCCAATGCGATATTGCAAAGAGACGGGCCCTCAACGATTCGTTTGCGTGTTTGGAATTTGCTGCCCACAGTAATAATGGCGAAATGCATCGTAAATATCGATTACCCCGAACAATCTATGCATTCCCTTCTATTTTTTTGAATATAGGGATATAGGCGTAGCCAAAATGGGTACATTTAACAATAATACACAAAGTTCAAGCTACTCATAACCTCACCCAAGATTGACCAAAATAAAATATATATATATATATATAGAGCTTAAAATATCAAGCAAAAGGTCATGTATATTTCATATGGGAAAGTTTTGTTTTAGATAATTTATTAAATGACAAAAATTGTTAATAGTTACATAAGAAACATTTTATAGCAACTGTGTAAAAAGA
This sequence comes from Taxus wallichiana var. yunnanensis, assembly GCA_018340775.1. Lineage (NCBI taxonomy): Eukaryota > Viridiplantae > Streptophyta > Pinopsida > Cupressales > Taxaceae > Taxus > Taxus wallichiana. Next base: position 670,156,736 of record CM031243.1, read on the forward strand.
TTTAAAATCCCCAACTTTGGGATCTCCTTCACAATCTTTCAAACCCCATTATTAGGTTGAAAATAATGATGCGGGATAGATTAAAATCTAAGTCTCCAAATTTACAGAAAAAAACAGTAGTCAATTTGCCGAAAATAACCCTTAAAACTACCTGCTTCCCCTCGTGAGCAGCTGCCAAATCTCCACAGCTACTCAGTACACTAGAAAATGAAAACTTGTTCGTCGTTTCGACTAAACGCTGCATGTCTCCAAACAACTCCAGGGACTCTTTGCTATATCCATTTTGCGCATACCCTGCAATCATTGCATTCCATGATACAGCATCTCGTTCAGGCATTTGGTCAAACAGTTGATGTGCATCCACAATTCTCCCAGACCTCGTATACCCACTGATGATAACATTCCAAGAACATGTTTTCCGTTGAGGCATTTTGTCAAACACTTGACGTGCGTCCTCTAGACTATTGAATTATACATATGAGCTGATAAGACGGTTCCATAGGAATGCTTCTGGTCCGAATTCGGCTGTAACCATCTGAGAATGAAGTAGCTTGCAGGCAAAATGTGCGGAAACGCTGACGGTAATGCGACGGCGAATAACTAAGTTAAATTTGAGGGAGCGTAAAATGGGAGAAGGGGTGGTGAAGAAGGGGTTTGAGGGAGGAGAACTAAAGGCATGGAGAAAATCACATATGAATCACGTGTCATGCTTGTCAATCATTTGAAAGAGAGAAAGGGGTTGTAGTGTGCAATTTGTAGAGGCAACGTACTTCAGAGATATCTCAGAAATTAAGGCGTCAACGATGAATACTTCCACGAGAAACATGCATATGTTTGAATCCCGAAGTCTACATATGTTAGATACCAAAATTATGCGTGTAAGGTTCTTTATGTCGTTGATTTCATGCACATTTACGACCAATGCTTGATGCATGTTAGGAACAACCACCAAGACTCCCAATTGGAAACGCCTATAAGTGCAATTAATGTTTGAGGCATTTGTAAAGGAGGAATCATTTCATCAGTTGTCAAAATTTGCTCACATCAGTCTAGTTTGGAAAAATAGTTATAAACATAATTACTTCTTAACATTAAAATTCAACAATGGGTATCATGCAATATTATTTGTGGATAATTCATAGTCGGCCTTACTTTTTTGTGCATATAAGTGATGGTGTCTGCTTTTACAATTTGTGGTTTATCGATGCAACGGAGGATTTTGTGAGCAAAGTGAGGTTGCAGATCAAAAGCAGGGTTGAGGTCTTTCCACCCCCCCGGTCCGACAAGTACATCTACAAAATGTGGGAATTAAATACTTGCATGTCCCACACCTATTCCATAGCTCAAATTGTTCCTACCCAAATAATATTTTTTATTTGTGCTCCACTTTATATTCTTGATCGCGCTCACATTATTTACATGAGTGCAATTTGCGCTTACAAGGGCCCAAAAAAAAGGAAATTCCAATAGGCTCCAAGGTTGAATCCCAACATCAATGATGCCTTCTTCTAGCACTTTGTAGCCCCCTTTCCAGTTTTTAGCTCAATTAATTACAGAAAACAAGTGACGCGTGAATAATCAACGATGATTAGCCCCTCTAGCAATTGGTCACATGATTATGAGCACCAGGAAGATTTTATTTGCCATTCAAAAGTTTTAGAATAACTTTAATAGGTTGGTCTGGATTTATATTTTGTTAGTTTTTGAGAGGTGAAAATTTTGGAAAGATATTTTGACATATATCAAGAAGGTTTGATTAAAATATTTTCCATAACGAGGAGAAAACAAGGAGAGAAGTTTTCAGAGGCGATGTGTAGATATGATGAAATAAATATTTAGTAACTTGAGTCAACTTAATCAAAAATAGTATTCAGCTTAAGAATAATATCATGTTACGTCTATTTTATGCCATATGGATGGGTCGCTCATCACTATCGTTAACTTGTCTCATATTAGCTCTACGACGCCAAAAATCGGCCCTTACACAACCGAAAGAAATGGAAATTTTTGGGAAAATATGGGGAAAAGGGGCTTTGCTATTTTTTAATTTTATTTTATACGATGTCAAGATTTTTGATTGGACGACATATAATTTGTTAGATAAGCCGAAGACATGAATGGAAAGTTGGAAATAAAAATGTGGGAATTAAATGCATGTGTGTCCCACACTATTCCACAACATAGATTGCTCCTACCTAGATAATATTAGTGATTTGTGCTTCACTTTATCATCTCAATCTGGTTCACATTATTCATGTGAGTGCAATTAGTGCTTAATGGGTCAAAAAAAAAAGTAGAGGAAAATCCAATAAGTTTGAGGTTTAAAATCCAACCGCAATGCTTGCATCATGTAGTACTTTATAGACCCTATTTTTAGTTTTAAGCTCAAGTAATTGTAAGAAAACATGCGATGCACAAACAACCAACAATAATTGAGTTCCTTTAGTGATTGGTCATTTGAGTGGTTCTCATAAAGACCCTATGGGTGCTTGTTATGTTGTGGGAGCAATGGTTGTGATACAATCCTTATGTTCATTTCACGTATATTTTTTCCAACCCACATCAAAATTGATTAAGTGAAAAATAGCAAGATAAAATCAAAAGGAAGGGTTTGAGGAGCAAAGGGAACCATTTCCATTCAAGGAATGGGCGCATCATGCAAGCATGGATGGACTGGGTGCCTCTATCATTACCTTTACCTCTACATTTGTGTGTTGTGTTCCATTCACCAACACCATTATCATCACCACTTCCAACACTTTCATGAATATGATTTTGTTTACTCTTGCCATTTTTGGAAATTCCATTTTTTTCCAAATAAATATATTGAAGGGTGAAGGAAGCATAAGATGACTCCGATGTAGACAATTGTTAGGTATATGCAAGTGACATATATGTAATGAAACAAACATAAAATAATAAAATGTCATTGATACAAATGAAGTGGTTATTGTGAAGTGAACCACCTTTAATTCAATTTAGCTATGTTGTTGGCATAACAATAGATGAAATTATATTTTTAACTTTTCCCTTCACTCCAAACAATACTTACCACCTTAGGAATTGTGTACACCCCAAAAAAAGAGTAAACCCTTCCCAAATCCCTAATTAATAATTTTTGATTAATTGAATGAGCATGTTCTTGGAGGAAAGGGGAGCAGTATGAAGGGTAAGCGGCATCGAAATGGACCAGAACAGTCATTTTTTTCAAAATTCAATTTATGCACGGTAAGTCACCTTCCCCACCGTGAGATTCTCCGTGTAGGTGCTTGCCATGGGCCATGGTCTATCGGAAGCATTGTAGAAACGTCTGGGTCTCAGAAATACTGATTCGGTTGGTGATCTTGATGTAAATTAAAAAGGTGACCCGCTTTGTCTTGATTCGGCTCAAACGGAGTTTGTTCACTTATCTCTTTGGAGGATTCGGATGACCGCACGCACTCACCCTTCTTGGCAAAAGAGCAATCATTGCTAAATTTGTGGGTCGTCGTCTCTCAAGAGGGCATTCGCAGCTGGTGCGATACTCAGTGGGGTAGCGGTCTCCGCATTCGATTCTTGGAGAGAGGTTTTTTTCTTGTTATCCTCCGCAGTTTGGCGCAGAGGGACGATACCCTGGAGAGGAAAGAATTTCTTTTCATTGAGTCCGACTCTACACATTCGTGAGTGGTCTGCCCACTTTGATCCAGCTCAAGCTAAAATGGATGGCTTCCAAGTTTGGATCAGGCTATATTCACTGCCAAGTGAGTTTTGGTCCTCCTCCATTCTCAATAAAATCTGCTCCAGCTTAGGTCGCGTCATTTGCATTGATCCTGTTACTTTGGAAGGCACTCTTTCATCTTTTTCCAGGATCTGCATTTCTATAGATCCCTCCAAAAAAATGTAGGAATTCATTGTCATCTCCACCCCATCTGGGAAATGGGTGCAGAAGGTGGATTATGAGGTGGTTTCCAACAATTGCTTTAAATGTAAACAACCTGGTCATTTTCAAAAGCATGTAAAAATCCTCCTGTATCCACTTCCGTCGTATGGAGGAAAAAGAATATCCCGTCTCTGCTCCAATTCTATAGAACCTCTATCTTTGGGAAAGATCACTCGCTTGGTGTTGATCTCCTTAGCTCTGTTCCTGCGATAGAGCCTCTTGCTCTTGATCCGAGTACAATCTCCCTGGTAAAAGAAACTATGTCTGTTGTTCAAGATTCTACTCGGATTCTCTCTTTATTCCAAGAAGGCATCGCACTCGGTCTCGGTGTGGATGCGGCCTCTTTGGAAAAATGGGTGAATGAGAAGGATGAGCTGATCCTCTCCATTGATGAAGACTCCGAGGAACTAAAAATAGTTCGGAAGACGTCCCTATCGATCCGCCTCTAGACAACAATCATATGTGTTTGATACTTCGACACCAGCCATTCTCAATATGGATATGGGACCGAAAGCTCAACCAGGTCATCCTTCCAAAGGCATCCTTTCCTCAAAGAAATTGCTGCAGGTAAGCAACTTCAACTTCGTTCCTTTTTTCCATCCTCAAGTAGGAGAGGCGTGTCCTCTCTGAAGATCAAATGATCCTTCTTTCTTGGAATGTTAGGGGCTTGAATGCCCCTAACAAACAACGTCTGCTTAGATGCTATGTTATCGATTCGAATGCTTTTATATGTCTTATCCAAGAAACTAAGATGTCTAAAGTTGATTGTAAGAATGGTTGGTTTCAGCAAATGGAAAGGATGGGAAGGGTGCTTCTCGGACTCTATTGGTGCCTCTGGTGGTTTGGGAGTTCTGTGGAAATCCAAGATTGCTGTAGTCTCGAGCCTCTCTTGGTCGAATCTAATTTCATTTGGTGTAAAGTCTACATCAAACATTCTGATGTGTCCTTCTTTCTATGTAATGTATATGGCCCTAATAACCCGTTAAAAAAGGGAGCTCTGGTCGAGGATTCAACAAGTCCTTGACTCAGCTCTGACCTCCAAGACTGTTGTGGCTAGGGATTTTAATGCTACTCTCTCGATAAAGATAAACAGGGGGGAATTCAATGGCAGCCTCGTTCTCAAGTGGATTTCACCTCCTTCATTGCCTCCGCCAAGTTAGTTGATGTGGAACCAAGTTCTGGTTGGTTCACTTGGAATAACCAGCGTCTTGGGTTCAGCTCCATGGTTTGCCTTGATCGTTTTCTCATCTCGAAGAATGGCTTCAGAACAACTTTCTCATCAAATGCTCTGTTCTTCCTCTCTCTCGGCTCTGATCATTTTCCTGTCTCTCTCAACATTTCCTTTGACCTCCCGCCACGCTCTCCTTTCAAATTTGAGTCCATGTGGTTGCAGGATCCCTCTCTCAGGCCTTTGATTAACTCTTGGTGGGCCTCCTTCGCGGTGGAAGGGACTTGGATGTATAAACTCTCAAAAAAACTTTCTATTTGAAAAGACAAATTGTTGGAATGGAACATCTCATGTTTTAAAAATATTTTTAGGAAAAATTGAGGGTTGAGAAAGAATTACGTATTCTTAATGAATCTATTTTCTTTCGTGGTATGCACCAGGTAGATTTATTCAAGGAAAAATCATTGCTTAGTGAACTTGGTGATCTTCTTCTTAAAGAGGAAATTCACTGGAGACAGAAATCGTGTGAAGTGTGGTTGGCTGATGGGGACAAAAATACCAAATTCTTTCATGCTTCTGTTAAAGCTAGAAGAAATGTTAATTATATCTCCTCCTCTGAAGTTAGAAAATGACACGGTGTTGTCCTCTCAATCTCAGATTAAATCCGATTCGGTGTCCTTTTTTAAAATCTTTTGAATGGTGACTCGGCCTCCCCTCTGGACGCCCAACTTTCCTTTTTTAATCAGATTCCTAAAATGGTTGATGATTTTGATAATGCTAAGCTTCTTTCTCCTTTTTCTAAGGATGAAGTTCGCAGGATCATTTTCTCTATGCAGAGGGATAAAGCACCGGACCGGATGGTTTTCCAGCTTCTTTTTACCAGGATTTCTAGGACGTTATTGGGGATATTGTTTGGCATTCCATGGAGGAATCTTGTTGTTCAAGCAAGCTTCTTGGTGCTCTTAATCACACCTTTATATGCATGTTTCCCAAAAAGCAGCCAACTGAATCTCTTGATGACTTTAGGCCGATCTCCTTATGTAATACGTCCTATAAAATAATATCTAAAGCTATTGCTTCAAGAATGAGTGCTCTTCTTCATAAACTTGTGGCACAGGAACAAAGCGGATTCATTCTGGGAGGTCTATTGCTGATGGTATAATCATTTCTCATGAATTGATCCATACTCTCCATTCCTCCTCTTTCACTCAGTATGATGATGATTGTATATATCTCCCTCCCGAGTAAATATAGATAAACAGAAAAATATGGAAATCAAAGAAACTAAAGATGTCGACATGAAAAGGATGTGTCCTCAGCGCAGTTAGAAGGCACAGGTAAAAGATGTCGACATGAAAAGGATGCGCTCAGCGCGAGTTGGAAAAGCGCGAGTAAAAAGATGTTGACATGAAAAAGGATGCGCCGCAGTGCAGGTTGGAAGGCATAGGTAAAAATATGTCAACATGAAAAAGGATGCGCCTCTGGCGTAGATTGGAAAAGCGCGAGTAAAAGATGTCGACATGAAAAAGGATGCGCTACAGCACGAGTTAAAAGATGTCGACATGTCATTTTCAGCACCTATGGCGCGCTTAAAAGTATGTCGACATGACATTTTCGAAGTGCCTATGGTGCACTTAAAAGTATGTTGACATGAGGATGGATGCACCGAGGCGCATCTTTAGGAGGTGCAACATTTTGAGCATTGACACCCTGACAGAAAGCAAACCCTGACCTAGATATTCAAATGGCCATAACTTTTCACAGGGAGCTCGGATTAACACAAGGTTGGACTTTTAGAAAGATTACAAGGTCCTCTACCCAACTACGACTGGATATCTTTAATTGGGTGAGAACAAGTTCTTCAAAAATGCAAAATACAGTTTGCCATTTTTTTGGTTTGTTAGGGTTCTCACCTACCACCATAATGAGATGAATTAAATACAACCTAGAGGTGGTTGGGGTAGATTTGGATTTCCTCTCTCTTCCCTTTCTCATTCTTCCTATAAATTGTAAGGAGGGCTTCTTTCTAAAGGTTAGAAATTCTTGTTTTGCCCCTCCTTCTTCTCTTTCGAGGCGAATTTGTGGAGTTCAAACCTCCCATCTAAAAGCAGTAATGTCTGCAACTTTGCCTCTTGGCATTTTGTAGTGTATTGTATCAATATTTGGAGCAAATAATGCATGTCTATGGATGATTCTCAACCCTCTCTATGTTCATTTGCATCCTCCTGATCTTTCATTGCAAATTTGGTTATCTGTGCATGATCTTGCATTACATTTTAATGGTTTGTGTTTATTGGCAAGATAGGTGTTCTTCATTCCTCGGTGCATCACCTTTGTTAGTTTAGGTTTATTTTTATGCATCTTCTTACCCTGTCTCCTTGGAAAGTTAGATTAGGTTTTTGAGTAAACCCTCTGCATTTTTATGTGTGCATCTGAATAGAGGAATAGGAACCGGCCTTCATCCAGAGAGCTTTCCCGATTCGCAAGGTCCCACACTTGGGAAAAGCTCCATGTTATGCTGGTCGACCGAGAGTCTCAACCCATCGAGTTGCGCAGACAATCGGGTTGTGATGCGCCATCAATAATGATTAAATTGGATTTTAGCAAATCTTATGATCATATCAACTGGAGATTCCTCATTAAGTCCCTTCATGCCATGGGCTTTAACTGGCACTTTTGTAATTAGATTTTCAATTGTATTTCTTCTCCCCATTTTTAGTACTAGTTAATGGCTTGGCAGAAGGTTTCTTTAAGCAGATAACATGGGTTTGAGGCAAGGTGATCCTCTCTCCTCATTTCTTTTCATCCTGGTCCCTGAGGCCCTGAGTCGTAGCATTAAATCAACTCTTTTGGATGGGGTTCTTAAGGGCATCTACTTAACTTCCAACCTCCCCCCTCTCACACCAGCAGTTTGCGGATGACACTTTCTTATTCGGTCAAGTGTCTATTCCGGAAGCCTGATGCTTATCTTCCATCCTGAATTCTTATTCGTAAGCAATGGCAGAGTAATCAACTTTCATAATCGTAATTTTCTTCTTTAATGTCACTCCTGGTTACAGTGCGGGATCTCGACCATTTTGGACTTTGTGGTGGGCTCCCTTCCTCATAGATATTTGGGCATCCCTCTCTTCTCTGGCAATGGTAAAGCTAATTTATGGGATGGGCTCCTCAATTCTTTTTCGTCAAGGTTGCTCTCTTGGAAGGGGAAATGGTTGTCCTTGGTTGGTAGAGCTCTTCTGATTAACTCTGTCCTCCTGGCCCTCCCGATATATATGTTGTCGGTCTTGTTGTTACCAAGGAATGTCTTGCTCAAAATTGAGAAAATGGTCAGATCCTTCCTCTGGAAAGGAACAACGAAGGAAGAAAATTTCACTTGGTGAATTGGGAAACTGTCAAGCTTCCCAAGCCATTAGGTGGTTTGGGCATTTTGGATCTGGCCCTTCAGAATTCGGCTCTCGGTGCTAAACTTGTTTGGAACTTTATTTCGGATGCCAAGCGGTTGGCTTTTCAAGTGCTTTCACATAAATATCTAGAGGCCGGTCGTCCAAGCTTCTGATTTCAACTCAAAGCTCCCTAAAGGCTCTCATATTTGGAACTTTATCTGCAATTGCAAATCCCTGATCGCTGATTCGGTCTCCTGAAATCAACAATGGTCAGTTGGTTGCCTTTTGGGAGGATAGTTGGAATGGGTTGCCCCCTCTTAACCTCATTCCCAATCTTAATAGAGTTATGAACATTTCCAGAGCTTCCTAGGGAACTAAAGTTGCCGATTTTGGTCGCCAACATCCGAATGGTTCGCCGTCTTGGTAATGGAAAGATATTACCTCCATTGGAGCCACCCTCCAAGAGTCTTCCTCCTTCACAGATGCCCTTTTGGCCAGGCATGCTCACTTCAATGGTGGTGAAGATCAACTATTATGGCTTGGTGACGCCATAGGCTCATACATGGTGAAAGCCGGTTATGCTCAACTAATCAATCGGGTATGGTCTGGGCTCTCCTGCTCCTTCGATCGCTCCTTCGGCTTCCCGGCATCCCTATCTTTTACCCAAAGTTGTTATTTTTGGTTGGCTGGTTTTTAAAAAGAAAGTTCTTACTCAGGTGAGGAGAAGATCTTGGGGATTCGCCGGTCCCTCCAAATGTGTGCTCTGCGGTGAAGCCGAGGAAGATTTGGATCATCTCCTCCTTTTTGTTCCTTTGCTTCCAGGTGTTGGCATTGGCTTTTATCTAAACTGAATCTTGTTTGGGTACCATGCAAAAATATTGGTGAAACTCTCCTTTCTTGGCCTAGATTCGGGCAAGAAAGTTCCCTCGGTTCTATATAGATCACGGCCCCTATTTTCTTATCGACACATTTGGTGGGAACGCAATTTACGACTATTCCGGGAACAAACTACTTGAGCTCCCTATTTTTCTTAATAAGCTAGAAGTGGCCATCTTGGAAATAGTCAGTAAAAACAACCTCTCTAATCCCATTTTTTCATCAAGAGATGCGGTTATCAGAAATTCATGGCCACTTATCAAACTCCCCCCCTGGTTCCATCATCAAAAAAGGTCTCTCCCAAGTTGAGAAATTAATTAGAAGAAAAAGGGCCAAGTGGAGACCTCCCCCTAGGGGCATGTGGAAACTGAATTTTGATGGTGCCTCGAGGGGGAACCCTGGTAAATCGGTGTTGGTTGTATTATCAGGTGTGATACAGGTAATCTTATTTCTGTGGGTTCCTTTCCCCTTCTTGATTGCTCTTATAATTTGGCTGAAGCTCAAGCGCTTCTAGAAGGGGTCAAATTGGTTGCACAACTTGGATGTGACTCCCTTTTTATAGAAGGGATTCCCAAAACATTATTCAAGCTATATCTAGTGGGTCTTCCCCTTCGTGGAAAATTAATTCTTTTATTTTTAACATCCTCTTTTGGCTTGGCAAAATTCGTACTTGGCACATCACACATATCTTTCGCGAAGCTAATCATGTTGAGATCTTCTCGCTAACCGTCATCGATCACAAGTCATGCCGCCAATGTCATTTCGAGGCATGCTTTGAAGCATGTGCAAGGCCTTTCTTTTGTCATATCACACGAATGGTTGGGGACACAAAGAATGCAGACTAGATTTTTCCCTCCTCCGCGCGTGTAATGCCCCTTTTAGGCATGGGCGTCGGCTCTGTGTGGATTCATGCCTCTTTTCCTTTGTTTACGTGCCCTTTGCTTATTTATTTTCTCCCTTCATGGCGTTCCTTGGTTTCCCTTTTGTTTTTCTTCGCACTCGATTCCAAAAGAAGCTTTGCCTCATGAAATTGATGTATCGCCTCTCGAGGTTTTCCGCTATTCTTTTCATCTAGAGGCCAAAGCTATTGAAACTATCTTAGGTGATTCTTATCACTTCCGGTCGCGTCATTCTCGCTCCAACTCGGAAATTACTTTGGCCTTTGTCTCTTTCTATCTACTTCTTCATCACGACTGATCGTTGTTGAATTTGTCACATGAAGACGACAAGATTTAACCGCTCCTGTGGTCGATCTTCATGATGAAGCGCTTGCCTTCTCTCTTCCAGATCCTCTTCTTTGGGTCAAAGCAGTTGATGAGCTTTCCATCGTGTCAGTCGTGGCATTCGGTGGCTCGGTGGCGATGCACCGTGTTCGCTCAACTATGTTCAAAACGTCAATTCGATGTTCACGGTGGGCCGACTCGACCACGAGACTTCTACCCGAGTGGACATTAATGCAGCCCTGTTTCTGTTCACTCGCCATCGATCACTTTGGAATGAGCTCAAGGACGGGGAGAGTGGAGCCTTCCGCATCCTTCTACGCAACGCTAACAGGCATGCGGGCACTCGAGATCAACCGAGTTTTCGAGGTTGTGGCCTCGGGTGTTCTTGTTTGCTTTGTGGTGTTTTGGTTCTTCCTTATTCTTTCCCATTTATGGTTTTGCATTTTGGTGTTTCTTTCACCCGTCCTCTTTCCTATGGACATCCTTCTTTCCTCTCCCCCTCTCACCCTTCTTCTTCTTTTCCTCTTATTTTCTTCCTCTCTTGTATGGTTGGGCCTAACCCTCTCGGTTTAAAGCTTCGGTCAAAAGTGTTTAATAATAAAAAATAAAATAAAATTGATTAATTGATAATTAAAACTAGAAATCACACCGCAAAGGTGCAATGGATATTCGATAGGGGAGGCAATGATAGTTCGAAAACAGTAAAGTGTGCGAGAGAGAAGGAAGTGGAAGTGTGTAGAAGATGACGAATAGAGTTGGGGAAGAACATGAGACGAGAAGAAGAGGGAGTAAGAATGTGTGTGGAGGGAGAAGTTATGGCTTTAAATTTGTATGGAGCTTTGCAGATGAAGCAGTCATTGTTCTTAAAATTTACTTGAAATAATTATGAACGTAAGGTCCTGGAATTTAGCATCTCAAATGTCAATAGTCACTAATGAGGAAATATGGAAAAAATGTGGGTAGGCAATGAGAAATGTAAGAAGCAAACAAATATTGACTTAAAAAAGATAGGCTGCAACTGCAAGGGTCTAATTTGAATGATTAGATCTCATTATCAGGATTTTAAGGCGGCAAAAATTTTATAGGTCATCTTGAACGACTGTAGGATGTTGCAGAACATTACCCAATTCTAGATGAAAACTACATGAGGATGAGAACACTCTCTTGCTAAATACAACCATAATACTCTTGCCTTTTTACAAGGGTCGATCGCCCGACAAAAGCTATTGAAGCCTGCCGACAAGCTTTGGATCTGATGACTTTTGTTCAAAACTGTGATTCTCAACATCCGAAATCCATTAATATACTTAATGTTATCAACATTTACGTTGATATAATATGTATGGCTGTCTACAATGATTTCAAAAGGATCCTAAAATTACACAAGCAAGTTCCTAATTCTCTAAACAATTTTCTTGATTCATCTGACTGTGGGGTAAGTGCACCAAGTTGGGGGCCAAAAGGGGGTCTTAAGTGGACGCATTTTTTGAAAAATAAAAACTTCAACTTGTACAAGTTTTTTGAAATAGTTACACTCAAAATTGGAAGATGTTGTATAAACATGAATCGTAACATTTTGAGTCTAGTTTCTAAGCTACTAAATTTTATTGAAAACAAATAAGTTTAAGTGGGTCAAATAACTAAAATACCAACAGGTGCTCCTATTTTTGTTAAAAAAACATAACAGAGTGACTTTCACCCCCCACCATTTTTTGAGCACTATTTAGTATTTTTGAAAACCCTTTGGTAGAAAGATAGCTAGGAGCATCTAGTTTGGGATACACATGTTTTTAGATTTTTTAGCGAGTATTTATTTTTAATGATTTTTCTAGTACATAAATTTTAAATTTAAAAACATAACGGAGCTCCAACCGTGCCCCCTAACTACCTCAAAAATATCGAAAATTAGATTTTTTTTTAATGTGTATAGAATTTGGCCTAGTTTGGGCTAGTTTTTTTCAATTTGATGAGCCAAAAAAAAGATATATGACAAAAGATAGACGTGTTTAAACTTCAAAAAATAGCTATAAAAAGGCATTGTTAGAAAATAAATAATATGGAAACCTTATATTAGTCAGAAAATTTGAAAAATTATATTTTTAGAAAGTAGATAGTCTGCTCTACGTCATGGTATAATTTTTTTAAATGAATCAATCGTTTTATGTTGATTTATCATGGAGGAAGTGGATTTTTGCATTTTCCTGCAAAAACACGTGGTTTGTTGTGTTTGTGCAGGTCCATGCCTTAGGCTTGGGGATCCAAACCGATCCAAGCCTTGAGGCATGGCTTGGAAAAAATGAAATAGCATAACGTGTACACATTATGTTCTTTACATATTTATTGGGCCCCCAACATCTTTTTCCCCTCCTTCACGAGTTTTTCTGTCATATTTATGTCTGGTTTGCAGATTCTTGTACATTCTTTGTGAATTTTTAGTACTTCATCTTGTCCCTACCCCACAATATATTATTCTACAATCATGGGCGACAAAAATGACATAAGGACGCAAATAAAGTCAATAACAAGACACCGAGAACAATTGGAAGAGCTAAGAATTAAGAAAGTGAAGAGGATGCAAAAACTTCGTGTAGGGCAAGGTACTTCTGTTGTATCAAATGTATCTAATGTATATGAGAATTATGATTTTGCTATGAATGTTGATATTGAATTGAATGATAATGTTGGTATGGATGAAGAAATTGATATGAATCCAATTGTTGAACCTTTACCTGAGAATCCAAATGTTGAAGTTTTACCTGAGAATCCAAGACTTGAACCTTTACTTGAGAATCCAAATGTTGAAGTTTTACCTGAGAATCCAAGAATTGAACCTTTACCTAAGAATCCAAATGTTGAACCTTTACCTGAGAATCCAAATGTTGAAGTTTTACCTGAGAATCCAAGAATTGAAACTTTACCCACGAGAATCCGGATGTTGAACCTTTACCTGAGAATCCAAGAATTGAACTTTTACCTGAGAATCCAAATGTTGAACCTTTACTTGAGAATCCAAATGTTAATCCTGAAATTTGTATGGAAACACTGAATGAAGAAAGTAACCCTCTTAATGAATATTCACCTCTTAGAACATCTCCTTCCATTTTGCGAAGAAAACCAATTCACTTAATTGAAATTGATGAAAACATTATAAAACCAATGCTTAACAAAATGTCTGATAGAAATGCTGAGAGAAGAAAAGCCACGGGATTTTAGGATAATTACTTTACGAATTTAAATGAAACACAAAGATGTCAATTATTTGTTACATTGATGAAATTAATTAAGATGATACCTACAATGAAGACCCTGGGTTAATAACTTCTAATGTTTTTGATCGAAACATGTCAATTGTTGAAAATATACATAAAGTATACCAAATCTGTAGGTGCAACAGATGCACCAAAGATAGTAATGTTACATGGCGTGCACTTACTAATTGTATGTTAAGTGATAAAATAGTTAATAAATGCTGGATTAGAAAAAAAAGTGCTTTGAAGCTAAATAGAAAAACACTAATGAAAGCAATAGGGAGACGCAAAAGTCGATTCAGTCAATAACATTGACTATTGGGCTTTCTCTACTTGACTCTCCACGAAAGACAAGAATACATGTGATATTCTAAAAGAATTAATTGTAAAATTTTGGAATGAGAACATAAGGGCGTCACCTTATAAAAGAGATATAGTAAAAATAAGAATAGTTTCTCATAATCATGAATCGTGTGTAAAACATTTCTTAGATATGACTCAAACACAATTGTTCTCTAAGTTTAAAAATGAAAATCCACAAATTAACATTAGCTAAAGATTATTTGAAATGAACAAACCCTTTTATGTAAAAATCAATCACTCACGTACCACTTGTTGTTGCAGGCATCATGTTAAATTTTCAATGCATTATGATGTTTTTTTGTCAAATATGTCGTGTTTTGCATATTGACATCATGTTGCAGGAGTGTGGATTAAATGTCCCACCAAAATATTCAAGGGAATTTATTCGACAATATTTTGTGAAAAATCAAGTAGACAATTATTTTTATAACAAAACATGTTTGGATGGAACGTGCAACGTATGTGGTGGCTTACCAAAAATGATAAGTTGTATCCATGAGGAGAGTACAAATTCAATAGGAAAAGAATTGGTTGGTTTCAACAAATATAAATCGGTGGCATATCAATTAAAAGATGGAAAAGAATCTAAGAGGTGTGAGCTTGTTATAGAACAATTACCTATAACAAAATATTTGGTCAAATTCAGAGAGGAAATTGTTTATGAGTATGTAAGGCACACACATAGAGCTCGATGGTTAGATGAACAATTCAAGTTAAGCAAGGACACATTCCCACTTGGCACTATTGTTTCAAGTAGTTGAATTCGCAGATAATTACACATTGCAACCACAAATGGAGGTTCAATCTCAATACTATAACTCGGTGCAAGTTGTTATTTTCATGCATATAAGCATTCATGCACTCTCTAGAAAGCATTGAGAAAGATCAAAAATATTAAGAGAGTATCATTTCTACATCAATGATGATCAGACACATTCTATAAAATATGTGCAAGGGTGTTTCTAGGTGTTTTATGCAAACTTGAATGAGAGGAACATTTTATTCAATCAACATTACATTTGGTCGGACAATTATACATCACAATTCAAGAATGCAGATATTTTATTGGCTAAGTAGGATGCACAAAGAAACATGTGTACAACATATTTGGAGTTTTACTGAGGTAGGACATGGGAAAGGAGAGCATGATGGTGCAGGAGCATGTGTGAAAAGAGCACTTGTAAGAGAAGAGTTAAAGTTCAAGGATGGTGCTAAATTTACAGATGCAAGAAGCATTGTTGATTGGTGTGTCAAGAACATGGGCTCTCAAGACAGTTCAATGGTTCATAGATATTTCTGGTTGATAGAGGAACAACATTTGGCAAGCTATGAAGATTGTATGACAATTACAGGATCAAGTGATATGCACTCGTTCTGTAGTTCAGATGCAAGTTCTTGGACTCTTTATACTAGGTGCATGACATGTTTTTGTATATCATGCATTGATTTTGTGTGGAATGAATGTGAGTCACAACAATGGGTGGATGAATGGATTTTTAGACCTCTAATTCCACTCGACAATGTATATGAAGTTCCACGAGCATTACAACTTGTAGTGTCTTCAGATCATATGACAACATCACCTGACTTTGACCAAGTCTTTGATTTAGTGCAACAAGGTACATATGTATGTCATGTTTTAGATTTATAAATTATTAAATGATCAAATATTAATGTATTTTAAATTTGACTTGAGTTTTACTTTGTGATGTAGGGCACATTTTTGCAATTATTGTGATAGAATTTAATGAAGAGGGAACAAACTACTTCTTGTCTAGTTGTAGAGGGGGAAAATTGATTTCCATAATCATTGATGGTGAAGGCCTTGAGTATCCCATTGGGTCAGTGGTAGTCATTGGAACTTGGCTTCGATGATATCCTATAAAAAAATCAAACACTTGGTTGTTTGAAGACTATGAAGTACATCGAAAGATACTTCACTATTCACATTTGGTTCTTGTAACAAATATTAAATTGATCAAATATCGAGGTAGGCCATTAAACAAGAATATGTGGAAGGTTCGTGAATCGATCATGGAATGATTCTCACTCATCAAGAGTAGAGTTGATCCATGCGGTTCATTGGATTGAATTTACAAAGGTATGTTCTTCATGAATTTTTAATTTGAATATTTACTTTAATGATTTTGTTTAAATTCTGTAGGATTTAAAATTCTATTTAATTTCTTACTAACATGTTTATGTAGGTTAGTGGTGCCAAAAAAGCTTCCACCTTCACGTGGTTGGCATTGTTAGTAGAGAATTTATTATTCTTGAAGCCAAGTGAAACTAAGGGAAATTAAATATTAGAAAGGAACAACAAATAGAAATTCTCATTTCACCACCTATATTGTAAAAATATCTTATTAAAATTCTCATTTCACCACCTATATTGTATGAACCACCTATATTATTCACGTGGTTGGCAATGGACAACCTTACACTGACTTAGACTAGACTATTCAACGCTTTTGCATACAATAGGACAGTGAGAGGAGTGAATTGAGATGAAGAAAATTGAGATGGGATTTCGTAGAGGGTACTAACGTGGAGGTGTAGGATCTGACGAGACATCTCTAGGTGCCACAGAGTCTGAGAAATCACATGTTGAAGATATAACATTTTTGGTCTCAAGGATCTTAAGGGACTAAACCCGGATGAGGTAGCTCGAAAGCACCGGGAGTGCAGGGAACCGAAACGATACCTCCCGTAGTGTTTCCCAGACCATCCCGATGCATGTGCATAGTTGGTTTTTTCCCACGATCTTCCGTTTGACAAATATTACATCGAAAACCTTACACTGACTCAAATTGCACTATTCAAAACTTTTACAAATAATAGCACAATGAGATAACCGAATGGATATGGAGAAAACCGAGACGTAATTTCACAGAGGGTCTATACGTGGAGGTGTAGGATCTGACGAGACATCTCTAGGTGCCATAGAGTCTGAGAAATCACCTGTCAAAGATATAGCATTTTTTTGTCTTAGGGATCTTAAGGGACTACACCCGGACGAGGTAGCCTAGAAGCACCTAGGAACTTTGGCCTTCAAAACGATACCTCCCTTAGCATTTACCTGGCCACCCCAACATTTTTGCGTAGTTGGTTCGGTGTCAAGAGCTTCTGTTTACAAAATATTGCATTAGACAACCTTACAGTTGATTTAAACTACAATATTTTGCATTGTTGTAAAATAATAGCACAACGAGAAAAATGGAAGGAGATGGAGAAAACTGAGATAGGATTTTGTAGAGGGTCCCAACATGGAGGTGTAGGATCTAAAGAGACCTCTCTAGTACCATGAGTTCGAGAAATCACCCATCCAAGATATAGCATTTTTGGTCTCAGGGCTCTTGTTATGAGGTGTGATATCAAAGTTATGTGAGAGGTATGCAAATTTAGACAAAGGAAATGGAGCTCTTCCATAATGTTCTATGCAAGCATTATACACATTTATACATGCATTTTCAATGTGCCCGAATGGTGAAGATTATACTGTCCTGAACTAGTCATGCAAGTAAGTATTTGTGCATGTTTTGACCTTGAATCTCCAAGAATATTGTATGTTTTAGTAGATCCAAATGATATCTGACTTAGTAAAGATGATTTGAGTATCCTATGGGTGAATAAGATAAGAAGGATTCCTTGTTTCTAAACACAAATTCCTCAAGAAATCTGAGTGCATAGTTAAGAAGGAGGCAAGACAATGGTTTTAACATGCATTGCCATGGATTAAAGGTAATATTTGCTAGATAATTACTTAGACACAAGGGAAATATGATTCTAGGTGACTAAAATGAATCTTGGTTAAGTGTTACATAGTGAAAAGGGTCAATAAATCATCCAAAGTCTTATTGTATGCCAAGAAACCCTTGCATGTACATATTTGGCAAGGAAAAGACCTCAAAAGAGAAAGATATGCAATCCTTTCAAGATCACTGGTAAAAATATAATCTTCAACATGATCGAGACAAGCCTACTTATGAAAATTGAGATCTTGAATCACAATATGTTAGAAGATATTGCCAATTTTAGGCTCTCGGGCTAGACTGTAAATCATAGTGAAAAGTATGCTAGGGCAAGAGATTTGAAGCATCAAATCAACATTTTTGGGCCTTAAATTTTATATGAAAAATGTTGGGTGAGTCCTTGAAGGGATTCAAAATAATTTTAATTTTTCATTGGTTATATTTTCATATTTTCTTGACAGTCCTAAAGAGAACCAATCATCTCAGTCTAAGGCCTAATTTAGAGGGTCACTTTACAAAGGAAGTACCAAGAATATTGAGAACTAGCTCATGAAAATTTCCAGATATCTTAAAAATATTAATGAGTGCCCAAAATGGTCATTAATTCCTATTGAAGCCTTATAGAAATTACCCAGTTCATGACAGTTTCCTCAGGGAGATCTAGTTGAAGGTTTCAAGCACAAAATACAAAAAGGAAATTTAGAGAGTTGTAGACCTAACCAAGACTTGAAACTTTGGGAACATGTTGGGATAGTGGAATGTGAATTAATGAACCTATTGTGGGATTCTGGGAACTTTTGAAAGTCTATGTGCATGGTCTTAAGGGACTAGATAGGATACTTTTGCTTAAGGATGGAAAAGAGTGTTCTAGGAGTTTGAAATGACTTTTCATGGGTGTTATAACATTGTTGGATATGTTGTATCATGATTCAATCCTCAAGAGGCCTAAGGAAGACCAAGGAGCACACGCATGCATGCTAGCTCTGTGAACTAAGCAAGGAGACAAGTGCATATGAGGTAAGTATAGGAAGGAAAAAGTGAATGTCTAGTCTTTAGTGGTTGATGCACTCTTTTATGACTATAGAAACATTGAAGGAAGGTGTATAGGCACCAAGAAGAGGAAAATTTCAAGGTAAGTTTTTCATAAGCCTAGAAGTTGCTTATTTGCATTCAAATACTAGAGGTATAACAATGAAGGGCAATTTGAGTTAAGACTATGAATGAAATGTTTCCTTGATTGTGGATCAAAGTTTAGAAGAAAATGTAGATTTTGGAAAGCCAAAAAAAGTAAATTGAACAAAATTTGCATTCTTAAGCCAATCTATTCATTGAACGAGAACTCTCGGACGAGGTAGCCTTAAGAATCGAGAAGTCTTAAGGGACTATGCCCATACGAGGTAATTTAGAAGCAACGATATCGCCCTACATCAAAACGAAGACGAAATAATGTTCTCCAGTCCATTGATGTGTTGGCATAGTCGGTTCGGTGCCATGAGCTACCGTTCATAAAATATTGCATCGATAGCCTTACACTAACTCAAATTGCAGATTTCATGAATTTGAAAACAATAGGATAGCGAGAGAACCGAATTGAGATGGAAAAAAATGAGAGAGTATTTTGTAGAGGGTCCCTACGTAGAGGTGTCGGATCTGACGAGACATCTCTAGGTTCCATGGAGTCTGAGAAATCACCCATCAAAGATATAGCATTTTTGGTCTCGTGGCTCTTAAGGACTATGCCGGAAGCAAGGCACCGCCTAAACTGAAATAAAGGCGAAATAGAATTCACAAAGCCATTTGGGTGTGTTGACATAGTTAGTTTGGTGCCACGAGCTACCATTTGCAAAATCGCAGTAGCCCGATGACCTTTACACCGACTTAAATTGTAGTATTTCACACGTTTGGAAATAATAGGATAGAAAGAGAACCGAATTGAGATGGAAAAAACTGAGAGAGAAGGTTGTAGAGGGTCCCATGCATAGGTGTAGGATCTGAAAAGATGTCTCTAGGTTCCATGGAGTTTGAGAAATCACCGTAGAAGATATAACATTTTTTGGTCTCAGGGCTCTTAAAGGACTACACCTCAGATGAGGTAGCCTAAGCAATGACACCGCCACACGAAATGAAGACTCGAACTAGCATTAACTAGGTTATCTAGATGTGTTGGCATAGTCAGTTTGGTGCCACGAGCTACCATTTACAAAATATTACGTCTGACAGCCTTACACTGACTCAAACTGTAGTATTTTGAGCATTTGCAAACAATAAGACAACGAGAGAACCGAATCGAGATGGAAAAAACTGAGAGAGGATTTTATAGAGGGTATTTACGTGGAGGATTAGGATCTCGACAAGACATCTCTAGGTTCCACACGAGCCTGAGAAATCACCCGTTGAAGATATATAATTTTTTGGTCTTAGGGCTCTTAAGGGACTACGCTGGATGAGGTAGCCCGGAAGAAATGACACCGCCCCGCACCTGAAAAAATAATGAACTAGTATTCACCAGCCATCCGGACGTGTTGGAGAAGTTGGTTTAGTGCCACAAGCCACCGTTTGCAAAATATTCCATCTCGACACCTTACACCGACTCAAATCTTGTAGTATTTCACGCGTTTTGCGTTTGTTAGTTTTAATTTTCAAGGTACAATGATTATATTGATGGGGAATTCGAAATCCATATTAGTCTTGTTGATAGTACTAATTACCCATGAAATCTAATTCTCCAAATTTCATTTGCTTTTCTCACCTTCCATGTCATAACCGATAAATAATTTGACAAGGGAGGAGTGCGTTGTTTGAAGATGATACATCGAATATGAATATGATCCTCGAGAGATAATCCTCATCCCACCATAATACCAGATGAAATCTATTGTTGGTAATGCTTTGCACAACCGTTTTCCTTTTTTGAGGATATGATTTTCTTAACATATCTGTTTAGATTTTTGATACATATGTTGTAAAGACATATAGTTATTGAGAGCAGTGTTCGTGGACATAGAGGAAGAATGGAAAAGCTGAGTGTGATGGAGAGAGAAAGTAAAAAGTTGAGGGAGCAAAACAGGAGGGCCATTACCACCAAAATATTAGGCCTCAAGCGATATGAATTATGAAACTTGTTGGAAAACACAAGATGTCGACATCTACGTTAGGAAGGGACCGACATCGGTCACGCGAGGAGGAACCGACATCGGTTAGGGCTAACCAACGCCGGTTACCTATGTGTGGGTTTTTAATTAACTCACTAGAATTAGATCTATTTTTAGTGTTAAAGCAAATCTATTTATTGTAATTGCATGGCTAAGTGCCCTAAGTTTGTATACGCCTATATAAGTGTGAAAGTTAAGGTTTAGAAGTAAGAATTAAGAAGAAATTGCAAAAGTTGATGATTTTTGTGAGAATAATTGTGAGAGAGAGAATTCTTAGAGAAGAAGCGAAAGCTTGAGAGAAAGAAAGTATTGTACATCATCGAGAGGTGTGGAAGATTTTAAATCTTCATTGTATATTTTGTGAAAGCATTGGATAATAGATTGGCTTATTTCTTGGTGGACATAGCCCACACCTTTGGGTGAACCATGTTAAATCTAGTGTTGATTTATATCTCGTGTTTTTATATTTCTTCTTGTAGGATATCCACTTTTATTTACATGTATGCTTAGATATGATATATTATCTGCATAAGTTTGGTGTGCTATATATTATCAATAACTCGGTATCGAGCTTTGTTTGAGGGTTTTGTGTGTTGAAATATTTACTCACAAAGGGTTTTTGATTGAGTGGGGAGCTACAACAATGGCGTAAGAAAACAAATACAAGGTAGATAAGCTTGACGACGAAATTATTAATTATGGAAGATGCAGATTGAGGATTATCTATATCAGAGAGATTTGTATTTACTGTTGGATGAGAAGTCTAGACCTATAAAGATGACTGATGAAGAATGGAAGATTCTTTACAGAAAGGCTTTGGGATCTATAAGATTGAGCCTGACAGCATTTGTGGCTTCCAATATTATAGAAGTGACTTCTACGATAGGGTTAATGAAATCCCTTGCTAATTTATATGAAAAAGCTAGTGCTTCAAATAAAGTTTATTTGATGAAGAAACTATTTAGTTCAAAGATGCATGAAGGTGGATCTGCATCTTTTCATTTGAATGATTTGAGATATATTATAAATAAGTTAAAATCGGTTGATATACCATTTGATGATGAAGTAAAAGTACTTTTATTCTTATGTTATTTTCCGATAGTTGGGATAACTTGGTAATGGTCATTAGTATTACAACATCTGCTAATTGTTAGAGTAGGTATTTACCTTAGCTCATGTTCATCTAGGTACTTTATTTACCTTTATAATATTTATCCTCACCCACTTATATGTGTGGATATTTATTTTATCTTATTTAGATATTAGGAGATATTATCTAGTTGTTAGGTATAGTTCTTTCCTTGATCTATGGTATTGACTAGATTCTTGATGTCTAGTTCTCTCCTAAATCTATGGTCTTGACTAGTTCTTTGATGAATAGTTATTTCCTTGATTTATGGCTTGATCTACGACCTTGACTGGTTCTTAGATTTTTATTCCTTGCCTATATAAGCAAGACCCATTCTTATTGTAATTCATTGAGTTCCATAATAATATATGATATTGCTACTCATTTGTTTGCAAAGGTTTTTGTAAAGTTATTCTAGCGAATTGCTTTCATCTTATTGATCGTGGTGTTTGATTAACATCTGAGTTCTTGGCTTGGTATCATCTAGGAATGCTTTGAATGTAGAAAGCAAAGCAAGAAAAATGAGATATCTAAGCGTAAGAGTAATGAGAAATCAAAGTCAAGGGAAAAAAGATCTAAATCCAGAGGTAAGGGAATTGCAGTTGGAAATGTGGAAAGAAAGGACATGCAAAGAAAGATCCGTTGGTCAAAGGATAAAGAGAACCAACAACTAGACAAAGGTAAAGAAGCAAATCTTACTTTGCGGTAGAGAGGTAATGCAATATGCTCTTATTCTTTCTTTAGATAATAGAATTGAATAATGGGTTTTAGATTCAGAGCTTCTTTCCATGCAACCCTAATAAGAGTTATTTGAAATTATGTCTAGGAAAATTTTGGGCATGTTTATTTGGGTGATGATGAACCTTGCAAGATTATTGGAAGAGGGGAAGTTCATCTAAATTTACGAGAATGGAAATACATGGGTATTGAAAGATGTGAGGCATGTGTCAAGCCTCGGCAGAATCTTATTTCGTAGGGAAACTAGTTGAAGTTGGGTGCATGGTTACATTTATTGGGAGACTCTTGAAAAGTCACCAAGGGTGATTTTGTTGTGTGCAAGAGGTCGAACGTAGGAACGTTATATTTATCTACGTGTTACTGATTCCTTTTCGCATTATCTAATTCATATTCCGATGCATGTATGTGGCATAATTGGTGGGCCATATGAGTCAAAAAGGAATGCAGATCTTAAAGGCTAAGGGTAAGTTATCGATTTGAAAGATTTAGATCTTGATTTTTGTGAGCATTGTGTCCTTGGAAAGCAAAAGAGAATGAGATTTCTCAAAGTTGGGGCAACTAAGAAGGAGCAGAAGTTGGACCTTGTACACTCAAATATGTGGGGACCAACTCAGGTAGCTTCTCATGGAGGATCCCAATATTATGTTACTTTCATTGATGATGCTACAAGAAAGGTATGGGTTTATTGTATTAAACATAAATCTGATGTTTTTGAGACTTTTAAAAGATAGAAAACCCTTATTGAGAATGAATCAAATTCAAAGTTAAAGTGCCTTAGATCTGACAATGGCGGTGAATATTATAGAAGGATTTTAATGATTATTGTTTAATGAATGGGATACGTAGAGAAAGAACTATTCCAAGAACACCATAAGAGAATAGTGTTGCATAAAGAATGAATAAGACAATCATGGGAACGTGATAGAAGTACAAGGATACATTCTAGATTACCCTTGCAGTTTTGGGAAGAAGTAGTTGATACAACAATTAATTTGATTAATCGTGGGCCTTCAAGTTCACTAGATGGAGGAATACTAGAGGAAGATTGGACCAGAAAAGAGGTAGATCTTTCTTTCCTTAATTTTTTGGTTCGAAGCTTTTGTGCATATTGATAAGGAAAAGAAAAAATTGGATGCAAAATCCAAGAGATGCACTTTCATTGGTTATGGATTTGGTGATTTCGGATTCGTTTTGGGATTTAGAGAATTATAAAATTAGTAGGACTCGTGATATTGAATGGAATGAAAAGAAAATGTATAGGGATTAAATTTTGATACCCAAGGACAAACCAGTTGAGATGTTATTTGGATTTTAAGATTGCGAGAAGGTTGTGGCTTTGTCTACTACAGAGGCTAGCAAGGAGATGATATGGATGAGTAGGTTCATGAAAGAGTTGGGAAAGGAGCAAGATGATTGAAAATTGTTCAGTGACAATTAGAGTGAAATTCATTTGGCAAAGAACTCAGCGTTTCATTCAAGAACGAAACACATTTAGTTGAGGTATCACTTCATATGGCAGGTATTGGAGGATGGGCAGTTGAATCTGGAAAAGACTCATACAGTGAGAACTCCTGCAGATATGCTAACAAATTCGTTAGTAAATGAGAATTTGGAGCTACACTCCACTTATATTGGTCTTTGAGTTTGAGACTTAAAGAAGAAGAAACAAAGCTAAGGAAGGATCCAAGAAAGATGTTGTATGGTATGGTGCAGTAATTAATCTCCAAGTGGGAGATTGTTGAGTTGTGGATCTCAATTACTTCGTATTATCATGCAATATGAAACTTGCTTTGGAAAACAAAATAACTGACATATGTTATGGAGGGACCGACATTGATCACCTATGACCGACATCAGTCAGGAAAGGAAGAAATGACATCGGTTAGGGCTAATCAAAGATCGGTTACTGTGTGTGGGTGTTTTAATTAACTCATGGGAATTAGATCTATTTTTAGTGTTAAAGCAAGATCTATTGATTGTAATTGCATGGCTAAGTTCCCTAAGTTTGTATACACCTATATAAGCATGAAAGCTAGGGTTTAGAAGTAAGAATTAAGAAGAACTTGAAAAAGTTGATGATTATTGTGAGAATAATTGTGAGAGAGAGAATTCTTGGAGAAGAAGCAAAAGCTTGAGAGAAATAAAGTCATCAGTACATCCGAGAGGTGTGGAAGATTGTAAATCTTCATTGTATATCTTGTGAAAGCTTTGAATAATAGATTGGCTTGTTTTTAGTGGGACGTAGCCTACACTTTGGGTGAACCACGCTAAATCTGGTGTTGATTTATATCTCTTGTTTTGTATATTTTCCGGTAGAATATCCACTTTTATTTGCATGTATGCTTAGATCTCGATATATTATCCGTACAACCGGTGTGCTAAACCTCAACAATGTTCATGGGTGTAGAGGAAGAATGGCGAAGCTGAGCGTGATGGAGAGAGAAAGGAAAAAGTTGAGGGAGAAAAACAAGAGGGCCATTACCACCAAAATATTCCAAGGCCTCAAGCAACATGGAAATTACAATCATAGCAACAAGGGAATGGCTAAGAACACATAGGGGTTATCAATCACCTAGTAAATATTTATTGTTTAGTTCAAAGATTAGTTGGCTACGACTTAGTGACCTTAGGACCTTCCATTCATTGATAATTTATACTATGATAAACCCATGGATGCTTTCAAAATCACCTTAAAAAATATAGGGGTAGTCATCAAGCCTAGTGAAGGGTGTGATGTGATTTCCAAATAACTTGAAATGCATACAAATTTAGAGGTAATAACACGAATTGGATAGGATTGGACAATCAGGAATCATTGAGTGTCCAAATTAGAATGTCATTTCATCTAGAGAGACATTCTCAAACATTGGAGTAATGCATCTGGAGAGACATTCTCAAAATATCAAGTAGATGAAAGGCATCAAATTGTGATGACTCTCTTTGAATGTTTTTCCTATGAAGCAAGATGAACCATTTTTAGTTGAATACTCTCTGTCAATACTAATAAGAGTGGGTAAGACACAAAACATTACAGTGAAAGAGTTTTTCAGTCATGGTTAAATGTTCTATTGTTTTTTTGGCGTATTGAGCTAGTATTTGCAAAGTGTGAACTATTGAGAGAAGTGAATGATAAAGCTCTAAGGAGTTGTAGAAGGAGTTGGAGTCTGAGATGTTGGGAGCACCTTAAGTATGGAAAAATTTAACGATTTTGTGGGTATCCTTAGATCCCTCTATCCATGCTTATGCAAAACGTTATCTTAAGGAGCATAGTTGTGATTTTGGTAAGATAAACAAAAGTGATTTTGGAGCCTTATGAATCAAGTTAGTGATGGTCCTAATGATTTTCTCGAGGTGTTTTAACAAGGGATAAGACTCGAGAAGCATTGAAGAATGCAAAGAGGTGCAAGATAAGATAGAACTAGTATAAAGAGACCATGAGCAAGAAGAAGCGAAGGTAAGGTAAATACACATATACACATTGATAAATTGAATGAATAATTACTCAGATTAGGTAACTCTTTATATACATACATTATATAAATATTTATTTCCAAATTTTGATGCATATTATACATTGAAAATGCTAGTACATGTACATCACCAATAAATGAAAAATAATCCATAATGTCTTAAATATTGTCAAGTGCACATCATATTAGTTTCATACAAAAATAATCTCAGAAATGTAAGGTCTCATACAAAAATATCGAGTTCCAAATAGTATTAATGTGCACAATAAATATAAAAATGCCTGAATAGGTCATATACTATCAAGTTCAAATTCCATATAGGCGTACATACAATGCCATGCACATAGGAATACAAAAAAGTCATGTAAGACATATATATATTTCCTAATCATCAAAATATATCCCTCTCTTGGCCTTTCTTGAAGAAGGCCCTCCCTTAGACAAAGATGGAGATCTATGAGATGACTTCGGATCGTCTGTGCCCATGCTACGAGTCCTCTTTCACTGAATACTCGCATGTAGTTGAACTGTAAATGTAAACAATTTTTTTGTCAAAACTTAATTTATATATGTTTTCAACATGTATTTAAGACCATGCTAATGAAAGTATTTACATAAATACACACACTTACTGCAAGCTCTCGGTCATGTTGAATCTGCATCTCACGCTCAGATGAGTCATCGGGAGCTCCTGGAGCACAAATGGGGGTATGAAGATGATGAGATCGAGGATTTTGTGCCCTCAAATTCAAAATGGAGGGGTTGAAGTTTCCTACATACACATAAGATCACAAAATCAAACATCAAAATTAGCCAAAATAGAACTAAGTACATGTATGTGTAATGACAATATTTTAACTAGTTTTATCAATATACAACTATTTTTTTACCGCGCCACACATGTGAATCAAATGAACAAGGATGTTACCTATCGTAGGTAACTCCTAGGTATACAAAATGAAGGACATTATTAACATAATTTAATAATGCTACAATGAAGGACATTATTAACATGTAATTTAACATAATATGAATTACATGAGCAATTTAACGAAAAATACATGTTTGAATACCTCGGTGAGTTGTTGCACAAATGAAATCACAATGGCAACACCTTTCTCTACTCATCACAAAGATGGTGGGGTGTCTAGTGAAGTCAACATCTTTATCAAACATATATCACATCAAGTTAGTTGAACATATAAGAACATACATATATTTGAGTTCAAAATTATATATATATATATATATATATATATATTTGCATACATGAAAATTTTACACAATTAACATTCTAAATTACCTCTGTAAATGTATGTGTAGGCATGGTGCTCGCAGCACTGAGGTTAGGATGATGAGGCCCTCCCACACACTCTTTGTAATATGAATGCATACATGCACAAATACAATTATTTCAAAAATTTAACATATATAAGTAAATCAAGTACTCGATATTTTTGTAACACACATAGTAAGTTATAATAAATACCGAGAAGGTGATGCCGATGTTGTAATCTAAATGTCTCACTCAAAAAGGCATCGACATAGTGGCATTATCGTGTGTACCCCAACGCCAACTCCACCAAAATCGAGAATGCATGAAAGCATCATCCTCCTTGGGCCCCAAACACATGCTACCACATGATAAAAAAATATGTGGCCTCATGATAGTACTCCTTGAGGGAATACTCTGTGTACCTCCATGAGCATCTGAATCATAAATTTCCCTCGTATGTTGAACAAGGGTATCGAAAGCCCTCGAAGCATGTGGATGGTATCAATCTCTACTATCTCCTTCACCGTTGGAGGGACAAACTCAAGGTGAGGGGATTTTGTGTGGGGACTCTAACCTCATCGAATAGGGGCATGTTGTACACTGATCGATCCTGTGTAGAGCCTTTTCCTCGGCCTTGAAATCCCTAAATCAAAATAGTTTGGGATCTCGTTGAGGATAAACTTATAATAGAGTTTCCTCAAAAAGTATAGTGGCACCTCGTTGTTATTGCAAGGTGGAAAATCAAACACCATCCACCATCAGTCCCAAAAATTATTTTTAATCAAAACATTATTACACCAGTGGATGGGAAATCATTTGCATGACAACGAAACAAGCAAATTGGTGTGGGGGTCTGTGAATAAGGTACATATGAGGTCTTTTGTAATTTCTTTTTCTTTACATCCACATATGACAATTTGTTGGAATAATAAACCCTACAATGCTCTCTATAAGATGTCCAACGATCAATTTTCCCCATTTCGCTCAACTTGAGCCACTAATTCCTCCAATGTGTTTGCAAGAGAGGTGCGATGGAGGTTTGTAGAATGTGAATCCCTCATTGTTTTGATTAAATCCTCAATTTTAATCTTGTTTTCAACTATATGGGCTGCTAAATCTTCTTGAATTCCCGGGGATGTTGAGAAACTGTAGGAGGGCTATGAGGGATCACAGGAATTGTAGGTTTTGGTTGTGGTTGATTGCATTGACCTCGAACTGTAATAATAAAAAAATGTATTCAATTCAAATTCTACTCTGTAATTACCAAATTTCAATGTAATTTTGAGAAACTAACGGTGCCTACCTCTTTTCCATGGTGTCATCATCGTTTCAGTATCTTCGCGGCGATTCTCAAACGATTGTTTAAGCATGATACACTGAAAAATGAAACGCGAGGAAAATTTTGGCATGTAAAAATCGTGTTGAGGGTGAGTTAAAATGATAAGGGCTCGAGGCTATTTTTTTGGTTTATAATTTAATATAACGCATAAGTGTTATAGACTCATTAATTACCAAACCAAATAAATCATAACGTGATTGCGTTATATTAGAACGCGTACACGTTTCGTTTGTTTTCGGGTTTTTGTCCACTTTTTGACCCCCAACTTGGTGCACTTACCTTGTGCAACAACGATAATATGGCTTGGGAAGCCATTGAAAAGATACTGAAAGATGTTGAGATGCAACTGAATGTGCAGAAGCTCTTAATGGTAGCCAACAAAGCTGAGGGCCACGAGGAAAATGTGGGTGTGGAAGATTGTGCTCCATGGGATTGAAAGGATTTGGTTGCAATAACAATCTATCCAACACCATCTACTCAGTGCTGCGAACTTATTTCACACTCGCCTTTGACTTGTGTTGCGTGCCCATCCCTTTTGCATCCCTTGTCATGTTGGCACTAGAAAACAAGTTAACATGTAAATTTAGTAGTAATTGGATAGTTGCAATGAGTTGAAAGTTATACCCTCACATAATCAAAGAAAGAAGATGTTACGAGAATTGTGATAAATGGAGCTCTAGCTAATAGCCACCCCATAACCAATGACATTATGGGTTAAATCATCCCTGCACATGGAGATAAATATGTGGCCCATGGGTTAAAGTTGAAGGTAATTGGATAGTTGCATCGAGTTCAAATTTCTACCCTCACATTATTAGATAAACAGGACGTTACGAGAATTGTGCCAAATGGAGCTCTTGTTAAGAGCCGTCCCATAACCAATGTCGTTATGGGTTAAATCAGCCCTAAACACAAAGATAAATTTGTGTCCCATGGGTTAAATTTGATGAATGTTTAGACATCTATCATGATTTTAATAGTAAAAAATCTTACAAAAATTTGAAATAACCGTCACATGCGACTTGCATATTTTATGTATGACCTTCATTTTTCCTATACATTTATATATAAACTATACTAATATATATTCAAACTAATTAAGTATATGTAAAAATATTCTAAATGTATTTTATTAAAATGTAAAAAATAAAATTATTTGAGGTGTGAAATAAATATATGAATAATATATATAAAAAAGGTGTTTTTAACACATTAAAAACATAGAAATTTGACCAAAATAAATATGAGTATGTTATAGTGTTGAAGTCCTGAACACAACGAATATCGAGTGCCATGAACTTATTTCGCACTCGCCCCTTTGGCGTGTGCTTTCGTGCCCATCCCTTTTGCAGCCCCTGTCATGCTGGCACTAGAAAACAAGTTAACATGTAAATTTAGCAATAATTGGATAGTTGCGGTGACCTCACTTGATTTTGCCCACACATAATCAAAGAAACAAGACGCTACAGAATTATGATAAATGGATCTCTAGCTAATAGCCTTCCCATAACCAATGACATTGTCAGGTTGAATTGGCCCGCACGTGGATATAAATTTGTGGCCCATGGGTTAATATTGACAAAGAATTGGATAGTTGCATCGAGTTCAAAGTTTTGCCCTCACGTTATCAAATAAACAGGAAATTATGGGAATTATGCCAAATGGAGCTCTCGCTAATAGCCATCCCATAACCACTGCCATTATGGGTTAAATAGGCCCTGAACACAAAGATAAATTTGTGTCCCATGGGTTAAATTTGACGACCGTTTAGACGTCTATCATGGTTTTAATCGTAAAATACTTATAAATATTTGAAATAACCGTCACATGCGACTTGCATATTTTATGTATGACTGTCATTTTTCCTATACATTTATATATAAACTATACTAATATATATTCAAACTAATTAAGTATATGTAAAAATAGTCTAAATGTATTTTATTAAAAATGTTAAAAATAACATTATTTGAGATGTGAAACAAATATATGAATAATATATATATAAAAGGTGTTATTAACACATTAAAAAAATACAAAAAGTTGACTAAAAGGAAAACGAGTATGTTAAACAAAAATTAGGGTTGAAGTCCCGAACATGACGAATAAATCATATCCAAGACCGATTATGTCTTTAGTCGCTTTTGCGTGCAAAATGTCACATCCTCTGCGTAGCATTGAACTTTTGATGTAATAATTGACATATGTGATTGACTATGTGGAGTTGTGAATTATAATGTTAGAGTGCTTGATTTTTTTATTTAAATGCAATTTGGGATAAATATTATCATTGACAATAGTATGATTAGCACTTCATTTTTTATATCATGTCATATTTATATCATGATTTGGTTAACTACTTGAGTTGGTTAGGATATATTTACTTTGGACTGGAGAGAGAGCATCATCAAAGAGAGGAGAGTAGATACAAAGTTATGGTACCAAAAAGAGAGGGAAATGTGTATCCTAAACCTTAACAACTTGGCATAGTATACCACCTGGGAATAGGGTAAGTCTTTTTGTGTCATTTTATGAATTCTCTTATTAGGACACTTTGTACTTTCTTAGCATGTGACAATACCAAAGAGTACTTAGGTGACCTCGTTAGAATTTGAGTCTCCATCTTGACTTAGGTCTGCTATAGGTCCCACCAAAATACAATTTAAAATCTTGTGTATGTTTCGTGTTTTTAACCGTAATATACTTACAAATTTTTAAACCAACTATCTCCTCTAAATTGTGAATTTTAAAATATGAATTTTATTTATAATATAAATTTAGTTGTCTTTATTATTAAATATACATAAAAATAAATCAAAACATGTATATAATTATTTTAACATGAATTATTCTTTTTAATTGTGTTTTTCTTATTTTGGAGAACATTATCAGTAATAAAGAAATAAATTAATGTCACTACCAATAAAAAAGAATAGAATTTTTTTAACAAAGACAAATGGTTTGTCATTTAAAACTTTCTTAACTATTGAGAAGAGAAACAAAAAAATAAATGTATTTATATTTTATGGTTGCTTCTAACTCACGAGGGATGGAAGGTGTGCCCTTTTAATAATAGGCATGAATAATGTTATCTCTAGAGCTCATTAAGAAAGATGGACTCCCATAACGTAATAAAGAAGAAAGATAGACTCCCATAATGTAAAATATAAGGATGCCTTACCTGTAACAAAGAAATATCCTCAATCTATAAATAAGGAAACCAATAAGGAAAGAGGATCATGCTTTTTTTTTGGATTTTGCAATAAGCAGAGGCATGGATAAGAGGAAGAGCAACCCATTTCCAACAACCCAATAAGATTCAAAACTTCCACTCAGGCATTCCTCATTTCGCTTCTGTTATTGAAATTCATTAATGTATTTGCTTTTATATATAGTTGTCCATTTTATTTTATTTTATTGTATTGGTATATGCATTTTATTTAATAAATATAGAAAATGGGTATGATGATTTTACACACAACTAATTGTAATTATAATGATTTCATAAAAAAATGATAAGTTGTGGTAAATTTATTTTGTATATTTATTATCGACTATGATTTGGGGATTAGATTATGAACTAGTTTTAAACATTAGGGATGACTATGATTGATTTAGTATTTATGAAGGCATCCTCCCTCAAACTATCACAATAAAAGACATTTTTGTTTTGTGAAAACCCCTCCATAGTTGTCTCTATACAAATTCAACCTAATAGCTATACATTCGCTTTTTTAGTATTATAAGCAACATTTATGTTACTCCATACAACACACATTAGATTTATTAAAATGGTACTTGTCATAGGAGTTGATCCAAGTAAATTGTAATTCTTTTAAATAATTTTAATTTTTTTTTACATATACTACTATTGTATGTCTTAATTTACAAGACACATACCTTGCTTAAAATGATGGAGCTTTCTATAACAATTTTTATTATTACCTTATTTTAATAATAGTCATTGAAAATATTTATAAATGCCATGTCAAATTATGCCTAATCTAATATTAATTTTGTTTAAAGAACTTATAACATTTCAATTACTGTAAAATAAATAAATCCATACACATAAAAGTCATAATGGATTCAAAATAGAGGAATGGAGTTTAGGCTTCCAATGGACATTTAATATGTTATGAGAAAAGTATGGTTCTCATTTTAATTAAATAGATTTGGATAGTGTTAAAAGAAGAAGAAGAAAATGGGCCAAAACAAACTAATTAGAAGGCCACGTAAAGATATGGTAAGTGATTATCTAACACTAAAATAAAAGTGAAGTTGAATTTATTTGTAAGTGAAGTAATAAGCTAATTTAATATTAACATCCACACTTTTGTTTATATTAAATATTTTTTTATCTTATTTTATTTAATATTAATTTAAAAAGTAATATAAATAAAATTATGATTAATATAATTGTAAGTAAATTTTTAATTATTTACGATTTGGTGTTTGGGTGTGAACTTACATTTTGACTTTGATATCATAATGTTTTGGTTTGTCGATAGGATACATTATCACCCATGCATTTATTAGAGTTTTTCATTTATTAAAACTTGTTACTTGAAAATCAATCATTGTTATTGGAAATCAACTATTATCGAGTATGGGGTTAGGAGGGATGAGAAGAATCAATAGCCAAGAGTTAATGTATAGTGAATATTGAAAGTGAGACTAAAAGGATAAGGGAATTAGTTTAGTCTTAAAAATTTACTCGGTGAGAACGGGTATGGGTCTTTCTGCAGGTTACCAAAGATTGACTCAATGTTTGGGGTTACCAAACATGCCTCGTATACGAGTTAGGATACATCGGGGTAACCCTTTGTAATCTAAGTCTTATGGCCATAAACAATTAATACTTAGTATTAATAAGAATGTAATTATTCTTTTCTAGTTCACCATCCTGTATTACATCATGATTGGTTAGGTCGTATGCAATAGGGATTTATATACATAGAACACTCTCTTTTGGTATCAGTTTTTATATCTACCATCCTTGTGAAGGGTAGGGCCACTCTCGCGATATGAGAGTTGCGTGGGGAACAAGCTGCTCTGTGGTTAGAGGAAAAGCACTATGATGGTGCTCTCCCTCGCCCACTTCATTACTACGACCTCAACATGATCTTTGATGTTATGTCAATGGTGCTCACATTGACAATTATACTTATGTTCTGCTATATTAGTGTCTCTCAACAAAATGTTGTATTCTTATTTGTAATTTGTATTGTAAAAATAAAAGAAAATCATGTTCAACATCTTTGCGTAATGATCATGCGGCATACTTGAAAACTATTATGCACAAAGTCGAAAACATAGAATCTTTCGTATCATTAGTATCTTTATTGCACAAAGAAAATGGGTAATGATTTAGCTCTATGTCATTACATTCATATGTTAAGATGCTTTATACTTAGAGAATTGAATAAGATGGATCAAATTCATTCTCTTATGTAATTATCTTATTTGATTACAATAATATTAGTCAATTGATTAAATTACAAATAGATGACGCACTTTTATTATTGTATTTTCCTTCAATAAACAAGCATTAGTTGTTACCTTTGGTTTCTACATCGTGGATAGTTTAAGTTAAGAACTAGGGATTTGATTCTCGTCTTTGGTGGAATTATATGGAAATTCACATGAAGGAATGTATATAAATAATAAATTAAATTAAAAAAATTAGGTGTTTTTCTAGTATTCTACCAAGGGGTTCTTACATTTTGGTATCGGAGCGTAGGTTCAACGCTTAGCCTAATGACACCCACTACTTTCTAAGTTGTGTCTCATTGGTCCCTTCAGGTAGCAATGACTAGGACACGAACTAATGGGGAGGAGGACCATCAAGGAGATGATCTTCAAATTAAGGTCGATCAAATCTTAACCTTGGTATCTAACACCCGGATAGGATTGGTGTCCTCGAACAGAGGATACATGATCTAACATAAGAAGATGACCATGGAATAGACAAGATCAATACCACCCTCAAGAAAATGGAAATATGAATGAAGAAAATCAAGTCAGGTGAATTAGAACCAAGAAAGTTTGAATGAAAAAAATGTACCCCCACCTAAGAGGGCATGGGTTGAGATAGAACTAGCTAGAGACTTGAAGAGGATAGCTCCACCAAAGTACAATGGGATGGTACTTGGAGATGGTGCAGAATCTTGGCTCATTGAAATGGAGAAATATTTTGAGCTTTGTAACTTCTCTGAGGAAACCAAGGCAATTTGGGGTGCATACCAACTCTCTGGAGAAGCCTCAACATGGTGGGAGAACTTGAAATCAGAAAGAGAATTAACTTCTGAGAACACCACATGGGAACAATTTGTTTCCTTCTTCTAGAAGAGATGGCTACCTCAACTATACTTTGATGGAAAAATGAATGAATTTTAGAACCTTAGACATGGAGATATGTCTGTTACTACTAGTTGGGAGAAGTTCACACGTCTCCTTAAGTACATACCACAATATCAAAAGGATGAAAGGTTTAGGATCAAGAATTTCATCTTAGGCTTGAACCCTCAAATTGGAACAAATGTGGACATCCATGGACCCACCTCCATGGACCAGGTTTTTGAAAAATCCATGAAGCAAGAGCAGAAACTAAAAGCTTTAGCTGTAACAAGGAGAGATTTCAAGGAAGGAGGAAGAGGACAACAACATCAAAATTCAACTCCATTTAAAAGTAAAAATTGGAAGCATAATAAAATTGGGGAAATAGGAACATATGGTTTGGAAGGAATTTCAAACCTGGGAACTCCTTCAATAAAAATGGTGTACCTAAGGGTAGGAATGAAAATGGAAACAACAATGGAAGGTTTAACAATGGAGGAAAACCTCTAGAAAAGAAAGGTCCAGTGGGAGGATGCTTTAATTGTGGAGGTGATCACTACGCCAATAATTTCCCTCGTAAAAAAACTAGTGGAAATACTAAGGAACCTCTTCCCATCCAACAACAAGTGTTCTAGTAGAAGATCCATGCAAGAGATCGATAACTGTTACGTTGATTTTCAAGTGACACCGATAAAATCATCATACAATTTTTGGCTATCCAGTTTCTATTCTTA
Organism: Taxus wallichiana var. yunnanensis; assembly: GCA_018340775.1. NCBI lineage: Eukaryota > Viridiplantae > Streptophyta > Pinopsida > Cupressales > Taxaceae > Taxus > Taxus wallichiana. The sequence continues at coordinate 670,192,845 of CM031243.1, forward strand.
TTGATACAGGAGCATCTAAGTGTTTTGTAGCTCTGAGATTCTTAGTAAAAATCGGGGTTCATTTGAAGACACCTCTATAAAATTGTAGGTGGAAAATACCTGGCGAATATCCCCGGAACCGTTTGAGTGAAAGGCGAATTTGTAGTTTTCCAAAACAAAAATTTCACCTAGTTTCTCATGGCTCCATGATTGTCATGCGACAACAAGACGTCAATTAGCAACTTCGACGCGGCGTCGCCATGGAACATCAATGGTCTTGATGACGCGCGCGCCATCGCTCCTATTGATGCGTCGCCACGGCTCCGATGTGATGCACGTCCATGGCTGCGGTGGACGACGCCATCGCTGGCCGACGGCGCTATCGTTTCCTGTGATGCACGTCATCGGCACCTATTGACGCACGCCATCGGAATCTATTGACGTGTGTCACCGTTTTATTGACGTGGCGCCACCGGATCTATTGACGCGTCATCGGATCTATCGACGCCGCCATCGATCTATCGTGGACGCGCGTCATGGATCTATCGACGCACATCACTAGATCTATCGACGCCGCCATCGGATCTAATGACACGCATCACTAGATCTATCGACGCGCGTGTCGGCCAGGGGTAATGTCACGCGCATCGCCATCGCCATCGACACGCATCATCGGTTCTATTGACGCGTCGTCGGTAAGGGTAATGTCGTGGCGTCAACACGCCATTGACGCGCATCATTGGTTCTATCGACGGCGTAAGCTAGGTTAATGTCGCGGCGTCGACCATCGCTATCGACGCGTCGAATTATAGCCATTGATGCCTGATTTAGCCTATAAATACCCTTCGAATGGTCATTTTCTCGTTTTCACCTTTCCGCTCTTGAATTTTTACAGGTCTCTATCGTTGTCAAAGATGCAAGTACAAATATAATGTCGACTTCACATGCTTCCCAACTGCAAGTTCAAGAAAAAAATCAAGAGAATCCAATTCAATCGATTACAAGATCAACTACAGAATCCCTTATGCCCTCACATCCATCTTGTTTTAAAGATGTCTTGAGAATATAAATATTTGATGGATGCGTGTGAATTTCGTGGTTCGTTAATATGCCCCATTTCAAAACAGATCCGGATATTTTGAATTACCTTCTGTCGTCCTACAATTCAGAGGATGGCCTTTTTTATGTGACTCTGAATGATGGCCGAATGTTCCAATTCAGTATCGAAGCAAATGACATCCATCGGTTTACGGGCCTTCCGTTCAGAAATTTACCAATTGTTACAACCAAGGCAACACTCCTGGAAGAAGACAAGAAATTTCTCGAATCAATGTTCGGTTTCCATGTTGATTGTAAGTATAATTAGTTTTAATTCATATTTTTATTTCGATACAATTTTCTTTGTTATAAATATAAATTTATACTAATTTTCACTCTGTTTCGCATTCGCAGCCCATGTCAATAAATCCAGCGTGGCGTGGTGTGGATACAATCAATTGCACACCACTTTCTTGCTGCACTTATTTCATTTTTTCAATCCGAATTGTTTTGCAGGTCATGGTGATATACCAAATTGGGCCATTGCATACATTGTTGCCACTATCTCAAAAACAAAAATTGATTGGTGCACATATCTATCCAAAAAATAAGAACCGACATAACAAATTCAAAACTCTCGAAAAACCTTTCATTTATTCAACAAACTATCTCCTCGGCTTTTATTATGAGGCGATTTTAAATTTAAAAGATAAAAATATTCCTACTTGCTACTGATGACGAGTTGATGAAGTTGTCAATTCCGTTTGAAGAACAACGGGTATAAGTTTGTAATTGTATTTCAATTTTTGACATTACAAAGGCACAATTATTAAAACTTAAATTTTAATGTTTTGCAGAGAAGATATCTTGAAGCCCTTCCCAAAAAAAAAAAAAAGGCGTTATCGAGAGGAAGAGGCCAACAACACGGCGAGGTTTGGGGGACTCCCAATATAAAATGGAAGCTCACTCCTCTCCAAACCCTCAACAGTTTGAACTCGTTAAACGCTAGAGAAGTAATACCTTCTCATATATTATTTACAAATTCCAAAGTTGCATATTTATTTTTCAATTTAAATTTTAACCAAATGAATTGACAACATTTAATATTAATGAATTCGTAGGACTTTGGAACATACACTGTTTCAAAACTCAACCTTCTTCCCCAACTCACTCCATACTGATCGCATGGATTCATATCTTCCGAAGCATTAACCGAGTACAACTCCTACAAGGCCACCCGTAGCACCGAGAAAAACAACCCCTCGACAACAAGGTACAACTCTTCGATAGTACGTTTAATTTCGAAATTTTTGACTTTATGAATTGTTTTCCTATTTTTCATTTTTTTCTTGTACTTTTCAGCACATGTCAGTCCTGATCAAACCATGGCACCGACACCCACTCAACCAATAATTTTTAAAATGCCAACCAGAGGAACAGTGAAAAAGAACATTGGTAAACGCATGCCTTTTGCTCGGCCCCTAGTGGGACACTAAACATTGCCTCCTCCTTTCGAATTCCAACTCTCTCACTTGGTGGCTTGCCCAGTGCAATGGGCATATCTGTTTTGAACAATATAAATTTAGATGAAGATTATTTGGGCATTGATAGCAATGACCCAACTGGTTTTTTCGATACCCGCGAGATGATTCAAGGCCAGCAGGTATACTTCAAATTTCAATTTAAATATGCTTTACAATTTTGAATTACATTTCGATTTAAATTTATTTATCTAAATCTTAATTAATTTTTTCACAAATAGGATCAGCCCACCCAAAGGCAGAAACAAGGAGCAGTTGATATTTCTGAAAGCCCCCATACTTCTCCAGCAAGATCGTCTTCATCAGATTCAGATAGTGAACAGTTGCCATGTTTTCCTTTGGAGAACTTAATTGGTTATGATTGTCAATCCCATGTCAGTGAGTTTATTCTTCCTCATATCCAATGCTTATAGAATGGGAGAGAAGGGCTAAAGTTCTTATCAATGAGATTATTAGTCGTTATGAAAATTATTGGCAACGGGATAGTTTATACGCTGCAGTCCAGAATCAACCTGCGAAGATGGATTCCTTACTTACCCAAGTAAGATGTGGGACTATCACGTTTAACAACAACTATAAAGACGACATTTTAGATAAGGCATTAAAAAAATTGGAAAATATTAGTGCCGAGGCCCAGGCATATTTTAACAAATGGTCCAAGGACAAGGATTTGGTAGCAATCGCAAATGCCGAAAGAGATAGAGCGGTTGTAAGTACTATTACATTCAAACAATCATTCTTGTTAATTTGAAATTTTCATTTTTTAGTAATATTTTGAATTGACATTACTCTTTTTGTGCAGTTGAAATATGAAAATTTGAAGAGTCAGGCGAAGGTTTTGCAAGTTCACTTGGAAACAACAAAGAACAGCTTATCCGCAGCAAAAAATTTGAAGCAAAATATTGTTTTGGTTAACAAACAAAACAATACACTAAAGCGGATAATTAAAGAGCATGGTTTCAACCCTGACATATTATTCAAAGCTAAAGCAGCAGCTGATCCAAATTTGTCGCATGGAGATGCGACAAATCAAGAAGAAAGAATTTTAAAAAATGACAAGGCCGCAGTCTTTGCGAGAAGATCTTATAAGTTGGGGGTTATTTCGTGTTGGGGAAAGAGGTACACCACGGTGGAAGAAGCCATTGGGGAAGAGAGCAGAGGAGTATAGCTGGATAAAGAAAAAGAGGGTTTTGAAAACTAGAAACTTTTATTATTGAGGAAACTTTAAATATTGAATTTGAAAACTTCTACTATTGACTATGTACTATGGTATTTGAATTTAATTATATAGATTTATATACAATATTTAATTTTCTTTAATTTTAATTGCATTAGATGGTGAAAGACGATGATCAATATGATATGATATATATATATATATATATATATATATATATATATATATGGACGATGATCAATTTAATGTGGACGTAGATTTATCATGGCAAGCACGTAATTCTTCTTCTCTAGACTTTTGTAATTCTTCTCTCTAGAATGGATATAGATGATAAATAAATGGAATGTGTTATAATGGATATAGATGACATTAATGATTAGAATGGATATAGATGACATTAGAAGGAATAGAATTGTAATGATATGATTATAAATTATTTTAAAAAAACTGAATTATTTTAATAAATTTAAATTAGATAAATAATTGTGTTAATAATAATTGTAGTGTCGTGGAGTCGGGATATGATAATGATATGGTGATGATATGATATATATGGATGATGAGGAATTTTATGTGGACTTATATTTAAAATTGTATAATGTATTGTTTATCCCACGTTAAAAAAATATATCAAAGGATTTTGCACATATAAAAAAATTAAATATAATTCTAAGAAATCAAGAAAGAATCATCACCGGCAAGAAATTAAACATAATTGCAAATACGATAGGGTTTAGCTTACCTCTTGCGTATTAGATTGCTATGAAATCATCAAGGGTAACGTGCTATGAAATCATCAAGGGTAACCAGTATTAGATTGCTTATGAAATCTTGCGTATATGATAGGGTTTGTTTTACCCGATATGTAGATAGAGGGTGAGTTGCACGACATTATCCGATCCCGAGAAGTGCGGCAACATCTTTAAATATATAGACCAACAATATCTTTAAATAAATGCAAATATATAGAATTAGACCTGTAACATCTTTAATGATAACAAGAGCTGAAAAAATGTAAAGTAACGAACAATAAGATTATGTTGAAGAAGATACCTATTTAAAATTGAAATCATCACCGATAATGTGCTAGATCTTTGTCTTAAAAAAATTCAACACAAAAATGGATTTGTAGATAGATGGGTGAGTTGCACGACATCACGATCCTGAGAAGTGACTTCCTCGGACGGATGTCAACCCACGTTTTCAAAAAATAAAAAGATTGTATTTAACTAAATGTAAATACATAGACTTGTAACATCTTTAATGATAACCAGAGCTGAAAAAAATGAATAGTAACAAACAATAAGATGAATAGTAATTTCAACGTTCCTATCTTTTTGTAATGTCAACATTAAGAGGTAATTCAATTATGATATTGCAATATGTGTATATAAGATTATTGAAAACATCAAATACGAAACAAAAGTCCTAAATTGTGTAAGGATATAATATTCTATCAACACTAATTCCGAGAAAGTATATAGCTTAAATTAGGATTAGGGTTAAAAATAATTCACCGTCTACCGGATGTAGGGGTATAACATTGATTTGGCTGGATAAGGATGTTGTGCGAGTGTCATAAATTTTCCTTTGAGATTTGGGATCCTAAAATCAGAGGAAATGTTCATCTATTTTAGAACAAGTTTTCTTGATGAATGTGTCATAGGGCTACTGAATGTGTCCTTTGAAACTAAGATATCTAATCTATATCTAACACATACTTCACACGTGTTTATTGATCTAGGATATGTGTATGAATATTTTCAACGACTCTTCAACTATAAATATCATCTCTTTGTATTTTAGACCTATTAGCCTAAAAAAGTGTTTCTAATTATATACATTAGATTTACCTCATCATTCCCCCTTCGATACCTATGAGTGCTAGAAATTATGCACCAAATACACCAAAACAGGATTAAACTACTTGTAGTTCTCCAAGTGTCATGGAAGAGTAGAGGTTAGAAAAGTGTAAATGAAGATGGAGCCCTAATTTTATCCTCAAAACTTGGTAACATTGCTTGGCTTGTATTTAATTAAGGGATAGAGATATGTGATAAGGGTAAGAAGATATATGGTGACTTATGAAAATTAATTCTTGATCAATCAAATATAAGTTGACTAAGGTAATGTGTGAATTTGAAAAGATGACTATTGTAAGTATAAGGGGCTAGTTTATTGGAAATGTGAAAAATAATTAGAGGGTCATCCACATCTATTACAATATGATGGAGCACCAACACATTAAAAAACATTGATATAAAAATGCATCATCTTTGGTAGTTAATCTATCACAAGACTCAATTTGGTTTTAGACAACTTCATAAATCCCTTGCTTGAGGATCAATTTTTTCATCTTAGGAAACTTTTGGGAGTGAAGGCAATTTTCATTAAGGTGGGATAGTTCAGTGTTCCTCCTTCATTCCCTTTATTAAAGTACATATTAAGGGGGGATGTCAGTGTATTTAAATAACCATACACTATTGTATATAATTAAGGTGCACTTGTAATATTAGTTGTATTTTAGTATTTGGATAATTCACCCATTAGTGTACATTTATCCACATATATTAATAGGGAAGAGTATGAACCAATTTATTGACTTGATTATCTCTCTCCAAGCCTAATAATAGCCTTTACTTGTTTTTATAAAAGTATGGAGAGCTAGTGTTAGTGATCAATCTTGTGGAAGAGAGTTTTTATTACTATGAAGAATTCAAGCCATAACATCTTAATAAAATTGTGGTACTCATGATACTCTCGGTAAATTTGTGTTATGTATTTACTTTAAGCTTTCATTAATTAATCATGTATACATGCTTGTGGGTGTTTGTTTTATGGTTGTTAACTACGATTTTGGAGAATAAATTGTACATTAATAATCATCCCAAATATTTCAATTCAAATTTTCAATGATGATCTTCAAAATGTGACACTTTCTTTTTCTTGTCAATAGCTTCATCAAACTCGATGTTGTCTTCTCGTAGAATGTGACGTGTGACAACAAGACGGCAAAAACACTCTCGACGTGCGTCAATGGTCTTGACCTGACGCGCGTCATCGCTTCTATTGGCGTCGTCACGGCTCCTATCGACGCGTCGCCATCGTTGCACCGCGCGACGTCCACTAGCTCCTATTGACGCCGTGCGTCATTGGCTCCTATTGACGCCGTCAATGTCACTTATCGACGCATCGTCACGGGCTACTGACGCAGCGGCGTCGGGTTGTTATCGACGTGCGCGTCATCGATCCTATTGGCGCGCGGCGAGTAGCCTAGGACTATTGTCGTGCGTCAGCTAAGACCTTTGACGCGCATCAATTGAAGCCATTGACGCCCGATTTAGCCTATAAATACTCTTCAACCGGTCATTTTCTCGTTTTCACCTTCCCGCTCTTGAGAATCCAATTCAATCGATTTCCAAGATCAACTACAGGAATCCCTTATGCCCTCACATCCATACTGTTTTAAAGATGTCTTCAGAATATAAAGATTTGATGGATGCGTGTGAATTTACAGGGCTCGTTAATATGCCCCATTTCAAAACAGATCCAGATATTTTGAATTACCTTCTGTCATCCTACAATTCAGAGGATGGCACTTTTTTATGTGACTCTGAACGATGGCCGAATGTTCCAATTCAGTATCGAAGCAAATGACATCCATCGGTTTACGGGCCTTCCGTTCAAAATTTACCAATTGTTACAACCAAGGCAACACTCGTGGAAGAAGACAAGAAATTTCTCGAATCAACGTTCGGTTTCCATGTTGATTGTAAGTATAATTCGTTTTAATTCATATTTTTTATTTTGTTTTTATTCGATACAATTTCTTTGTTATAAATTTATAGTAATTTTCACTTTTCGCATTTGCATGCCCCATGTCAATATAAATCCAGCGTGGTGTCTAAGATGTAGCATTTCTGAGTACATGTAATTTTTGCAATGCTAGGGTCTAAGATGAGCTTTGTAACTTTGTTTGACCTGATGAGTGCAGTGGAAAAGTGTGTACTTGAAAGTATACTGGCGTGGGCAGAGTTTAAACAAAAAAAAGATCTTAAGAAAACTGATGGAACCAAGAAGGGGAAATTAATTGATGTTCCCAAACTTGATGATGCAAATCAAGCAGGGGGGAAGAATTCTGATCAATGTACTTTAATATTAATGGAGGGTGACTCAGCCAAGGCTCTTGCTGTAAGTGTTTGTGCCTTGAATCAGGGAAATGTGAATACTGAATTTGGTAGTATTGTGACATGTTTCGACATCACTTTCCAATTTAATTTTTTGTTATTTTAGTTATCTTTATCCTATCAGGTGGCAGGAATATCTGTTGTTGGTCAAGATTATTATGGCGTGTTTCCTCTCAGAGGTAAGCTGCTCAATGTCAGGGAAGCTACCACTCACCAACAAATGGAGAATAAAGAGATAGTAAATATAAAAAAAATCCTTGGTCTAACTGAGGAAGATAAAATATATGACATAAACATTAAATCTTTAAGATATGGCCATCGATGATAATGATGGACGGGTACATGATCTTTGTCTAGCGGCTATTTAGTTTCGCTTAATTCGACACATCCTTTCTAGTGAGATCCTTTTTGACTTGTCCTTTGTCTCTTAAAGGACCATGATGGTTCCCACATCAAAGGATTGCTGATCAATTTCATACACCATAACTGGCCATCACTGCTTAAAATTCCTTCATTTGTTGTGGAATTTATCACTCCTATTGTCAGGGTAAATGTTCCCCCTGTATTTGGTTGAGTGTATTGAGACTCTTTATATTTGTTTTTAAGCCTCCAGAGGTTATGTATCTCCATGTCTAATTTTGGCACATGTTGATGTAGGCAACTCACAAAAATGGAAATGTGTTATCTTTTTACACCATTCCTGAGAATCATTGAGTGGATCGATAACTGGCTGGACCATAAAGTACTACAAAGTAATGCTAGTTTGTTTTCTCTTTATATGTTTTTAAGTTCTGGTTTTGTTCACTTGCTGATTAGGTATCACTTGTTGCTTGGACCATACAGGGTTTGGGCACAAGTACTTCTAAAGAGGGCAAGGAGTATTTCATAGATCTGGACAAGCACAAAAAAGATTTTGTGTGGGTTGATGAGAAAGATGGAGATGCTTCCTCATATCAATCAGCTTATAGAATGGGACAGAAGGGCTAAGGTTCTTATCAATGAGATTATTAGTCGTTATGAAAATTATTGGCAACGGGATAGTTTATACGCTGCAGCTGATCCAAATTTGTTGTCGCATGGAGATGCGAAAAATCAAGAAGAAAGAATTTTAAAAATTTGGACAAAGGTCTTGTAGTAGATCTTATAAGTTCAGGGGTTATTTCTGGTGTTGGGGAAAGAGGTACAACCACAGTGGAAGAAGCCGTTGGGAAAGAGAGTAGAGGAGTAGAATTGGATAAAGAAAAAGAGGGTTTTGAAAACTAGAAACTTTTATTATTGAGGAAACTTTAAATATTGAATTTGAAAACTTCTACTATTGAGTATGTACTATGGTATTTGAATTTAATTATATGGATTTATATACAATCTTTAATTTTAATTGCATTAGATGGTGATTATCATGAATTATATGTATGTTTCTTGTTTACTTGCATTGTCATGAATTGTATGTGGACGTAGATGATGAATGATGATAATTGATAATTAATGATAGATGATGATGAAAGACGATGAATGCTTATAATGATATGATATATATGGACGATGATCAATTTAATGTGGACGTAGATTTATCATCAAGCACAGTAATTCTTCTTCTCTAGACTTTTGAACTTGTTTTAAGATAATTATTCTCTATACTTGTAACGATATGATCATAATGTCATTAGAATGGATATAGATGATAAATAAATGGAATGTATTATAATGGATATAGATGACATTAATGATTAAAATGGATATAGATGACATTAGAACGAATAGAATTGTAATGATATGATTATGAATTATTTAAAAAACGGAATTGTTTTAATAAATTTAAATTAGATAAATAATTGTGTTAATAATAATTGTAGTGTCAGGACTCAGGATATGATAATGATATGGTGATGATATGATATATATGGATGATGAGGAATTTTATGTGGACTTATATTTAAAATCGTATAATGTATTGTTTATCCCGAAATCAAGAAAGAATCACCCTTTGGCAAGAAATTAAACATAATTGCAAATATGATAGGGTTTAGCTTACCTCTTGTGTATTAGATTCTATGAAATCATCAAGGGTAACGTCTTTAGATCTTTGTTTTACGACATTGTAGATAGAGGGTGAGTTGCACGACATTATCGGTCTGAGAAGTGCCGGCAACATCTTTAAATATATAGACCAACAATATCTTTAAATAAATGCAAATATATAGAATTAGACCTGTAACATCTTTAATGATAACAAGAGCTGAAAAAAATGTAAAGTAACGAACAATAAGATTATGTTGAAGAAGATACCTATTTAAAATTGAAATCATCAAGAGTAATGTGCTAGATCTTTGTCTTAAAAAAATTCAACACAAAAATGGATTAGTAGATAGATGGGTGAGTTGCGACATCGACATCACAAATTCCAGAAGTAACGACTTCCTGGACGGATGTCAACCCACGTTTTCAAAAAAAAAAAGATTGTATTTAACTAAATGTAAATACATAGACCTGTAACATCTTTAATGATAACCAGAGCTGAAAAAAATGAATAGTAACAAACAATAAGATTAAGGGGAAAAAGATACCTCCTTAAAGTTGAAATCATCACTGCCACTGGTAATGAGCTAGATCTGTGTTTAAAAAAACCCAACACGAGAAATGGATTAGTAGATAGATGGGTGAATTGCCTGACATTTTTAGTATATAGACCTGTAACATATTTAATGATAAAGATAAAAGATAGATAAAGAAGATACCTATTTAAAGTTGAAACAATCCATTATCAATGTACTTCATCAAACTCGATGTTGTCTTCTGTAGAATGTGACGAAGAGCCAATTACACTCTCAAGGTTGGGAATATTTGTACTTGTAGCTGTATTATTCACACCTCTTCTTTCGCAAAGGGAATTCTAGTGCGCAATTGCTCATTGAAGCGAAGGTTTCGATGGAGTATCGAGAAACATAACACCTCATGCAACTTTCCAGATTTTTATCCAACCTGTTTCTCAGTTTTGATTTTATAAATGACAATGCACTGAAAACCCTTTCATCCTCCACAGACCCCAAAATCATTGTTTGGCATAACTCATATAATCTGAAATATTCACTGATATCTTCTTGTAAGATAGAACTTTGATAGATTCCTCACCACAGCCTTGTAATAGCACCACTTTCAGAAGGTTGATCTAAATTCTTATATTGGTTCCTCATTGTTGTTGCAAAATTTGTTGACTGAAACTTTAATAAATCAACATTCAGTATACCTTTGATTTCCATACCCTTGAGCTCTGACGTCTTTGTAAATTGTTCCATTATTATACCCATTGATTTATGGAAATGCTTTCTGACAAAGTCTGCGCATGGCCACCTTCGATTCCAAAATTAGGATTCATCACACCCATGGCTTCCAGAATTTTATCTTTACAGAAACGTTCCCTAATTTCTGATGACAAGGTTTCGAATTTTTTTAAGCTTTATTCTTGTTTCAACTATAACAGACTCAAACAAATTACGTGTCACGGGAACATCTTCTCGTTCGATCCTTAGTAATATCTTGACATTTTTGCAAAATGTGCATTGGTATTTCCTCCCATTAATAGTGATGCAGAGGTGATCGTGGATATTAAATCTCAAAAAGGTGTTAGGATTTTTAAGATCTAATAAATCTTTCCAATTTTCAAAAAAGGTGCATCAAAACTATCCTTGGAGACGTGACAATATATCAAGACTTTGACATACCATTTTTCTCATCCGTATAAAATCCACAATATAGATTAATCTACCTGTGCATGCTTCATCAGTGTATTGATCTCCTTTAACATTGGAAGAATACCAACCAATGTAAGCAATGTCTCCAAATCAGTTAAACGGAACAACAAGTCCCGCCTCTATCAACTTCATGACAATATTTGTGTATGAAACCAACCAATGAAGGATACTCCTCACGAACTCTGCATGTAGGTTCATACAAAGAGATCCATCTAGTCTCCACATCCTTCAGAAGTTTTTTGCCATCTGTAATTCCAATTGCAAATTTTGGAACTCGAGAAAACGCTTTGGGTCAGCTTCTGACATATAGGCATGAAGTTCTCTTATAAGGTCTTATAATTTAGCAACATTTTCGTGGTTGCTTACCATTTTATACGCTAAATTCATTTCGTGAGCCATACAAAGTGAATTGGTAGCATATATGGGGCCACTTTGTTGTTTGTAATCTAACATAGAGCCTGTTCGGTGACCCTGCATTACGATGCACCATCTGCCCAACGCATACCAACTTCGTGAGCAATTTCATAATCAGTCATTCCAACAACATCTTTCAAATGAGAAACAACTATTTTATATAGGTTTTTAGCATTATAGTTTTCAACCATTTTCATAACACCCAACAGATGAGGTGTCCTTATATGATTTTCTAAAGTATAGATGTGGATACATACCCATGCGGTGTTGTCAACTATTGTCACTTCATCAATTGAAAGAGAGATAAAGTTTGCTTTTTTTACATTCTCTTTCAAATCTTCCTTCTCTATCATCGAGAGGCATTTTGCCATTTCCCATCCACTACTTTCAGACCAATGAGACTGAGGTACATTTAGCATTCCGTTAAATTGATACAAAACTTTGAAATCGAGGAAATCCGAAATCACTCTTCCTTTTTTTAGTATTTGAAAAAGAGTAGAGAATTGTATGAATTTTGCATGTAGATTTGTTTCTTTCATCTTACCAATATGCGATGTGATCATTCCTCCCTTTTCCAATGAGATGTCCGTGTTTTTTTCTCCGCCTCATATTCGCTACGTATCTAACACGCATGCATTCTTTTTCAGCTTTTCCACCTATGTGTTTTGATTTTCCGCCATCCGCCTCAATTCTGCTTAAATATTGTTTTCCACAATGTTTTTCTATAGTGTCCAACTTCAGTTGCATTTTTTGTTGCTTTCCCAATTTCCACGTACATATTGTACATGTACATTCAGATGGGATTTCTTCAGAATTAGATGATTGTACAGGTTCAATAAACGGAAATTTAGCTGCCCAATCAAACTTGTATGTCCTGCCAATGGTCCACATATTCTTGTTCGTTTTCAATGCTTTACTTTTTTGAGTAGAATTTTGAGCAATATCACAATCACCTGGTTTCCTCTTTCTTGGACCGGAGTTTGATTTTGATTTCTGTCTTCCATTTTGCTGAGTGTTTGTATCTGTGATATCTAGCTACACTTTTGGTTGCACCCCAACAGGAACAATATCTTCAAGATCTGGCATATTATCGTAGGTTTCATTTGTTTGACTTTGATACTGTGCAGAATGCATGTCCACCTCAATAATACCTTCCACATAGTCAGTATTCTGATTCTTTGTGGTGGCATCTATATGATTGGTATTTACAATATCTGTATCCGCAGAGTTTCCAAAATACTTGAAGAGTGATTTCTGAGATTTCTTACTTACTTTTAGGTTATTCGTATTCTTTGAGCTGGCACCTTCCATTATTCTGAAAAGAGTCCTGCGTCAGCAAAAGAACCAAGTAGCGACTCTGTCCAGTGTCTGAGGTCTTGTCGCGCGTCCCCTGTCTGAGGTCTTTGTCACGTGTCAACTCTGCACTTGTCGCGTGTCAACAACCTTTTTCTGTCGCGCGTCCACTGCCTCGAATATATTGTCGCGCACAACACCACCTAAGTCACACGTCAACACTTCCTCTATCATGCGTCAACACTTCGTGTCACGCGTCAACACTTCCTCTGTCATGCGTCAACACTTCCTCTCGCCGCGTCAACACTTCCTCCTCATCGCGGCGTCAATACAACTCTTGTCGCGCGTCAACAATGCCCCTTGCGTACGCGGCGTCAACACCGCATTTGTCGCGCGTCAAAATCACAAAGCACAATGTGAATCAATCTCTCGGTGCTTAAGGGTATGCGAGTTCAAATTTCATGAAGTATTGGTAATTTGGTAAGCTACTTGAGGTATACTACCCTAGCGAATCACCTAGGTTTTTATAGGAGATGTTTTCAAATGAAGGCGGCCAAACCCCCAAAAAAATATACTATATATTTTAGGTAACAGACACCGACCCACTCCGAATAATTCGCCTTTTCAAATTTTTCTAAAATGAAATTTTCACCATATTACGAATATTCGCCGCTAAAATTATCCCTGGTAAAAATTATAGAAAATATGGATATATGGAAAAATATTGGTCGATTCAAGTATGGAACCGAGCAAAGATAAAGGTAGAGAAATGTATTTTTAAGGCCGAGTCAGAACTTCCAGAATTTGTGACTACAGTTAACTTATATGTTACACCCTTGGGATCTTATGATGTTATCCTAGGAGTTAACTGGTTATGGAAACACCATGCAAAAGTTGATTGTTTTTCCAAAGAAATTTCTTGTCTTGATGACAAGGGTTACTCGTGCATATCCATGGAATCAAAAGAGAAGTGATTCTAAGGAAAATTTCAACAATGTAGTTAGAGAAATCCAAGAGGAAGGGGTGTGTAATTCTTTTAGTCCATATCAATGATATAGAAACTGAAAAAGAACCAACTCTTGAGGATTACCCTTTCCTCCAAGACTTTAGTGATGTTTTCCCTGATGAGTTACCAGGACTTCCACCTTGTAGAGAATTTTATTTCTCCATTGATATTGTGTTAGGATTAGAACCATGTTCCAAGGCACCTTATCGAATGACAACAACTGAGTTGTTTGAGTTAAAGGCACAATTGCAAGAATTGTTATCTAAGGGTTTGATTCGTCCCAGTGTATCCCCTTGGGGTGCACCAGTGATTTTTGTTAAGAAGAAGGATGGAAATCTTAGGCTTTGCATAGACTACAGGATGTTGAATAAAGCTACTATGAAAAATAGATACCCCTTGCCACACATAGATGATCTATTTGACCAAATGCGAGGGGCAACAATGTTTTCAAAAATTGATTTGAGATCAGGTTACCATCAACTCAGAATCTGTGAGGAAGACATTCCAAAAAAAACTTTTAGACTCGTTATGGGCATTACGAGTTCATCTGTACTTTATTTTGGACTCACGAATGCTCCAACAACATTCATGAATCTGATGAATAGTATCTTCAAGGATTATCTAGATAAGTTTGTGTTAGTTTTTCTAGATGATATTTTGATATACTCAAAGACAGAAGAAGAACACATTGGGCATTTGAGATTAGTGTTGGAAAGGTTAAGGCAACACAAGCTTTATGGAAAATTGTCAAAATGTTCTTTCTTCCAACAAAAAGTAAACTATCTAGGCCACATTATTTCAGTAGAAGGTATATCAGTTGATCCAGCTAAGGTACAATCTATCATGGACTGGCCTTCCCCAAAGAATGTGCATGAAGTTCGAAGTTTTATGGGCTTAGCAGGATATTACAGAAAGTTTGTTGAAGGATTCTCTAAGATAGGGAGTCCAATCACATCCTTGTAGAAGAAGGGTAAAAAGTATGTATGGACCGAAAGTTGTGAAAATGTTTTCAAATTTTGAAAGAAAAGTTGACATCAACACCCATCCTAAAGGTACTTGATCCAAATGGTAATTTCATTGTCATCACAGATGCATCTGGTGAAGGTTTTGGGGGTGTTTTAATGCAAGATAACCATGTGGTGGCATATGAGTCTTGAAAAATCAAGCAAGGAGAGTTGAATTATGCACCACATGATTTGGAGCTTGCTGCAATTGTCCATGCATTGCGAATGTGGAGGCATTTCCTTATTGGAAAGCCATTTGAGCTCAAGACTGATCACTTAGGGCTCAAGTATATCTTTACCCAGCCAAACTTGAATGCCCGCCAATGACATTGGTTGGAATTTTTAAGTGAGTATGATTTTGAAATTAGCTACATAAAGGGGAAGGAAAATAGAGTTGCAGATGCCCTTATATAGTTGTGCATGGCCACAGTGAGAACCACTTTTAAACAACAAGTTTTAGATCAACTACCATTTGATGATTTTTATAAACAAGTCAAGGCTTCCCTTGAGGATGATAGTCAAGATCATAGGTATGAGGGCTATCAGATTGACAGAGAAGGTCTCTTAAGGTTCAATGGAAGAATTTATATTCCTGACCATGGTGATTTGTGAATCATAGTTTTGGAGGAAGCACATTGTGCTCCTTACTCAGGTCACCCTAGTGTGACCAAGATGATGGTTGATATAAAACAATTGTATGTTTGGCCTGGGATTAAGAGAGATGTTACTAGCTTTGTAACAAGGTGTTTGGAGTGTCAACGAGTTAAATTTGAGCATGTGCATCCAGTAGGGTTACTTTATCCCCATGATGCGCCCGATTGGAAGTGGCAAGTTATTAGTATGGATTTTTTCAAGGGCTTCCGATGTCCAAGAATAAGCATGATGTGATATTGGTAGTTGTTGAAAAACTTACCAAGGTTGCACATTTCATCCCTAGGAACTTGAAGGATGATTCACCAATTTTAGCAAGGAGGTTTGTATAAGAGATATTCAGGTTGCATGGATTACCTGAAAATATAATTTCAGATTGAGACACTCGCATGACGTCAAGGTTCTAGAATACCTTGCATGTAGCTTTAGGAACAAAGCTCAAATTTAGTACAATGTATCACCCTAAAACCGATGGAAAAACAAAGAGAGTTAATCAAGTATTGGAAGACATGCTTCACATGTACTGCATGGACCAATAATACAAGTGGGAGGAGTACTTTCCTTTAGTAGAGTTTTCTTACAATAACTCTAACCATTCCACTCTTGGTATGACACCGTTTGAAGCACTTTATGGAAGGAAGTGTCATACACCTATCAGTTGGGACAAGAAAGAATATCGTGTTGTGATTGGTCCTGAAATGCTTCAAGAAATGGAGGAGTAGGTAAAGCTAATTAGAAAGAGATTGTTCGAAGTTGCAAATAGACAAAAAAGTTATGCAGATAGAAAAAAAACCCTAAGAACTTTTGAAGTAGGAGACAAGGTTTTCCTTAGAGTCAAACCAATAAAATTTCTATCAAATTTGGTAAGGCATCCAAATTTGCTCCACGTTATGTAGGACCCTTTGATGTCCTAGAAGTTGTGAACCCAAGTAGCATACAAGCTTGCTTTACCTCCATCTTTGGCTCGACTCCATAATGTTTTTCATGTATCTTTGTTAAAGCGATATCATGTTGATATGTCACATGTAATTGATTGGAGATTATTGTAGGTTCAGGATCCGAGGGTGGTTCTAGTAGAACCCCTTCGGGTAATTGATACTCACAAAATCACCTTGCGAAATAGGGAAGTCTCCTAGTGTAAGGTCCAATGGGACCAATACTCTGAGGAGAGTGCAACATGGGAAGACTATGATGAAGTCTTCAATACTTTTCCACATTTATTTGTTTAGTTATGATTTTAGTAGACATCGGGTCGATGCCTTTTCTAAGGGGGAGGGATGTCACATCCCTCTCCGTAGCATTGAAATTTTGATGTAATAATTGACATATGTGATTAACTATGTGGAGTTGTGAATTATTATGCTAGAGTGTTTAATTTTGTTTATTTAAATGTAATTTGAGATAAATATTATCATTGACAATAATATGATTAGCACTTCCTATATTATATCATGTCAAATTTATATCATGATTTGGTTAACTACTTGTGTGTTATTGTTATGAGTTGGTTCATGAATATATTTCCCTTGGACTGGAGGAGAACATCATCAAAAGAGGAGAGTAGATACAAAGTTATGGTACCAAAAGAGAGAGGAAATGTGTATCCCTAAACCTTAGCAACTTGACATAGTATACCACCTGGGAATAGGGTAAGTCTTTTTGTGAATTATCTTATTAGGACACTTTGTACTTTCTTAGTATGCGACAATACCAAAGACTACTTATGTGACCTCGTTAGAGTTTGGGTCTCCATCTTGACTTAGGTATGCTATAGGTTCGACCGAAATACAATTTAAAATCTTGTGTATGTTTCATGTTTTTAACCGTAATATACTTACAAATTTTTAAACTGACTATCTCCTCTAAATTGTGCATTTAAAAATATGACTTTTATTTATAATATAAATTTAGTTGTATATTATTAAATATACATAAAAATAAATCAAAACATGTATATAGTTATTTTAAAATGAATTATTCCTTTTAATGGTGTTTTCCTTATTTTGGAGAACATTATTGAAAAAAAGAAAAAAATTAATGTCACTACTAATAAAAAGAAAGATAGAAATTGTTTAACAAAGACATATGGTTGTCATTTAAAACTTTCTTAACTATTGAGAAGAGAAATCAAAGAAAAGAAATGTATTTATATTTTATGGTTGCTCGGCTCACGAGGGGGTTGGAAGGTGTGCCCTTTTAATAAATAGGCATGAATAATGTTATCTCTAGAGCTCATTAAGAAAGATGGACTCCCATAAGGTAATAAAGAAGAAAGATAGACTCCCACAATGTAATAAATAAGGATACCTTACTTGTAACAAAGAAATATCCTCAATCTATAAATAAGGAAACCAATAAGGAAAGAGGATCATGTTTTTTTTTTTTTTTTTTGGGGATTTTGCAAAAGAGGCACGGATAAGAGGAAGAGAAACTTATTTTCAGCAGCCCAAAAAGATTCAAAACTTCCACTGAGTATTCCTTATTTTGCTTTTGTTATTGAAATTCATTGTTGTATTTTCTTTTATATATAGCTATCCATTTTTATTTTATTTTATTGTATTCATTGTATATGCATTTTATTTAATAAATATAGAAAATGGGTATGATGATTTTAAAACATTGCTAATTGTAATTATAATAATTTTTGTAAAAAAAGATAAATTGTGCTAAATTTATTTTGTATATTTCTTGTTAGATTTGTGATTTTGGGGATTAGATTATGAACCCTTTTTAAACATTAGGGATGACTATGATTGATTTAGTATTTATGAAGGCATCCTCCAAACAAACTATCACAATAAAATACATTTTTGTTTTGTGAAAACCCTTCCATAGTTGTCTCTTACGGTTTTTAATAGCTATGCATTACTATTTTTAGTATTATAAGCAGCATCTATGCTGCTCCAACAACACACATTAGGTTTTTTAAATGGTACTTGTCATAGAGTTATCCAAGAAATTGTAACTAATTTAAATATTATTTTTTAAATTTTTTTTGCATATACTTTATTGTATGCGAATTTACTTACATACCTTGTTTAAAATGATAGAACTTTCTATAAACAATTTTTATTATTACCTTATTTTATAATAGTCATTGAAAATATTTATAAATGCCACGTCAAGTTATGCCTAATCTAATATCAATTTTATTTAAAGAACTTATAGCATTTCAATTATATAACTAAATAAACTGCACATAAACGTTAGAAGGGATTCAAAATAGAGGAATGGAGTTTAGGCTTCCAATGTACATTTAATTTGTTATGACAAAAGTATGGTTCTCATTTTAATTAAATAGATTTGGATAGTGTTAAAAGAAGAAGAAGAAAATGGGCCAAAACAAACTAATTCTAAGGCCACGTAAAGATATGGCAAGTGATTATCTAACACTAAAATAAAAGTGAAGTTGAATTTATTTGTAAGTGAAGTAATAAGCTAATTTAATATTAACATTCACACTTTTTTATATTAAATATTTTTTATCTTATTTTATTTAATACTAATTTAAAAGTAATATAAATAAAATTATGATTAATATAATTGTAAGTAAATTTTAATTATTAATTATTTACGATTTGGTGTTTGAGTTTGAATTTACATTTTGACTTTGATATCATAATGTTTTGGTTTGTCGATAAGATATGTTATCACCCACACATCTATTAGAGATTTGTCATTTGTTAAGTCTTGTTGTTACATGGAGATCAATTGTTGTCGAGTATGGGGTTAGGATGGATGAGAAGAATCAATAGCCAAGAGTTAATGTATAGTGAACATTGAAAGTGAGACTAAAAGGATAAGGGAATTAGTTTAGTCTTCAAACATGACTTAGTAGGAATGGGTATGGGTATTTTGTGGGGTTACCAAAGATTGACTCAATGTTTGGGGTTACCAAGCATGCCTCGTATACGAGTTAGGATACATCGGGGTAACCCTTTGTAATCTAAGTCTTATGGCCATAAGCAATTAATACTTAGTATTAATAAGAATGTAATTATTCTTTTCCAGTTCACCATCTGTATTACATCATGACTAGTTAGGTCATATGCAATAGGGATTTATATACATGGAACACTCTCTTTTGGTATTAATTTTCATATCTACCATCCTCGTGAAGGGTAGGGCCACTCTCGGGATACGAGAGTTGTGTGGGGGAACCAAACTGGCTCTGTGGTTGGAGGAAAAACACTATGATGATGCTCTCCCTCTCTTGCTTCATTACTGCAACCTCAACATGATCTCGATGTTATCTCGATGGTGCTCACATTGAGAATTATCCTTATGTTCTTCCATATCAGTGTCTCTCAGCAAAATATTGTATTCTTATTTGTAATTTGTATTATAAAAAAATAAAATAAAATCATGTTGAGCATAATGATCATGTAGTGTACTTGAAAACTAATATGTACAAAGTTGAAAACACAAAATCTTTCGTACCATTAGTATCTTTATTGCAAAGAAAATGGGTAATGAATTAGCTCTATGTCATTACATTCATATGTTAGTATGCTCTCTATGCTTAGTGAATTGAACAAGGTGGAATGAATTCATTCTCTTATGTAATTAGTTTATCTAATTGCAAATAGATGATGCCCTTTGATTATTGCACTTTCCCTTCAATAAACAAGCATTAGTTGTTCCCTTTGGTTTCTACATCGTGGATAGTTTAAGTTAAGAACTAGGGATTTGATTCTCGTCTTTGGTAGAATTATATGGAAATTCACATGAAGGAATGTACATATATAATAAATTAAATTTAAAAAAAAATAGGGTCGTTTTTATGATATTCTACCAAGGGGTTCTTACAAAGAAGGAAATCATTAATAAAAGTTGAAGTGTCATTTGATAATTTTAGGATAGTTACATTGAGTTCAAATTTTTTCCCTCACATTATCAAATGAAAAGGAAATATATGAATAATATATATAAAAAAGGTGTTTTTAACACATTAAAAAATACATAAATATGTCTAAAAGAAAAATGAGTATGTTATTCAAAAATTAGTGTTGAAGTCATGAACACGACAAATAAATCATATCTGGCACCGACTGAGCTAGTAGTTGTTGCGTGCAGAAGGAAATTATTAATAGAAGTCAAAGTGCCATTTAATAATTTTAGGATAGTTGCATCGAGTTCAAAGTTTTGCCCTCACATTATCAAAAAAAGGGACGTAACGAGAATTGCGCCAAATGGAGCTCTCGCTAATAGTCGTCCCATAACCAATGCCATAATGGGTTAAATCGGCCATGAACACAGAGATAAATTTGTGTCCCTTGGGTTAAATTTGATGTCCATTTAAACGTATGTCATGGTTTTAACCGTAAAATACTTACAAATATTTGAAAAAAATGTCACATGCGACTTGCATATTTTATGTTAGACCATCATTTTTCGTATACATTTATATACAAACTATACCAATATATATTCAAACTAATTAAATATATGTAAAAATATTCTCAATGTATTTTATTAAAAATGTAAAGAATAACATTAATTGATATGTGAAATAAATATATGAATAATATATATAAGGGAACGACTATCAAGATAACAAAATTATAAATTCCAATTAGAAATCAAGAAGATGTCGACACGGAGTTGTCATTTTGAGGGTTTTTACGCTATAAAATTTCATATTATAGCTCTCAATTTCTCATCTTCTCAAAGTCTTCATGCCACGGCCGAATCAATATTTTTTTCTACATTTTTTTTATTGTCGTGGCATTCGGATTAGCCAAGTATCCAAAAATATCCTTTGTGACAGGGGTTTCATTGTCGTAGGATAAAAGTTACGCAGATCCATTATTAGCTCATCTTTCTAGTATGTATTGGGTTTCACAATTTTCTAATTTGTTTAGTAATCTAATATATATGGAATTCAATAAACTCAAGTCTTTTGCATTTGTGAGTGGACGGTGTATGGAACAAAAAATACTAACATTATATATGGTGGAAACATTTAATTATGAGTAATTGTAGGTAGTATTGGCCTATGATATTATTGATGTTGGACTCGGTTTCTGTTGATGTTCGATTTTCTTTCCCCGATGATAAATGATTCAACTTCCCGTTGAAAAGGAATTCAGTCCCCTTGTTGTTAAAGGATTTGGTTTCCCTGTCAATGTTTGTATCCATGGTGGCATTGGAAAGGAGTTACTAGGAATGTCTGAGCTTGGGTGGAGTAAATGAGGTGATACATACCGAGAGGGAATTGCATAAGAGCTATTAAGAAGTGATGCAGGTGTTCCAATTTAAGCGTACCCTAGGATTTGAATATTAATCAAATATTGAAAAATCCTTTTAATTCTCATGCTCTATTGGATATCTTATGTGCGTCTTCTTTTCATAATCCCTTAATTGGTTTTCAAGATCTCTCCCCCTCTTCTCTTAATCTTCCCTTTTCTGTTTCGGTGACTTCTCAATCTCTTTTTCTTGCTCCCTAGCCCACTTCTCCCTTTCTCTTTCAATATTCTCTTGCACTTTTTTTCTTTTCTCGTAAGTGTAACAACCTTTTTTCTTGAGCCATTTCATTTTCTTTAACTTCAGTTTTGCTTTCTCCTCCTTATTTCTTTCAGTGTCACCAAAAGCTCCATGTATTCGAGATGCAATAAAAATTTGTGAGTGCCTACTTAGCCTAATAGAATTTTTTTCAATCTTCAACTCTTGTTTTGCTTATGATCTCCTTGGATGTTGCAAAAATTGAGAAAGTAACTTATCATGCCCATGTCGGTTTTGAGTTTAGCACTTGAGGCTCATGATGTAGAAGTTTTGAGTTAACTTCAGGTACTTGTGAATCCTCTTCAAATTCAACTCCATATTGTTCACCTTCTTCTCCACATCAACATAGAAATTAATTATTTATTGTTGGTCTAACCCTTCAGGAAAGGAAGGAAAATTCAAGCTCGATCTTCTGTGTTAGAACATATTTTGTAACCCAAAATTTTCATGGCATCCTCTAGCCATAAATGTGGGTTAACTTGACTTGGAAAGGTTAAGTCATTACTGCTTACAAAATATGTAGAACATTCATTATTGTTAATGATGTTACTTGTATTTATAAAATCGCCATTTAACTCTACCCTATGTATTATAGTTGTATTTGTATCCTCTCTTGATTTAACATTCTGCATGAATTGAGTTTCAGGTACCACCTCTTCATTATTAGTTAATTCTTGATTCATTCCTTGAGAGAGGATCAAGATGTTTGTGATAGCATCAACATCTTCCTCATCTTCCATGTCAAAATCTTGGCTACATGCCATGTCATTTATAAGAGAATCATAATTCAATGGCCAAATAACAATCCATGCCATCCCTCTCAGCTCTAAAATATTTATTGAAAGGGTTGAACACACTCACATCAAGAGGCTGTAACTTATGACTAACCAATTTATTGGGCTCCTTCATAGTTTGGAATGCCACATGGATGCCATGAACATAAAATATTAATAGATGTTTTTAAATTGGAGAAACACCTCTTAGTATAGATCTTGCAAAATGACAAAGAAAATTAAAAAACAACTCCTTTGTCATCCATGCATTTATATTGTGTAGCCATACATGCCCTTGGTTCACAAATTTTAATATATTTCTTAAGTATTCTCTTTCCCTTGAACAAATAAAACCTAGTATTGACAGACCTATTGCATTGACACAACATAATATAGTGATGCACTCCATACTCTTAGGTATTACCTTTGGGACATTTCGGCTTCCCCTCTTAGCATTAACATACATTCCATAATTTCTCCCAGCCTACAAACTAGTCTCGTCACAATTCCAAAATTTATGAGCACCATATGCGTAAGTTTCATAACATTTGGACAAGTTGTAAAATTTGGTTATTACTGCAGGGCATAAATTTAAATCTCTATCCCTATCAACAGCCTCACTTGTTCGAATTGCAAGGTCAAGATGTCATTTTTAAAATATATCCCACTGTAGACACTAAATCATGCACTTTGAGTATATTTCTAGGTCCTGATCATATATTACTATTCATATGATTCCTAAGCGAGAAACATATTAATGAACCACTTTCTTTGGCCTCTTTTCTTTCTTTATTGTTTTCTTCTTAGCCTTACATACCCTATTGCCCAATCTAACTTTTGATACTTCAGATTTTTGAGTCTAGACACCAACACCCCCATTCCCTTTGGGCGTCCCCGACCTCTTTATTTCTTGCTTACATATTTTGGGTCTTTTATAGTTGTTGGGAATCTTGTTTTCTTATGGGTCGACCTTTTAGTGGTTAACTATGAAATTCAAACAAGGGAATCATTTAAATACAAAGCTATGTGACCATAATAAAGGACCAAGCTCTAAGCATCTACTATTATCACCTAAGGTTACATCCAAAGGCATTTCAAGAGCATCAAAGAATCCATTCAAGGGACAAGGGACTACATTATTTTGCATACACTTTATAGGAGGGGAAGTTCATTTTTCCATGCACACATTTACTTACATTTGCTACATCTAGTTATTACTCGCTATCAAGTGCATCTTGCATAAGAGCCACCTAGGGCATGATTTTACACACATGCCTGTAGAACTACACGGAGTCTGAAATGTAGTGTAGCACTCGGATCGTAAATTCACTCAGTTGGGTGACTTATGTGGTCAATTCAAATTACCATTTGCATCTTTTTTATTTTTAGGATTTGAGTGTTTTGGGGTTTTGGGTCAAAGGAAAATCTTGTAGACTTAGTGCGACATACATGCGTTCAACAACGAAGGGAAACGACATAGAAGCAACACTGTAAAAGTCATTTTCTGAGGTTCTGAGCAATCACAGGTGCCAAACAATGGTCTACATAGTGCCTAGATGCCCTTGACCTAATCCAAGCACCCGTTATAGCATGTTCTAACAGTTTTGTATTTTTTTGGGCTCGGTTGCGACCATCTGTCTTCATGTTCCACTAGTTTTTTATCTCGACAAATCTTCGGGATTATTACGAAATCATCTAAGTATCCCATCCCTTCTATTTCACTTAGGGTTTTGAATTTAATTGTTTATTGTTTAGGTTAGATCCGTACTTTATTGCATATTTATTTCATTGTGACTCTGAAATTAGAATTTAACATTTATTTCCAATATTTTTTAATCATTTGGTGAACCCGTCGCTTGATTCCAACCTTCTTTCTAGGTTTTTATTCTTATGCACATCACTTGTAGTGGTTGTTTTGGGACTTTTGAGCATCTCGAGCTTCCTCCATCTTCCTATAGAGTTTCTAAATTAATGGCTGAAACCAATAATCCATTCGCTAACTCTCAACGAGTTCCTCTAAAAAATTGAAGCATCTAATAGTGAGCACTCATATGATTAAACACAAATGTTGATCAATAACAATTGGAAAAGCTCACAAATTTTCATCAAGCTTTGTGTAATAATCCTTCCCATATTCTGCATATTCTTCATGCTTTGATTGCTGATAAACACTCTCATGATGTTGCTTCAACACCTCTTGTATGTTCTTCCTCGATTGCCATGGCCTCCACCCAACCCCCTCATATCCCTTCTTCCATTCCCACTACTACCGCTCCCATCATTCCACCTAATGCTTCTAATGCACAACCTAGTGCTTCTTCAAATACACATGATTTAACTTCTTTATATTAGGATTTTCAAACTAAAATTCTTCAACTTCAATTGGCCACTTCTCATGCATCCCCATCTATAGACTCCACATTACTACTTCATACTCCTTTCACACCGCCATTTCCGCTTATGCACTTCCTCTTAATTTCATCACTCCCAAGCTGCCCATTTTCAAATGCCATGATGACCCTCAAGATCATCTTCGAGCATTTCATGTAGCATGTCTAGATTATGTAGATGATCACACTTTACTAAGCAAAGCTCTTGCCTCGTAGTCTTCAAGATTATGCAATACGTTGGTTCTATGATCTACCTGTCCACTCGATAACATATTTTATGCATTTAGTTGATGATTTTCTTGCTCATTTCTCTATTAATATTGGCTCTAAGATATCCTATGCTCAACGTGCAACTTAAGCAAGGATCTAACGAACATCTAGTGGATTATGTATTGCGATATAAGAACAACTTAGCTAAGATGTCTAATGTGCTTGCAGACTCTGAACTTCAATATTTATTTTTCCAAATTCTATTACCACCTCTTTAGGAAAGTGTTATCTTTGATACATCTCCATCATTTGATCATTTATGTCATACTCTTAAGCTACACGAAACTAAACTATTATCCATAGGTAAGCTTAAGTATCATGAGCATGATTTATCTTCTACGTGATTTCAAAGTAAATCAAGTTTCAAGCCATCTATTAAACCTAATAAAGCTAAAGCTATTGTCAATGTTGTATATAATCCTGAAAAGCTTCAATGGTAACAACTTAAGCGTACATTTACTAAATTGCCTTGTGTTCCGTATATTCTATTGCCACAACTAGTCCAGAGAAATCATATTACGCTTCCTCCTCCGCTCAATATGGACCCATCTTGTCCAAAAATTTGAAATAATAATGAAAATTTTAGATGTAACTATCATTAGTGCATTGGGCATTCTACAGATCGATGTTTCAAACTTGAAATATTATTCAAAATCTTATCGATAATAATGAAATTAAGTTTCCTAATTCTATGACATCTACACTGGTTAATGAAAATTACAAACTAAAGATCTTCAACAATCCTCTACCTAAGCATGATAAGTAAGCGGACCCGACTCTTCACCAATCATACATATTGCTAAAGTACCTCCTCCCGCATCGGGTATCTTGAATTTCTAGTTGCTCATGTTGAGGCATCTCAACCGATCATTGCATTTTTGATCACGACTATCATGCTACATTTTCCTCTGACACATTACATATCAATGCTTTAATTACATCTAATACTATTAACAATATCATGATCAACTCATCATCTTCTATGTGTGTGTTTTGTTGCACTTATTTTTGTTATCAACTATCTCTGTAATCGCATATTTCATATACAATGCCTAAATCATATGGTTGTCAAGCTTCCAGTCATAGTCGGTCCTCTTACCATGCTTGTGCCTTGTCTTATGGCACCTTCATTCAAAGGGTGTGACATGCTCTTAGGTATTCCCTAGCTCCGTGTAACTCAGGATATCATTTCTATGAATCACTTGTGTTTAAAGTTCATTCACAACATGTAAGTCATTATTATCAATGGTGGTCCGCCATGCACACCATGGCCACAACCTCCTATTGAGGTTTCATTGCACTCTCTAGAGTATCTAGGTCCCCGCAAACTCTCAAATCTAAAGCAGAATCTACTCCCAAGCATGCCTGTGTTTGCACACAACCTACTCGATCTCACAAGTCTATAGGGCTATCTCATCAGTCTAGGTCCATCACTTGGGAAGTTCCTTCATGTAGGTATACATCACATCCTTGTTTTTCATCACATAGGTATACATCACCTATGTGGTAGTAGAATGCCCAATACATTTGTGTTAGTCACAGAGTGAATTTTCATCATAGTTTTGACCATAGGGGCAAGAAGGATCAAGATTTAGTAGTGGAGGAAGAGTAATAAGATGGTTATCGATAAGCTATGGTAATAGAAGCCAAGGTGCATAAGGTAGTTTAGTAAAAGCATGACTTGTGGGTTGTAATTGAAGCTTGTCAGGTGTAGAGACAACATTAAGAGTGGACTTAGCTTCAGTGGGCTTAGGAGATGGTTTGAAATTAAATTTAGCATGAAACCCATTAGAGGATGAGGATGAAGAAGCATCATAGAATTTCAATTTTCCCATAGATAAATTTTTTCCTTCGCGCAATTTGAGAGTATGGCATAATTGATCAAAGGAGGGAGAGTTCTCAAAGATAACACTCTATTAAAGTAGAGGTAAGAGACTTTGAATAAAGAGGTCTTTAAATTTGGAATCAGTGAGTACATTATTCATCTTAACAAGGTTGTACTTATAGCGTAAAACATAGTCTACAAGGTGCTCGTTGGATCCTTGTTTGATTTGAGCTAATTATGCATATGATATTTTAGTACCGATATTGATAGAAAAATGTGCAAGGAAAGCATCAGCTAAATATGTGAAAGAGGTTACCGAATGAACAGGTTGATCATAGAACTAATGCATAGCGTAATCTTACAAGCTTCTAGGAAACAATTTAGCTAGTAATGTAAGGTCTTCCAGTATAGCCAAGACATGCCACATATGGTCACCATGGTCATTGAAGGTGGGAAGTTTTGGTTCAATAAAGTTAGGAGGTAGTGGATGCGAGGACATACTAGGTGCAAAAGGGATATGAAGGATAAGTGAGGAATCAAGAGATGCCGAGGAATGTGAAGAAACTTTTTGTAATTATCGGATTTGGATTCGTAGATCCTAGTATAAAGAAGCTAGGTCATGAGTGCCTAAAGAGGAATGAGGTTGTGTATGTGAAGTATTGGGAGGAATGTGAGAAGTGATAATTGTAGCAATAGAAATAGGAATATGGTGGAGTGTGAGGTGGAGGATGTCGAAGCTAAGGAGGAACCTACGAGAGGGATAAAAGAAACATCTTGAGAGTGTTTAGTAGCAATTAAAGCATTTAGAACATGCAGAATATGCATATGGTTGGTGCGTAAAGCTTGATAGAAATTAGTGAGATTATCTAGTTGTTCTTGATCAACATTAGTGTCCTCATCATATCATTATTCACTGTCATAAGTTTTAATGTTGTTGAGAGTAACGTTGTTGGAGTTAAGAAAGGGATTGGAAGATTCAACCATTGATTTAGAGAACGTACGGAAAAATGTAGGAAGCTTAATGTGCTCAAGGGGAAAAAAACAACCATTATGGGTGATGGGCATAAAAAGAAAACCTCAAAGGAAGGTAGGGTTTGAGCGAGTGGGTTCACCAAATGATTTAATTTCAGAGTAACTACAATATCCAATGATATACAAATGATAATATATAGTAAATGGACAAGCAACACACAAGAAATAATATGAAATCCTAAGTAAGTGAGGGAGATAGATGACTTACCTGATTTCGTGTAACCTAGAGATGATCGGGCCAGTGAATTGTTGAAACAAAATGGAAACAATGTCATTAAGACTCACTTGAGGTTTTGGAACTTGGAAATGTACTGGGGACAGAAGCACCCACGGGAGGATAGGAGCACCCGGGCACCAATGAATGATATGGGTTCTAGTGTCCATTCATATGCTCGTGTTCTATCCTTTTCTCGTGTAGGAGGAGCTTTGTTGTTAGTTTCGTTTTTATCGCTCTAGTTTCGCTCCTAGATTTTTAGATGTACCTTGATAACTCAGAAACAATTTTCTACCTGCACATGTCCATAAACCACATCAAATATAATAAAAAAGATGTAAAATATGGAGTTGGACTGACCCTGATAATCACCTGAAGAGTCAACTTAGTACCAAGTGTTGCACTACATTTCAGATTCCATGTAGTTCTATGTGTAAGTGTATGTAATTATGCCCTAGGTTGCCCTTGTGCAAGTTGCACTATGATAGCAAGATAGATCTAGAATGCTCCAAATGATGCAAATGTGTGTAATAGAATAGAATAGACTTCCCTCATATGATGTGTATGCAGAGTGATGTATCCCTTGTCCCTTGAGTGAATGTGCTAGATGGATGTTTTGTAGTGTTCTTTGTGCCTTTGGATGCAAGCTTAGGTGATAGTAGATTTAATGCTAGTGTTTGGCCTTTGATTTTGAGAAGTAACCAAGTATATAAATGATTCCCTTGTTTTAATTTCATAATTAACAACTGAAATGCTGACCCAAAGTGTTAAAATATTTCCAAGAAGTAAAAGAGACCCAAAAGAGTGTGAAAAGGATAAAGAGAGTCAGGAGTGCCCATGAGGGACAAGAGCACCAGGGCGTTAGTGTCCGAGGCCATAAAAGATAAATAAGTTTTCTGGTAGGGTTGTAATATGTATAAGACCAAAAAGAAGGCGATAGATAAATAAAAGAGGCCAAAAGGAGTTGTCAACCACTCGTTTTCTTGCTTAGGAATCATGTATATATTAGTATGATTTATGACCTAGAAATGTACCCAAGTGCATAGATTATGTGTCTACAATTATATTCTTTGATTATTTTACATCTTAAGTTAATTCTGATATAAATATGAAAGGAATTATTGTCGTAAATCATTACAAATAAAGATTAAGGTTTATCCCTTACTTGAAATCAGATTTCGTGACTTATCTAGTTAAAAACTTATCTTGTTATTTGGGCTGAAAATATAGATATTCTACTTATACAACAAATTTAATAATTAAGTTGATTGTTCTTAAGTTATGTGATTATTTTGATTTCATTAATTCAGATAGAATAATCAAAATGAAATGAATAACAAAATATAAACTGAATAGGTTAACAATGAAAACAAAATAAAGATGTTTTTGTACTTAATGGTATTAATGAATTATTCATAACGATTAAATGTAATAAAGTAACTCAAGTATAGGAAAAATAATAGTTAACCTACACCTAACGATAATTACTAAGTTGTTAAAAGTACAATAAGAGGAACTAATAATAGTTAGTAACTCGTTGAATTTCTATGACCCTCTTATGAGAACCTATTAAACATTGTAAAGCAATAATTTTAAAATGAGATGTTAAGGAAGACTTAGTTACTTTTGTAAGTAGGGCATAATGATCCTACATCTTTTCACAATAATTTTATTTCCAGTGGTCGTTGCCATGGCCCAAGGATATATAAATAAGGGACTCATCTATCCAATACGATCCAATCTCTTTCTTTCTGTCTATATCCCCTATCTTTGCATGCACATATGGGGTTGATAGTTTTCTTCCCATATGCATGCATGCGCCCTATATTGATATCCTGGACTCGAGTATCGGTTCTGGTTGAAGGAGTTGCCAAACAATATTATAGAAATAAGAAAATACAATACAAACACCAAATACTTGATGAAATTTGCATAAATATCTTCCAGGTAGGCACTAAGGAGATGCACATAGTTCTCATAACCTATAAAAGGTTTAACCAAGTATACACACTTGGTGAGAGTGATTTAAGGGGGAACGTTGATATCCGGGTAGACTCTTACAATTGCACATGGTTATCATATGTTATCAAACGAATTATGGATATTTTAATAATGTTGGATTATTCAACAAGTAAGCTAAATAATAATGTTAATCATTAATAACATTCTCGGCGGCTTCACCAACTTTGTGGAAAGGGTGCAAGGGCATGATCAAAGCATCTCTGTTCGCTTTGCCAAGGAGTGGAATGAGAGGACTGTCGACTATGGGGGGCAGAAAATTCTTATTAATGATGAGCTCATAGCCGAAGCGACTGGTCTCAGCTTGGAAGGGTACCGATTCTTCAACAAGAGGGTTATCAAAGAGGTTGAAGAGAGAAGATTTGTGGAGGAGGAGGAGAAGCTTATTTTCAGCACAGCGGGTCTGCTTGTAAACTCTATTCCATCACCGTATGATGAAGTCACCCGCATGATGATTCGCTTCATATCCTTGGAAGGCAGGTTTGTTACTGTCCCTGCCAAGCACCTTGTCTTTTTAAACCACTTTCGTAGGAATAGGTTGGTTTGCTTCCCTCACTATCTGCTAAACTCTCTTGAGCGCTCCATTTTGGAGTTCCAGAAGCATACCCGGGCGGTTCCCTTGCATCAAGGGCTTATTTTTCTTATTCACAAGCACTGCCTTGTTAAATTCCCTGTCTCCCTTCCTCTCCCAGCCCGGCTCCCCCTTTGATGGGCTCCGCTGCTGCCAGTCCTGTCTCCCCTGCTGTCCCTACTGCTGCCCCCGTCATCGGTGCTGCTACCCCCTTGCCGGCTGCTCATGCTTCTCCTTCTATTCCTCCTGCTGCTGCCCCTGCCACCCACCTTGCCTCTACCTCTAAACGAGTCACCAGGGCTTCTAGGAGACTCAACCTTGAGGCTACTGCTGAGGGGGATGAACCTTTGGAGCTTGACATTGCTCGTGATCTGCTGAACATTAGTAGTGCCAGTCCCCGGGTGACACCCATGGATAACCCTTCTATGAGATTGGAGGCCTTAGAGGCAGAGCTTAAATTGCTGAAGGATGAGGTCAAAAACCTTGCTAAGCAAAAAGGCAAAAAAAGCATTGAAGGGGAAGGGAGCATTGGCAATAGCCAGATTGATGATATATACAAAAAACTGACCTCCTTAGACTCCCGCCTTGGGAAGGCGAAGACTAGGCATGATTACAATATTGCCGCCTTCAGGGCCATCGAGGAGTTCATCGAGGGTCATGCCAAGAGTGTTTCAAATCTTAGCGGTGTCCCGGCAGCGCTTTGGGGCAATGATAAAGAGAGCAAAAGAACCAGAGAGGAGCTAGATAAGACGGATGCTGCTCAGATGACAGCGTTGGGCATGTTTCATGCTTGGAAAAAAGTGAAGATCAGTATTGATCAAGCGGCCAAGAAGTAGTCCTGGATACTTCTGCTGCTCTTTATTGTTTTTGCTCAAGCTTTTCCGTTTTTGTCGGTTTCTTTGTTTCTTTGCCGTTGTTTTGCTGTTTAGTCTCGTTTGTGTAGTCAATGTTTTGGGGGCTATGTTGTTTTTTGCTGTAACTTTTGAGCTTTGCTACAGCTACTATGCTCCTCTCTCTTATTCCGGCTTTTAGGCCTTATTTTGTATTCAAGGGTATAGTCCCTTTCAAAAACTATTTGCCAATATTAAAAAAAAAAAAAAACATTAGTTGAATGTTAAGGGTATCATTTAAAAAAATCCCTTTAGTTTGTATGATCATAACATGGATGTAACAATATTGGTATTGTTTTTATTTCCATTCACACAATTGTAGGATGCAATTATGTTACTAAGAGTCTCTTTTGAAGGATATATTTCCTTCTTATCCTCTTTATGAGCAGATGCATCTTTTAGTATAGTTGAAGTTATATCATTTAGTTTTGAATTATGATATTTGGACATAGAAATATCAAATTTAGGAACCCATTTAGATTAAGGAATATGAGATTATTAGATAGGGGATCAATACACTGTGTTAAAGGAAATGAAACCCTTGCGCTTGAGATGTTGTATTATCCACTGTATAAAACTAATTTTCACAATTTTCATTAATTCCATTATTATTGTAAGATGATTTACCTTTGATTTTCTCAAGCTGATAGCATGGGTAGTAATGAGTAGGTAAAAATTTATTAATCAATTATTTTATCAATTACTGTGTAGCTCATAGACAATATCATGTTGTCGAGTATTCTTGTCAGCCAAAAAGGTGTTTTATAATGTGGCTATCGTAGTATGTGAGATTGATCATTTGGAACATGTACACATTGTTTCCTCCATATAGGAATTTCAATTCACTTGTATGAGACCATGTAACAAACATAAAATTTGTATCACATTACTTTTTGGCATCTTTAGAAATAGATTTACTATGATGAATAAAGACATTATGACATGGGAATTTGAGGGATGTTATCTTAAATCCTTAAGAGATTTCAGATCTTAATACTCATAGCTTTAAGTTACTCTTTAAAAAGACATTGTAAATAATGAATAGATTCCAAAATAATTTTGTAAATGTTTGCAATGCTATAACCATCTAGTGATGAATAATCCATATGTCATGGGTGATAGGGGTTTTTTCACTATTATCCTTACAAGAGTGGTCTACACAAAAGATGGTGGTAAAGAATAAGGAAAGGATAACTAAATTATGACAGGCCTCAAAAGGAATCCTCGGGAAGCCGGGGGAGGAGGATGTATAAGAAGTGAACATGGTAAGGTCATCAAGCTGTATGTTGGTCCTATGGGCATTAATTCTAATCATCATGTTGAAGCCCTTGTTTCCCTTTGGGGGATATAATTGATAGAGATTTAAATTTTGGTAATATCATCATTGAAGATGATTTATTTAATATCACTAATTTCTTGAGAGGTAATGCACATGTTAGTTGGACTATTAAAAAAATCATTAAAGAATCTAAACATATCCTTAACACGTTCCAAAATTTTGAGGTGCAACATATCTATCGAAAAGGAACTAACTTGCTGATGCTATGGAAAATATTGGGGTCATTATTAATGACTTCAAAATTTGTAATGATGATGAGAGTCCACCGCCTACTTCTGCGGTTATTATTAACAATGAAAAAGGGGATTTGATCTCAAAACCGAGTGGCATGTGTAGAATTCCTTTCACACTTCATTCTATATTTTTTTCCTCTTCGATATTATTTTCAATAAGGTCCATTTTTTATTACTTATTTTGGATGTCGAGATGGGGGGCGAAAGATGCAGGATCGAATCCATGAACATTGACAAATGGAGGAACAATGTAGAGTTGTGGGAGATTTTAAGTAAAGGTGGATTCACTCGATTCTTGGAAAGGATTAAGGGGCATGACTTGCACATGTCGAAGGAATTGGTGAAGAAATAGAACAATATAATGGTCACCTACAAGGGCATATATTTTGAAATCAATATCGAATTGATCGCTAAGGTTACAAGGTTTAATAAAAAAGGTCTCAATTTCTTTAAAACCAATATCAATATTAAAGATGAGGAGAAGAAATTTTTGAATGAGGGGGAGTCTTTGGTTCACAAGAAAGTAGGATTTTTCTGTGAATCCCTGCCTCCTCTTTACAACAATGTGGTGATGGCTATCATGAAATTTATCACTGTGGAGGGTAGGTAATGTATCGTTCCATTTTTCCACATTGTTTTCCTTAATCATTTTAGGGGAAGATATGTTGCTAGTTTCCCATTTTTTATTCTCCATTCTCTGGATAATTTTGTTGATTTGGTTATAAGGGGAAAATAGGTATACCCTCTTGTTGGTTGGAAAATTTGTATCACAATACAAGCAATAGTTCAGGGGACAACAATCCCTCCTCTTTATGGGAGAGGTTCCTTTATTTCCAAACAAAATGAAAACCTTCCTAATTTACAAATGTACAACCTAACAATATCTAAGTGAGGATTTTGATGTGGAAACTGTTCCCATATTCAATAATGCTCTCAATATAGAAGACAAATGCGATATAAGAGCTTATCAGAGGAAACAATAGCTTTGAATAAGCAAGACTAGTAAAAGAAATTCAAAGTTCAATTTCTCACATATAAAGAACAAAAGTGTTCTTCTTGGTTACCCAAGATCACTTACTATTGTAAGTGAGGGAAAAGAAGAAGGAAACACTTTCATATATGTAGATTACAGAGAAATATCATACTAATGCATGCATGGAATCTTAAGAACAAACGAATTTATATATATTTAAAATAACCCAAAGGACATATATGCAACAGAAACAAAGTTCTCAACATTACATCAAATGAGTTGAACACAAAGTTTCAAATTCAAATATAACAAATCCACTTTTTCAAGTTAAGGAATAGAAATAGAAAGAACACAAGAAATGAGGGAAGAAATTATTCTGTATTGATTCTTTTTAGTTCTATGTTTTTACATTCCAAACATCAAAATCCAACAACTTACTCTTTACAATGAAAGAAAAATCCTTATGTAAGCATAAGGGTGGTTGTAATTGAATTTATGTAGTTCCTTTATCCCTTAATTAAGTGTTACCACTTAATTAATGAATTACACTTTAGTTAGATTTATTTACAATTTCACATCTTTTAAAATAATAAAGCCAACTTTGCATCATATCAACTAGAAAGAAATACCTAGGAACTAAGAGAATGAGCACTTATAGATGATGTTGCTACACAAAGATTCACTTTGAGTATATTATTCCTGAACTTGACCAAGGCTCCAGCAATCTCCATGCCTCTAAGGATGGAGGTATTTTCCATAGAATTTGTCAAGCTGTCCAAGGAATCCTCCATCTCTTTTTCCATATCTGAATTCTGTACTAAGCCTTTGGTTGCCTCTATGACTACATTATGCAACTCACTGATTTCTTCCACTTTCTCCTAATGTGATCTCGGGCCCGAATAGATCCTCCTTGATGAGTGTTTTGAAATTATCTTTGATTTATTGAATTGTGTGCCTCTCTATAGAGATATATTTATATAATTGGCACCAGAGAGCTAGAAATTCAACAAGTATTATAGCTTTGAATGTCTCTCCCTTTTACCCCATATTCTTGAGTTCATGAACTACTTCTTCTAGCACATTCATCTTTCATTATACATTCAAAACCCATTTTTTTGGAAAGATTACTCTTTGAATCATCAAAAATCTTAAATGAAAGGAGAATTTATTCATCTATATCCCTCATGCGTCTGAGATCCTAAATACTTTCTGACCAAATTTTAAGTTCCTTTTGAGCCAACGATTCGAGTCAATCTGACTTTAGATAAGAGAAATTTTGTCATAACATCAATGATATTCAAGCCACATATCATCATTTGCTTCAATTATTTTTCCATAAGCAACATGCTTATCAGTGTCCTTGATAGATTGAACTTCTTAATCAGATAAGACAATTAGAGGAGATATTACAGTCAGGGGAAAGATCAAGCACTTTATCACTTGCAAGGAGGGATTTGATGAAACCAGAGAGGACTTGTACATGCTTCTCAAGTTTTTCCTATGTTTACTTCCCCTTTTCCACCCTTTAAATGACCTTATAAACAATTTCTTTCAAATTGTGCACCTCCCCATCAAGAGTAGATTCACCCAGTGGAATTTTTGTTAGTTCCAAGTCAATAATAGCTATATCTTTTTCATCTTTCTCCACTTTTGACTTTACTATATCCAAGTATTGCTAACCCTTTGAATTAGAAACCAATCTTGAGACAGTTTTAGATTTATTGGCTACAAGGGTGGGATTTATACCGAGGAGGGAAGCTACAACATCAAATTTGGGAGAATTATTTGGGAGGATGCCTTTCTCTTCCTATTATCAGTCAGGGGTTGAACCCATGTAAATTAGTCACTAGGAGGTGAAGCAACAAGAGGGCCCAGAGTAAGCGAATCGAGGGAACCAAGGGTCTGAGCAGCAGATACCTCGAGAGTGGGTGCTCTAGCACTTGAAGAAGATACTTATTTCATAGGTGATTTAAGCTTGGGAATGCTCAATACCTTAGACTCTGGTTCTACATTATTCAATTTATTTCCTTCTTCTTCTTCTTTCTCAAGTACTCCCTCCTTCATAGTTGCTTTCTTCATGCTCCTTTGTTCCTTTTCCTTCCTCCTCTGAAAGATCCACAATTTGTTCAACCATATACAATTTTTCCGCTTGCTTTGGAGAGAGATATTGTTTTCCTTTTTCCTCAACCACTTCTTCCTTCTTTTCAGTCTTTCTCAATCTTCTCCTGCGTTGAATATACCTTGACTAAAGGTTACGATACATAGGAGAAAGAGTTGGCTGATTTATTACTTTTGTATGTGAGGCGAAACTTCCTTATGAGATGATGATGCCCCTTGAGAAGAAGGTTGAGCCACTCCTGCCTTATATGATTTCATCTTCTTATCAAACCAGACTTTGGTCCTCACCATGACTGGGTTTATCAACTCCTGAAGATCATCTAATTCCTTCTTGAACCAATTGATGGTGACAAGGGGTGTATGCCGAATTGTCTTATTGTATTCAAGAGAATACAAGTCTTCATCATCATCAAGAAAATTCTCTGCTACTTTGTAAATTCCAAACTCTTTAATTTTCTTCAAGGAGACCCAACCAAAATATATTCTTCTTACCTCATAATCATCGGAACAATCTTCCCAACAATCCTCCAGTGTAGGAAAGTGATAGAAACCCATTATAAGGTTATTAGAAATGAATCATTTGATGTCAAAACATGACCTTTTGTGATAAGTATAGAAGTTTAATACAACTATGGTCCTTTCTACATTTTGAGCATCTAATGTTTTCCTGCAAGTATAATTTCCCAAAGTGATTGAGAATTGAATACCTGATATCTTTTTATCTCAAAGAGGTTCTCGTGTAACATGTCAAGTTGCCTACAGACTTCCACTAAAATAGTTTACCATTTTAGTACACGAGAAGATTTTTGGGTGCACCTTCAAAACCAGCCAACTTGATATATGAGAACCTTCTAAACTAGATGAACAAACTGACATAGGTTGAGATTAATTTCTTTGCTTCAGCAGATACCCTCTCGCTTTGTTTCCTTCTAAGATCCCGACAATGTACATTATAAAGGCATCATTGAATCCTTTGAAGTGATCTTTTCTATTTTCAAGAGTTAGTTGGGGATAATACTCATATGTTGGTACATTCTTATTTTCATCCACTAGAGTAAGACCTATCCAAACCCTATATGTTGTAATGGTGTACATAAAATATGAATTCATATAGAAAAATATGCTCTGTTGAACATTGATTAATTGCTCATTGTGGTTTCAAAAATTATTTATCCCTAGTTTAAACTTTTATTCCCTTCACAAATAATGTTTATATAAGGACACATATAAAAGTCAAAATCATTGGTTGAAGGAAGGCCCATGATTATAGACAATAGAGTAATTATGTCAGACAACTCATCTTTTAAATCAACCATGTACATCTTCTTAGGCAACCCATATGCCCCTTTCTTTGGAACCTTGAACCTAGATTTTTCTATCATTGTTTTATATTTCTCCTTATCTTGTTCAAAAAGACCTTGGGCCTATGCCATTGTGAGGGTGTTGGAATTTTCAACCACAAGGATTCTAAAGGAATTATTTATGCAATTGACATTTATTTTAGCGATCACTTGGCCTTGATGATGTTTGATTTCTTTTGAATCCACATCAAAACAAGAAACACAAGCTAAAACGCTATCTACACATTGAACTGAGATAGTGAAACCACCAACATGAGAAATCCCACTATCTTTGATATAATGAGCCATAGGAGTGGGGTTTGCAACAAAAATACAAGCCAGAAATCACTGAAGTCAACATGCCTAACATTAGTATCTCTTTTGTCGGGCACCAACGTTTAAAGGGATGAAATATGATCCTAACCCCCATAATGGTATTTCATGATGGCCAAGTTAGGAAACAAATACTCAAAGGAATGAAAACTTAATGACAATTTTGGAGAAAAAATAATATGTTAGGGCATACAAGAAATTTGATACCAAACTCTCACAAGAAGCTTCAAAATTACTTGCTCTAGCTGCTAAGAAGGAAAATGCTCCTCTCTAGATCACATAGTAGTTTGAATTTTTGAAAATGGTTGGAAAATGCTCAAGATACGGCTAAACATAGCTTGGAGGGCACGTGAATGGGAATGCATGGGACTTAACAAAAATATCCAACTTTGCAATGGTAAAAATAACCTACTTTACCCATTTATATACCATCCCGTTTGAAAAAGATGCTTAATTACGTATTTGAGTTGTATTATGGGAAATGAGAGGCTTTACAAAATATTATATCAATTTTTCTTTTGTATTGCGGTTATGACGAGAATTGTTGTCACCTCCCTAGGAGTAGTGAATTTTCCTCTTCAATTTCAATTTTTTTTTGGGCAGGATGACTAATATGTCCTTAGGGAGACCATTAAGGAAGAGTAAATTTTGAGTAGTTAGTCATTTCTCTAATTTTTGAGTTTTTAATTGCTTTTCCTTTATTGTGCGGACATTTCAAGTTTTAATGCCCCTCGGATCCCAAGTTCCGCTGGCCTTCCTGTTCATCGATTCCCCACTTTCTCCGCATGGTATTTATTTTCCTTTGTTTGCAAGTACTTTGAAATTTCAGAGAAATCATGTCCCAGTGTCCCAAGGACTGTCTATGCCATTTTTTCTAACTTACCTGATTTCAGTGTACTACGGACATTTCGGCTCATCACGTCTCGCATGTCACGAGTGTTTCCCGACCCCCATTTCCCCACAAGTCCATTTTTTCCACTTTCCATTCAATGCAGTGTTTTTCATCTCGTCGTGTTCTAGGTGTCTCGTTGTCACATGGGCCAGTTGTGCACATTTTCTCCACCTTTTCCACTTTTTACCGCCTTAGGTTGACATTAAGCATTAATTTCCATATTAAACCTCCCGCCGACCTACCTCAAATGGACTTTACATAAATATCCAAGTAATCTATCATTTTTATCATCCCCTTTATATTTTCTATTATCCTCCATCTTTGTCCTCTCGCTCTCCACTGTTTGTAGCCATAGCCAAGTCCCTGTTCTAGCATTTTCAAATTTAAAGGTGCGAAAGAAGCTTTGGGCCATCAAAGGTCGAATCCAGAGAATTAAATAAGTCCATTACTCCTGCCATACCATGAATATTAACTATAAAGGGAACGAGCACTTGTCTTCTCTAGAAACAACCATACGAGACATCGGAGATAATGAATCTCAAAGCATCTCGACCTGGATGATTTATGGGCACGAATTAATTGCCAAAACACTACTCCCATTGCTCAACTAGTAAGAGAGAGTGGAATTGCTCGTGCAGGGGGTTTCCCAATTTTGGTTCAGTGTGCTGATACCATGCTAACCCGTGGCTCCTACTTCAACCCAGAGATGAAAGAAATCATTGACCCCCATAGACAGTACTAGCCCGATTAGATGCCAAATGTATCAGCATGGCCCTAAGGATTCTTGCATTGTAAAATTCAAACACCCTCACCTAGAGACCATGCTCAGTTTCTTTTTGATCAAGACAGTGAACAATACAAAAATAGAGTGGTTAAGTATTGGTTCAAGAATCTAAAGAAAGGATCTTTGAGGTTGCGAAAGACCATGTATAGAGTTAATTGTAAGGAAGAGTTGTCGGATATTATCACTCTTCTCACCAAAACAATGGGGATTCCCTCCACCAATGAGTTTTATTATTGGATGTTTTCTTATATCAATATTATATGTGAAGGCAAGCAAAGCTTGAATTGGGCAAGAGATAATCTATGACAGTCTCACTAAGCAACTTGCTAATGTCTAGAGAACCAAGAATTTTTGTATGAATTCTTACTTGATGTATTCTACTGTTGCATATAGAAAACAGGTTGGGTTTATCCTATCGAGGACAAGAAGGATGCTCTTGTTTATGAATATTGCCCACAATTGACCCTAAAGATCGTAATCATAATTTGAAGGGTGAATGATGTTTACACCATGTATATTATCAAATTACTAGAGGGAGACACAACTCAAAGGTTCTTAGAATAATCTAAGCAATTAATCGATGTGTATGGTAGCTATTTCACCCAATTTAGAAAATTCTCCTACAAACAATTGGTTGGGTTTAAGGGAACACCTTTAAAGATCCCTATGTATTATAGAGACAAGATGGCCTTGGTTGAAATATGCAAGCAAGATTGGACAAGCTCCATAAAAATTTTAGGGATACAAACATTGCAGGTATCCAGGTTCCCAATTACATTGGGTAACTATATGCAAGATTGTCTTGGATGCTCAAAACATTGATCAGAACAATTTCTCCCCTCACCCTTCACTATTTCAAACCAAGGACTTGCTTTTATATCAAGGGTTTTATTTCCACTAATTTCATAATGGGTTTCCATCATCTTTCTGATATTGAATACTACCGGACTGACTGTTCTGATGATTATGAGGCCCAAAGAAGATATTATGGTAGATTGTCCCTGCAAAGAAATTAAATATTTTGACGTACACAAGGTGCTTGAAGGGCTTCAAGATGATGATGAAGAACTACAATCCCTTGAATATGAAAGGTCCATCAGAACACTCATATTGAAACCATTGATTGGTTTTTTAGAGAGAGAGAGAGATGGTTTGAAGGAACTCACAAACCCTGTCCTAGTAAGAACTAGACTTTGGTTTGATAGGAAGGTGATAATGTTCAGAGAAGACAAGTCTAGGTATTCTTCTCAAGAAACATCCACCCCTAAGAAAGAAATGCCTATACTGAATCCTAAAGCACATGAGAAATATGTTCCCTCTCCACCTAAACCTTCAACTCTGGTGTACATAAAGAAAGGAAAAGTTAAGAAGGATGAGAAGATGGAGGAATTCATTTAGGAGAGTGAGAGGCTATCTTATCCTAAGTAAGTGGAAACAGATTCGATATGGAAACAATTGTGGACCTCTGTGATGATGATAGTGAATAAAAATAGCAAGAGAAAAACAATCTTGAGGAGAGCAGTGGGAAAAAAGATCAATTGAAGAGTCAAGTCTCGAAATGTTTGAGTATTTTGGAAACATCTACTAAGGAAGTTTCCACCACCCAAACTAAGACATCTATGTTAGAAATGGTTGTTGTACAAACTTTAAGTGCCATGGGAACACTTGCACTTGGTCCCATTGTCCCCTCTACCTCCAGTTCTTCGTTTGTTTGGGTACAACCATTTTTGGAGAGAAAGAAAAGGAAAACCACTTCTAAAATTGTTGCTCCTAAGTTTGATACAGTGGCAGCTTTTTTAGGTACTACTCCTTCCCCTGCTAAAAAGGATAAGGTCGCATCAAGACTAGTATCAGATTCTCAAAGCTAGTAGTTCATGGAGATTACTAAATCCAAGCTGGACAAAAATGAAAAATATCTAGAGATAAGTGATTTGGAACTAATGAGAATTCCCCTTGGAGAATCAATTCCTAAAAGTGAAGTGCATAACTGAAGGAAAAAGTGTCTAGAGTGATTGAGAGAGTTGAAAAAGGAAAATAGTCACATGATCAGTTCGAGTAGAAAAATCAAATTCTATCAAATTTCATCAAGTCCTTATTGGTAGAATATAAGGTACTTGACCCAACCCCCTTAGCTTCCATCCCACGACCTACCATTTTATCTAATGATGAGGTTCAGGCCATCAAATATATTCATAAGCATGCCACTTATGCGAAGGCAATGGAAGCCTTGGTTGATGAAATTATAATCAAAGGTTTGAATTTCATGGAAGAAGCATTCAAATCATATGAGAAGGTTTCTATAATATAGTTAAAGTTTACCACTACACTCCTTTGGTCTAGATAGAGATTTGAAATTGTGGTGTGAATGCATCTAATATCTTAGGCCAATGAGTGATAAAGATGTGCAAGTTCTTTTGGAAAAAAGGTATTCAATGATGCAAAGATGAATTTCTCTAAGCAATGGGTTTTAAGCATCGATTTGGAAGATAAAGGTTCTTAAAAATCCATCTTTGAACTAAGAAATATCTTTGCGCAGAAAGGAGAATATTTTAAGGCTTGTATCACATCCGCCTTCGATGATATCCCATTGTCAAATTTTCAAGGAGAATTCAAAACATAAATTCACAG
Organism: Taxus wallichiana var. yunnanensis; assembly: GCA_018340775.1. NCBI lineage: Eukaryota > Viridiplantae > Streptophyta > Pinopsida > Cupressales > Taxaceae > Taxus > Taxus wallichiana. Next base: position 670,236,012 of record CM031243.1, read on the forward strand.
TCCAAGAAATAAAGACTCAGTTTAGGGAATTTGTCAAAGAGGATTTGTTCAAGCAGGACACCATGTCCAAGGATAAAATGAGAGAAATTTGTTCACTTCAAGTAGCTATCACAGATGCCAATAAGGAATTCTTGGAGCACACAAAATTTGGAAAAGAGATGGATAAGTGTCTAAGCATCTGGACTCATGCAATTGCGAACACAACTATTCCTTGGGGCATGGACATCGCAGAGGCATTAAAGAGATTTAGGAGCCAAGTACTCAAAACAAAGGGTGTTGCAAGCACTTCCTTGGGCGTCCCAGCCCCTAGTTCATAGTTTCTTGTTTTATTTTAAATATCTAATTAAGGTGGCTATTTTATCTCTAGTCATGTGTTATGTAAGAAAAATACAAATTGAAGTTATAATCTTTAATTAGATATTAATATGAAGATTAAAAGAAGGGAACCGAAAAGTCTCTTTTCAGAATATTTCTAAGGTTATTTAAAGAACTTTTCTTGTCATTTTAGGGGACCGGATTTTGACATCTTGGATGTAAAGAACATTAGATTACAATCAATACGGAAGAAGTTCCATCTTCTCTCATGTTTTATCTCTTCATGTTTTCTCATGTCGATTAATGAGAAGCTATGCGTATATAAAAAAAAATTGTGTCTTTTAGTTGGTATTGTTCTTAGAACTTTATGTGTAATACATGCATGTCTTGTGTTTATATATGCATAGTTTAAATCTTATTATTTTACCAAGCATAAGTAAGATATCATTCTGTAATCTATGTGTCTGAAAGTGCTCCTCTCTTCATTTTCTGAATACCAGTTCTTCTATTTCCCTGTCATCTATATTGATAACTTTTAAATGAAGGCATCTAAAATATCTAAATCCTCACCAAGATATTGAATAACTCGTATATTGTAAATAATTAGTTTTTTTTTCTCTTTTGTGTTCAATAAGGGAACCTCTCCCATAAAGAGAGGGACCATTGTCCCCGACTTTTCTTATTCTCAAGTCTAAATCTAACCACCAAATTTTTGGCACCCACCATGGGTCACATTTTGTACATCCCACAAAAAAATTAATTGAACTCTGAAGCAATAGAACCACGACAGACGGAAGATACACACAAGGTCAAAGAGAACTTGGTATTAAAGATCCAAATTTTCAATTATTGGAACAACAAGGTTTTGAGCGAACTCTAGAAAGAAGGAGAAAAAGATCCACAAGTACTCCTGTCAAAGATATGACTGCAAGAAACATTGACTCCCAAACACAATCAAGCCCTAACATTCATGCTTTAGTTCTTGTTGGAGTTGTGGTCCCTTCACAGACAGTCTCTCCTAGAATGGCTTCACCTTTACCTTGGGGACAACGGGTCAGGCCTCTAGATCTTTCTCCACCACTGTAGGATTTACCCAAAGGAAGCATGAAAAACTTCACAAATTTCAGGGGTGATGGGAAAGTACACCCAAATGAACACATTACTACATTTATTGTAGCGTGTGGGATACTCGGGGTGGAGCATGAAGATGTTTCTATTCAAATTTTTGTGGAGACCTTGTAAGACAATGTTAATGACTTCTTCTATCTCCTCCCAACTGACACTATCACCGACTGGACTTCCATGAGGACTCAATTTGAGAATCATTTCAAACCTGTTGAGGACGTGCATGCTCTCCTTGCTCATATTTCTCAAATAAGGAAAGAGTCATATGAGCCCATGCGAGAGTTCATGGTGAAATTCAACAAACTCGTAAATAAAATTCCAGCAGCCACCTACCCTATTGACCAAATTCAGAAATGTTTCTTTCTAAACGCCCAATTACCAGAAGTAAGCTATGCTTTGAGAAGAGCTAATCTTGCTACCCTGAATGCTGATCAACATTTGGCTATAAGTGTTGAGGATGATCGATAATGTCTGGAAAACTAAAGAAATATCCCCCTAAATCTAAAGCTTCATCCTCAAGAATCAATTTGGATCAACTAGTGTAGAAATTGGAAAATTATCTTATAGCTATCAAAAGACAATTGGCTCAGAATACACCTTACAAGGACATCCCAGGAAGAATTTTCAGCCTCGAAATCATTTACCTCCTATTCAACCTAAACTAGCAATCAAAGGGCCTCCTCTCAAGGTTCTATTTAATGCAACATGCAAATTTCAAGAGCTAGATGATGAGATAGAAGTTGAGGAATATGAAGAACCTGAAGATGAAATAGGAAGAGAGCAGGAAGAAGTTGATGATTCTCAAGTAAACTTCCTCACCACTGAAGGGATTCATGATGAGGATGATTATGATGAGGTAGTAACAAACATGAACAATGAATCATATGTTGTCATGACTAGGGAACAAATAAATAAAAATAAATAAGTAGTACAACCCACGAGAAGGTCCAAGGAAGTACCAACTACCATTCCAGTCATTGTAAAAATAGGAGCTCCTATCCCCACCACCTCCACCCAAAAAGTAAGAAATGTTAACACTCCTTATGCTTCCTCCCCTGCACCTAAAGCTGATGGAGCTTCAACCACTGTATCCAAAACAATCCCAAATACTAAAGTTGACAAGCCTAGGTTCCCTACCTTCTCCAATATGAACATCCTATCTTCCTCAGGATCATTTGATATAATTGATCATATCCAAAAACCAAAATCCAAATTTCAGAAGATGAGTTCTACCAGACGCATCCCGATGCCTTTTCTCAGGTTGTCAAATTTGTCAAATCCAATCCTACACCCACCACTTCTAAAGGCCTTTTACCTACTCCCACCTTTTCACCCCCAAAGAAATCTCATGGTTATAGCCCCTTCTACAATTGAAAAAATTGAGTGTTTATATGTCACATTACTTATAGTTGGTCATAAACTCAGTAATTATGTCATTAACTCGGGAGCATAAGATAATGTAATGCCACTAAAGTTGTTCACACTTTTGGCTCATGTTATTCTATGGAGATTAAGAAGGCGCCACTTTGGTAGGAAGGATCAAAGACACACAAGTTGCCTTTTTCGCTTTCCCTAAGAAAAGAGTCAAGGCTACTATTCTAGTCATGAGATATTCCCCATCTTATGGCATGTTGTTAAGTAGAAATTTTTGTAAAGAAGTGGGAGGAGAAATTTAGATGGATTGGTCACATGCCCTCATTCCGGTGAATGGGAAAGTTAAGAAATTATTTCCTAAAAAATGAACTGAGTATATTGTGCAAAAAATAGATGACCCTAAAGCACAAATTATCTATGAAGACATGGGTCATGGTAACTACATGATTATGTTAGAAGATGAGTTGAAGGCCCTTGGAGGTATAGCGAGATGATCCTAATGGTGTCCAAGCTTCTTGAATTTGATGGTATTTTCTCATCACACGGCTCTCGGCTCTCGAGGGTGTGGTTTTATTCTCCCTCGAAAAAATGTCTTATCCTTTATTCTATAAGCTTCATTTTGAGAACACAAATAATACATCAGAATATGAAGCTCTCCTTTTAGGATCGGCCATGGCAAGGAAATGGGAATTAAGAATCATGCACACTGAGGGGATGCGAGCTCATTGTCAAGGCAAATCGAGAGGGATTTTCCGGGTTAAGAACAATAGACTAAAGAATTATAGAAACCTTGTGTGGGATTCAAATGAGTTATTGGATGATTTTTCCATAGAAGTTGTCGAGAGAAAAGAACACCGAGAGATTATGCTTTGGCTATTTTACGATCCTTTTTGATCCCTCATCCAAACTTTGCTTGGATGATACATAGACCAAGTGTGCTAGATAATGTGAACAACTAGTAAGTATTTAATGATGATCAACATTTAATCACTTTCCATGAGCTTCAGGATAATTTCAGTCATTTGTATTTTGAAGGAAGTGAAGCCCTTCCTCATGAAATGGTGCCATCTACGGGGAGTTAAGGAGTAATCGGACAAAGATGGTTGCATCGAGTGAAAGGTAACAAGATTCCCAAGGGACTAGTAATCCTAGAATATTTGTTTGATAAACATGACAGATATATAAAGACAAAGGTTTCACATGGAGTTCATCAATCAATGAGAATATGAAAAGATCAACATTGGAAGCAATAAAGAACCCAAGCTTTTCAATATTGGCAAATGCTACACCAGGAGGAAAGGAATAAAATGATAGATTTATTAAGAAGATATGTGGATGTACTTGCCTATTCATATGATGATCTGAAATATTTTAAACCAAGAGAAATGCAGCATTATATTCCTCTAAAACTAGGGATCAAGCCTTTCCGGTAGAAAAAAATGTAGTACAACCCTAAAATTACAGATACCATTTATCAAGAAATTCGAAGATTTTAAAGCAAAAGATAATTTTCCCAATTTACCACTCAAACTTAAGGCGGCCAACATTTTTAGTAAGGAAAAGAATGGCGAGATTCAAATTTGCGTAGATTTTCGAAATCTAAACCAGAGCCTCCTTAAATATAATTATCCACTCCCATGATGAATCAGATCCTGCAAGCTATTACTATTACCAGCTCGAAATGTTATCTATGTTGTATGGTTTCTGTGGTGCAATCGTGATTGAAGTTGATGTCCCCGATCAACATAAAACAACTTTCATAACTCCATGGGGATCATTTTCTTATAATAGGATGCCTTTTGGTCTTATTAATGTTGGTGCCACTTTCCAATGGGAAATGGATTTGGCCTTTGGGTATTTGAAAGGAAAATTACGGCCAACCTTTTTCTAAGAAGCAACTAAGTGGGTGGGAAAATGTGAAGCCTGAAAAACCTTTGTGGGAAGGGCCAAGCTATCCACCTTACCTATCAAACAAGTAGTCATAGAAGAACCCTTTCAACAATGGATCTTTGGACTTTGTGGGCACCCTCAACCCTCATTCCATTGCTAGACACACTCATGTACTAATAGCTACCGACTATTTCATAAAGTGGGTGGAAGCTATTCCAGAAAATAATACAACTTGAAGTGGTATGTAATTTTATAAAGGAAAACATTCTCGATTAGATTCGAGGTACAAAAACATTTCCATTGATAACGCTCCTAATTTCTCTTCTTACGAGTTGATGGATTTTTGTTACGGGTATGGAATTTCCCTTGCACATTCTTCTAATTACTATCCCTAAGGGAATGGATAGGTAGAATCCACAAACAAAAATTTGGTAACCATCATTCAGAAGCTTGCCAATGAATCCCAAAGGAATTGGCATAAGGAGCTTTATGATACTCTTTGGGTAGATAGAATCACACCCAAAAGGGAAATTAGGATGTAACCTTTCCAGGTTGTGTATGGAACTAAAGCTTAGCTACTAGAGATTGTAGAAGCTGTCGGCCTTGCAGTTGATGAAAGCCATCGAAGACTCAAATTTCACTAATGATTTAGAGAAAAGAATCATGTATCTAGGTGAAGTTAGATGAAGACAGGGTTGCAAGTGGTGGAAAGGATCACTTTTGCACACCAAGTAAAAGGTGAAACATCTATTTGAAAAGAGAGCCAAACCCAAGGATTTTTAGATTGGTGACATTTTCCTACTCTGGGAAAAAAGGTGAGAACCTCGAGAAAGTCACGGTAAGTTGGATTCTCTTTGGCTTGGTCCTTTCAAGATTAGACACTTTCTTTGGAGAAAACTCTTTTACTTGAACTATATGGATGGAACTTCTCTTCCATTGCCATATAGTGGCCAATATCTTAAGTTGTTTCGAGGCCTAGGTGACTAGGGAGTCCTTTGTACATCTTGTATAGTTCATATATTTTTGCTTCTTGTGTGTGTTTTCTTTGTTTTGTGTGTGTCTTCCGTATTATTTCATCCTTAACTCTATTTTCACAATGGTTTTTCCCTGGTCTTTTTCCCAGAGATTCTTGAATTCTTAGTCCTACCTTGTTATTTTCTGATCAAACCAGTCCATCCCCAGAAAGAGCCAGTTGTTGTCACCTCCCCAGGAGTTGTGAATTTTCCTCTTCAATTTAATTTTTTTTGGGCGGGATGACTACCAAGATGGCCTTAGGGAGTCCATAAAGGAAGAGTAAATTTTATGTAGTTAGTCATTTCTCTAAATTTAGAGCTTTTAATTACTTTTCCTTTGTTGTGCAGACGTTTCGGGTTTTAATGTCCCTCGCATCCCAAGTTCCGTCGGGCTTCTTGTTCACCAATTCCCTACTTTCTCTGCATGGTATTTATTTTCCTTTGTTTGTGAGTACTTCGGATTTTTAGAGAAATCATGTCCCAGTGTCCCAAGGACCGTCTGTGCCAGTTTTTTCTAACTTACCCAATTTCAGTGTACTGCAGACATTTCAGCTCATCGCGTTCTGCATGTCTGAGTACTTCCCGACCCCCATTTCCCCGTAATTCCTTTTTGTTTCTTTCCATTCAATGCAGGTTTTTTCACTTGTTGCATCCCGAGTGTCATGTTGTCCCATGGGCCAGTTGTGCACATTTTCTCTGCATTTTCCTCTTTTGACTACCTTAGGTTGATGTTAAGCATTAATTTCTATATTAACCCTCCCGCCGACCTACCTCAAATGAACTTTGCATAAATAGTCAGGTAATCTATCATTTTTATCATCCCCTTTGTGTTTGTTATTATCCTTCGTCTCTGTCCTCTCGCTCTCCACTGTTTGTAGCCATAGCCAACTCCCTATTCCAACATATTCAAATTTGCAGGTGCGAATGAAGTTGTGGGTCATCGAAGGATGAATCTAGAGAATTAAAGAAGTCCATTACCCTTGCCATACCATGAAGATTAACTACAAAGGGCATAAGCACTTGTCTTCTCTAGAAACAACAATACCAGACATCGGAGATAGCGAAGCTCAGCATCTCGACTTGGATGATTTTTGGGCACCAATTGACTGCCAAAACCCTACTCCCATTGCCCAACTAGTAACAGGGATTAGAATTGCTCGTGCGGGGTTTCCAATTTTGGTTTAGTGTGTCTTTGATCTTTGTGATAACTCGTGGCTCTTGCTTCAACCTAGAGACAAAATAAATCATTGACCCCCATGGACAGGTACTAGCCCGATTGGACACCAAGTGTATCAACATCACCCTAAGGATTCTTGCAGTGGAAAATTCAAACACCCTTACTAGAGACCATGCTCAGTTCCTTTTTGATCAAGACAATGAACAATACAAAAATAGAGTGGCTAAGTCTTGGTTCAAGAATCCAAAGAAATGAGCTTCGAGGTTGCCAAAGACCATGTATAGATTTGATTTTAAGGAAGAGTTGTCGGATATTATCACTCTTCTCACCAGAATAATGGGGATTCCCTCCACCAATTAGTTTCATTATTGGATGTGCCCTTACATAAATATTATATGTGAAGGCAAACAAAGCTTGAATTGGCTAGAGATAATTTGTGATAGTCTCACTAAGCAACTTTCCAATGTATAGAGAACCAAGACTTTTCATATGAATTCTTGATTAATGTATTCTATTGCTGCCTACAGAGAATGGTTGGGTTTCTCCCCTATCGAGGACAAGAAGGATGCTCATGTTTATGAATATTGCCCACAATTGACCCTAAAGATCAATAATAATCATTTTAGAAGGTTGAATGATGTTTTCACCATGCATATTGTCAGATTACTAGAGGGAGACATACTCGGAGGTTCTCAGAAGAAGTTAAGCAATTGATCGATGTGTATGGTAGTTATTTCACCCAATTCAGAAAATTCTCCTACATACGATTGGTTGGGTTTGAGGGAACACCTTTAAAGATCCCTATGTATTGTAGTGACAAGATGGCCTTGGTTGAAATCTGCAGGTAGTTGGACAAGCTCCATAGAACTTGCACGGATAAAAATATTGCAGGCATCGAATTCCTAATTACATTGGGTAACTATACTTGCAAGACTACCTTGGATGCTCAAAACATTGACAAAGCAATTTCTCCCCTTACCCTTCACTATTTCAAATCAAGTACTTGCTTTGATATCAAGGGCTTTATTGCCACTAATTTTAGAATGGGTTTCCATCATCTTGCTGATATTGAAGACTATTGGGTTGACTGTTATGATGATTATGAGGTCCGAAGAATATATTATGGTAGACTGTTCTGTAACAAATTAAATATTTTGACATACACAAGGTGTTTGAAGGGCTTAAAATGATGATGAAGAAATTCAATCCCTCAAATATGAAAGATACATCAGGCACACTCCTATTGAAACCATTGATTGGTTTGTTAGAGAGAGAGATTATTTGAAGGAACTCAAAACCCTATCCTAGTAAGAACAAGACTTTGGTTTGACAGGAAGGTGAAAATGTTTAGAGCAGGTAATTCTAGGTCTTCTTCTCAAGAAACATCCACCCCTTAGAAATAAATTCCTTTACTAACTCCTGAGGCACATGAGAAATATGTTCCCTCTCCACCTGAACCTTCAACTCTAGTGTACATAAAGAAAGGAAAAGTTAAGAAGGATGAAAAGATGGAGGAAGTCATTCAAGAGAGTGAGAAGCTATCTTCTCCAAAGAAATTTGAAACAATACCTAATATGGAAACAATTGTGGGCCTCTGTGATGATGAAAATGAAGAAAAAGAGAAAGAAAAGCAAGAGAAAAACAATCCTGAGGAGAACAAGTGGGAAAAAGATCAATTGAAGAGCCAAGTCTTGAAACCTGTGAGTATTTTAGAAACATCTACTAAGGAAGTATCCACAACCCAAACTAATACATTTGTGTTAGAAGTGGATGTTGTACAAACTTTGAGAGCCATGAGCACACTTGCACTTGGGCCCATTGTCCCCTCTACCTCAAGTTCTTCATTTTCTTGGGTACAACCATTGTTGGAGAGCAAGAAAAGGAAAACCACCTCTAATATTGTTTCTCCTAAGTTTGATGCAATGACAACTCTGCTAGGTACTACTACCCCTGCTAAAAAGGCTAAGGTCGCATCAAGACTAGTATTAGATTCTCAAGGCTAGTAGTTCATGGAGATTGTTAAACCCAAGCTGAAAAAAATGAAAAAGATCTAGGAAGAAGTGATTTGGAACTAACGATAATTCCCCTTAGAGAATCAACATCTAAAAGTGAAGTGCATAACCTAAAGGAAACAATGTCCAGATTGATTGAGAGAGTTGAAAAAGGAAAATAGACACATGAGCAGTTGGAGGAGAAAAATCAAATTCTTTTTAATTTCATCAATTCCTTATTGGTATAATATAAGGTACTTGACCCAACCCCTTAACTTCCATCCCACCACCTGTCATTTTATATAATGATGAGGTTTAGGCCATAAAATATATCCATAAGCATGTTACTTATGGGAAGGCAATGGAAGCCTTGGTTGATGAAATGATAATCAAATGTTTGAATTTCATAGAAGAAGCATTCAAATCATATGATAAGGTTGCTAAAATATAGTTAAAGTTTACCACTACACTCACTTGATCTAGATAGAGAGTTGAAATTGTGGTGTGAATGTATCCAAGATCTTAGGCCGATGAGTGATACAGATGTGCAAGTTATTTTGGCAAACAAAGTATTCGATGATGCAAAGATGAATTTGTCTAAGCAATGGGTTTTCAGCATCAACTGGAAGTTAAAGGTTCTTGAAGAATCCATTGATGAACTTAGAAATATGCTGCAGAAAGGAGAATCCTTTAAGGCCTGTATCACATCTGCCTTCCATGATATCCACTATCAAATTTTCAAGGAGAATTTAGAATATAAATTCACAGTCCAAGAAATCAAGTCTCAGTTCAGGGATTTTGTCAAAGAGGATTTGTTCAAGCAGGACACCATGTCCAAGGATAAAATGAGAGAAATATGTTCACTTCAGGTAGTTATCACAGAAGCCAATAAGGAATTCTTGGAGCAAGCGAGAATTTGTAAAAGAGATGAATAAGTGTCTAGCATTTGGACTCATGCAACTACGAACATAAATATTGCTCAAGGCATGGACATTGCAGAGGCATTAAAGAGATTTAGGATCAAGTGCTCAAAACTAAGGGTGTTGCAAGCACTTCCTCGGGCATTCAAGCTCCTAGTTCATAGTTTCGTTTTTACTTTAAATATCTAATTAAGGTGGCTATTTTCTCTCTAGTCGTGTGTTATGTAAGAAAAAGACAAATTGAAATTATAATACTTAATTAGATATTAATATGAAGATTAAAAGAAGGGAAACTGAAAAGTCTCTTTGTAACCGTTTCTAAGGTTATTTAAAGAACTTTTCTTGTCATTTTAGGGGGACCGGATTTTGATATCTTGGATGTAAAGAACATTGAATTACCAATCAATACAAAAGAAGTTTCATATTTTCTCATGCTTTATCTCTTCATGTTCTCTATCTGATTCATGAGAAGCTATGCGTATCTAAACAAGAACTTTGTGTATTTTAGTTTATATTGTGCTTAGAGCTTTGTGTCTAATGCATGCACATCCTGTGTTTATATATGCATAGTTTAAATCTTGTTATTTTACCAAGCATAAGGAAGATATCATTTTGTGATCTATTCATTTTCTAAATATCATTTCTTCTATTTCCCTTTCTTCTATATTCAGAACTTTTAAATGAAGGCATCTAAAATATCTAAATCCTCACCAAGATATTGAATAGTTGTGTATATTGTAAAAAGTAGTTTTACTTTTCTCTTTTGTGTTCAATAAGGGAATCTACGCCATAAAGAGGAGGGACTTTTGTCCCCGATTTTTCTTGTTCTCAATTCTAAATCTAACCACCAACAGAATGCTTTGATAAATGAAGGTACAAAATAACTTGGGACAAGAGGGACTCAAATCTCTAACATCTCCTCAATATATAGGAAAAGCTTGAGTTTGCGGCAAAACCGGGCTTGCAGAATACCGGCTGACAATGGGATGAAGATGGGACACAAGGGACACAAAAATCCAAAACTTCCGCAATACAAAGAAACCCAGGAAAATGCGATAAAATCAGGCCGGTGTAGCATATGAGGTCTATGGGATACGGGGATGTGAGTTCTCCATAAAACCGCAAAGTCGAAATACGAAGAAACACTTTGCATATTTTGATGAAAATGTTTCAAATCAGTGGTGGTTGTGGAGAACATGGGGATGCAGGGAAATGAAGTTTAGGAAGCACAAGGGCCACGATTTATTTGAAAGGACGTGAAATACATAAAATAAAAAATGAGTGCCAAAAGTGAAAGCAAGGAAAATCCAGAAACGAGGAGGCTACGGGAACCGATGCTCAAAGCAGCAGTTCATTGAAGAACATTAAAAACCACAATCAAAAGACTCAATGTAGTGTAGCAAGGGAAGAAATACGGAGAACCGATGATGCAGGGGAACTAGGGACATGAGTTCTCCAAATATCCGATCTTGTCGCAATGCAAAGGAAAAGACCCAAACACTTAAAAAAAAAAAAAATGACTAACTGTTGGGATCATTTCTCTTCCCAAGACTTCACAAAGGTAAACAAAATTTTCACAAAGGTCACTTTACCAAAAAAATTAAAAATTTGAAAAATATCACACATTTTCTGGGTAAGTGACAACAAGCTCGGCTCTTTATGGGGATTGGGTTGGCTTAACACGGTGAAAACAAGACAAAGGAAATGCCCGAGAATCTGTGGTTTCATGAAAATTTATTTATCCATTGGGCGATAGAGTACAAAAAAGACAATACGAGAAGGCACATGAACAAAATACATGAGAAAACCAAAAACAAAGACTATACAAGACTATTTACAGGATTGTACAAACGACTGCATGTTCACTTAAGACTGAAACAATTTCAAATATTGACCACTATATGGTAATGGAAGTGAAGTTTCATCCATATAGCTCAAGTAGAAAGAATTTTCACCAATAAAATGCCTAATTTTGAAAGGGCCAAGCTAGAGGGAATCGAATTTAGCATGACTTCCTCGAGGTTCTCACCTTTTGTCCCAGAGTAGGAAAATATCTCCAAATTGGAAGTCTCTGGATTTAGATTTCTTATCAAATAGTTACTTCACCTTCTGCTTTAGTGTGTGCAATAATTTTATCAACCACCTGCAACTTGTCTTCATCCAACTTTTGTAGGTACATCACTCTTTTCTCCATGGCACTTGTAAACTCCTCATCTTCAATATCTTTTACCAAATGCAATGCGGGCAATTCCATTGTGACTTGAAACTGGGATTCTGTTCCATTTACCAACTAGAAAGGAGACATTCCAATAGCCCTCTTTGGTGTAATCCTATCTTCTTAGAGAGCATCATAGAGCTTTGTATGCCAATTTCTTTGTGATTCATCAACAAGATTTCTTATAATTATCACTATATTCTTATTAGTTGATTCAGCTTTCCCATTCCCTTGTGGATAGTAATCAAAAGAGTGTGCAAGGGAGATTCATAATCCATAAAAAAATTGATCAGCTCAAGTGAGGAAAAATTTTGGGCATTGTTTGTGACAATTTTTTTGGCATTCTAAGCCTGACCAAGATGTTTTCCTTGATGAAATAACATACTACTTCAGAAGTGGTTCTTTTAACTAGAATTGTTTCTACCCACTTTGTGAAATAATCAGTGACTGTCAAAACATGGGTGTGACCTACACTTAAAGTAGGATTAAAGGTTCCTATGAAATCTAGCCCCCATTGTTGAAAGGGCTCTTCAATCACCATTGGTTTGAGAGGAAATGTGGCCAACTTGGGTTTGCCTACTAAATTTTGACAAGCTTCACACTTAGACACCCACTTTGTTGCATCCTTGAAAAGTGTTGGCCAGTAATAACATGCACGAAGAATTTTATGAGTTATTACTGAAGATGAGAAATGACCCCCAAAATCCTGATCATGGAAAGCCTTCAGTAATATTTTATGTTGCTCCTTGTCTACAAACACAGAGAAAACAACCATCAAGTCCCCTTTTGAGCAGTTGAATTATCCCAAAGGACATATTGTTTAGATCTAAGATTTACACCTCTCTTTTCCTTGGCACTTAAGTGTGTTAGACATTCTCCATATGTGAGAAAATGAGCTATATCAGCGTGCCACTCATTTTGAACTCGGAAACAATACAACCTGGGACATAATACACTTCTTTCTTTATCAACTCCATCTTTGGACCATTAGCCAACAATTCACATAAACCTTTACCTTGTACAAGATTAGTGGGCTTGTTGTCGAGCTCATAATCCTAGACCTTTTCCACCTAATTACCCCATTTTGATCCAAATTCTTGATGTGTAAGAATGGATTTTATTGTTGAATCTGGAACAAAAACAATAGACTCGGAATTCATGATGTATAAGCGAAATTTATTAACAACTTTGACTATGGAACAAATGTGCTTATCTAGTTGTGAATACTTTAGCTCATGAGCCTTTGAGCATAAATCATAAATGAAATTAGTACCTCACATCCTTGAAAATTATTTTGCACCAAGATTGCTGCTAAGGTGTGTTCGGAGGTATACTAATAGATTATAAAACACTAAGTGCAGCAAGTTGGGGGACAATTAATTGAACATCAAATCCTGAATTTTACATCAAAAACAACAAAACATCAAATTTAGTTTTCCATGGACTTGAACCATGCCGAAAAGTAAAAATATGTCATAAAAATGGTACCATTGCATAGGGAGACTCGTTAGCTTTGTAGAAATATTGATTTTAAAGTGAATAGAATATGATAAATATCATTTTATAATTGTTTACTAATAGTAGGTCTTTAAGACAATTTTTCCAAAGTGAATTTTCATGTCTACGTTTAAGATTGAACATTTTGTTTCACTTATCGAATGTGATAAAATTATACCATCCCAAGTTTGTGATGAAATTATATACATGTTCACAAAAAAAGATATTTGATTTCAATATTTTTGATGAAGTTATGGTGGGCAAATGGAAAATGCTCTATTTTCTTTATGTTTTGAGACCACTTTCATGGAAAAAATAATTTTAAATAAAATATTGCTCAAAAAATACAAAATAAAATCTATCGCAAGATAGATAGTGACATATAACTTCTCACCAAAGGAAAAAAATATATATCAATTTTTAGTCATCCAAATCATGGGCAAATGCAGACTACTGATCTTATAGGATTGTTTTTAAAAAATAACAAGTCATTGAATTTTGAGTGTTTAATATAGTTAAACTTATCCATTTTTAAAAACAATTAGTATTTTAGAAACTAGATTCCGGATGCTACGATTCATATTAATATAAGTTTTTCTAATTTTGAGTGTATGCATTGTTAATAATCCCTACAAGTTGATATTATGTTGTTATTTGCAATATGACGTCCACTTATGACCCCTTTTTGTCCCCCAACTTACTCGCACTTACCGAATCCTTGTCATAATCTTTAAAAGAAAGAATGTGTGTTTTAGTAATGACTTCCTTTATATTCTCGAGGCAGCCTTTCCTTGGTAGTCTAATGAAAGGATTTATTCCCTCTCATCATATGTGCCATGCTTCTAGTCTATTTCTGCGAAATTGATAATAAACCTTCTCAAGAAATTAATCTTTCTAAAGAAAGAGTGGATGCCTTTCTCGCTTGTTGGGAGAGGAATTTTCTGAATTTCTGAACATTTTCTAGATCAATAATTATTCCATCCTTAGATACAATATGAGCTAGCATCTTTCCTTCCGTCATGCCAAACACATACTTCTTGGGGTTAAATGAAATACCATGATCTCTGCATTTACGTAGTACATATTTTGTGTGCTAAAAATAATCTTCCCATTTTTTTGAGAAAACAATCAAGTCATCGAGATATACCACTATACATTTACCTATCAAGTCACCAAAATCCAAATCCATTTCCCTTTGGAATGTTGCACCTACGTTGATAAGACCAAATGGCATTCTCTATAGGAAAAAAGTACCCCTGAGGGGTTGTAAAAGCAATTTTATGTTGGTCCGAACACCGACTTCAATTTGATTATAGCCTAAGAATCAATTAAGCATGGATAGAATTTATGCAGGCTCATTCTTGCTTGCAGGATTTGATGCATGATTTGAAGTAGATAATTATCTTTGAGAGAAGCTTGATTGAGATTCCTAAAATTGACACATATCTAAATTTCTCCACTCTTCTTTATTCTTGGCACAATGTTAGCAATCCAGTGAATGACGAATAGGAAAAATTATTCTAGCATTCAATAATTTTTGAATCTCTTAATGAGTCTTTGCCAACAATTTTTGGATTATATTGTTGTTATTCATCGAAATGGTTGAATACGGATTGAGGGGATGTAGTGTTTCATTTAGATTCTGTAAAGACTTCAAATCATCATAAGTGCGCTTGAACATCCGCATAATTATTCAAGAGTTCAACCATTTTCTTTATTTCTTCCACTAAACAACATGTGCACCAATGTCAAGTTTGGGCTCCTCTTTGCTTCAATATCGACTTCTCAAATTCAGCAGAAGAACCAATCTCTTGTGTCATCTTGTATTTGATGTATCTATCATGTTTATCGAGATAGACTCTCTAGAATCACAAGACCCTTAAGTAATTTATTTCCCTTGAGATTTATACAACCATCCTAATCTAATTCTTCTTCAACTCCTTGAGACGGAGATGATGAAACATATTCACGATAACCTTCACTTCCTTCAAAATATAGTTGATTTAAATTATCCTTGAGTTCAAGGAAGGAGATCAGTGTTGATCATCATTGAATACTTGCCAATTATTTACATCATCTGGGACACTTGGTCTATGTATTATCTCAATTGTGAATTTTTCTTGGGCAAATTCTAGGTGAGGAATCAACAAAGATTCAAACACCGCTAGAGCATCATTGTATTGTTCTTCTCTCTTAGTACAACACTAATAAAAATGCATCCAATAACTCAATAAAATCCTAGACCAACTTCTTATATTGCTTCAATCTTGAGTTCTTTACTTGAAAAAATCCTCGACTTGTTTGACAATAAACTCAAAGATCTCCGCGAGCATAAAGGTTATTTATTCCCATTTCTCTTGCTACTACTAATCGAGAAGAAGAGCCTCGTACTCAATAGTATTGTTTGTATTTTAAAATTGAATATTATAAGAAAATTGGTGAGGTTTACCTTCAGGAGAGATCAAAACAACGTCAGCTCCAGAACCGGCCGTAAATCAACTGCCATCAAATTTAAGGATCCAAACACCATTAGGATCATCAACCACCACCTTAGGAACCTTAGTCTCATCATCTTACATGACCATATAATTTTCATGAAAAATATATTCATAAAGAATCTATGCCTTGGGATCATCGTATTTTGCACAATATATTTAGCTTGTCTTTTAAGCAAAGTAACTTATTCATTTGCCAATTAACGGGAATGAGAGCATGAGAACAATCCATTTGAATTTCACTTCCAACTTCCCTGCAAAATTTCTACTTAAGAGAATGCCATAAGATTTGAGGGATATCTACACCAAAATTGTGGCTTCGTATCTCTTTTCGGTGAATTTAATAAAGGCTACTTGTGTATATTTAATTCTTTCGACCAAAGGTACCTCTTTGGTTCCCACGGAATAACAATAACCAGAGGTTCGAGTTAAGGAAAGGCCAAGGGGATGGGAAAACTTAGCGGGCATTATATTATCGATGCAACTCGAGTCAATTACATAATTATTGAGCCTATGACCAACTATGAGTAATGTGACATAGAAAGTATCAATTTTCTTGGATGTGGAGGTGAAGAGGCCATAAAAATTTATGGGGAAGGGTAGCTAGGAGTAGGTAAAATACCTTTAGAAGTGGTGGGTGACTGGATAGGCTTGGACTTGAAAAACGTGACCACTTGAGCAATGCTATCAAAAGACCTTGAGGTGGATGGGTTGTCCTGACTCGAAACAACAGAGGTTTTAGGGTTGTCATATTTTTTGGTTGAAGATGTTTTAGACATGGGAGTGGAAGGTACATTAGTTTTTTTCACAGAACAAGAAGTTGAAGGAACATTAGATGATGTATTAGTACTTACTTTATTTGTTACAGCGGTAGGAATAGGTGCTCCTCTCCTTGTAACCACTAGGATGGTGATTGGAACCTCTTTAGGATTTTCTTTCTTTGAAGGTTGTACAACCTCCTCCTTCTTATTTAGCTACTCCCTTGTCATGACAACATATGATTCATTGTTCATGTCTGCTACCAATTCATCATAGTCATTATCATCATCATCAACTCCTTCAGTAGTCATAAATTTGACCTAAGAATCATCTGATTCTTCCTGATATTCTTCAAGTTCCTCTTCGAGTTCTTCTTACTCCTCAGCCTCTACTTCATATTCAGGTTCTTGAACTTCACAAGTGGCATTAACTAGAACCTTAATAGGAGGAGCTTCAATGGCCAACATAGACTGAGTGGGAGGAAAATAGTTTTGAGTTTGAAAAGTATTTCCTGGTATATCTTTATAATGTGCATTTCGATCCAATTTCTTTTTAATGGAAATCAAATCGTTGGCCAGATTTTGAACTAGATGTTTTGAATTAGCCTCTCCAAAAGTAGAAGCTTTAGCTTTGGGTGGTTCTTTTCTTAACTTCCCTGATATTATCAAGTCATCTTCTACTGCTGATGGCCAAACACCGATCAACATCTAGAGTAGAAATATTATCTCTCCTTAGTGCATATCTCACTTCTGGTAATTGAGCATTCATGAAAAACACTTTTGAATTTGGTCCACATGGTGAGTGGCTTTTGGAATTTTATTTACCAAATTTTTAAACTTCACAACGAACTCACGCATAGGATCATATGGTTCCTTCTTGATTTGGAAGATCTATGCTAGAAGAGCATGTACATATTCAACAAGCTTGAACCGATTTTCAAATTGAGTTTTCATAGTATCCTAATTGGTAATGACACCATCTGAGAGGTGGTAAAACCAGTTTGTAGCATTGTCTTACAATTTCTCAACAAATAGTCTGACAGAGACATCTTCATGCTCAACTCGAGCACTCCACAAGCAACAATAAAGGAAACAATATGCTCATCTAGATGTACCTTTCCATCACCTCTAGATTTGGGAAAATATTTCTATTTCCTTTCGGAAAATCATGTAATGGTTGGGGAAGAGCCAAAGGCCCAACTCGTTTACCCCAAGGAAAAGACACAACAACCATTCTAGGAAATATAGTTTGCAATAAGAGTGCAACTCCTGTTAATACCAAAGCTTGAGCAATAAGACTTTTGTGTGGCTGAGTATCAACGTCTGTTTGAGAAGATGAACCAGTTTTATCCTTTGTAGGGGGAGTGCTAGTAGATATTTTCCCCTTAGCTCTTCTCTCTGGAGTTATTTGAAAGCCTTGTTGTTCCAACAACTGAAAATCAAAATTCTCTATACCTTGCGCTCTTTGTCCTCACGTATATCTTTTCTTTGCCAGCGTGTTATGAATTCTCCGGTTCAATCAAAGATTGTTTGGTGGGAAGCACAGTACATGCCCCATGGTGGGTGCCAAAAACTATTGAATGGAAAAATTGTATCACAATACAAGCATTAGTTCAAGGGACAACAATCCCTCCTCTTTATGGGAGAGGTTCCATTATTTCCAAACATAATGAAAACCTACTTATTTACAAATGTACATCCTAACAATATATAAGTGAGGATTTTGATGTTAAAAATGTTCCCATATTCAATAATTCTCTCAATACAAAAGACATAAGGGATACAAGAACTTATCGGAGGAAGCAATAGCTTTAAATAATCAAGAATGGTAAAAAGGAAATTCAAGGTTCACCTTCTCACCTATCAAGAACACAATTATTCTCCTTGGTTACCCACGATCACTTACTATTGTAAGAGAAAAAGAACAAGGTAGCACTTTCATATTCAACATTACATCAAATGAGTTGAACACAAAGTTTCACCTTCAAATATAAAAAATCCACATTTACAAGTTAAGGAATATAAACAAAAGAACACAAGAAATGAGGGAATAATTTCTTTTGTATTAATTCTTTTAGTTCTATGTTTTTACATTCCAAACATCAAAATCCAACAACCCACCCTTTTACTGATGAAAGAAAAAGCCTTATGTAAGCATAAAGGTGGTTGTAACTGAATTTATCTAGTTCCTTTATCCCTTAATTAAGTGTTACCACATAATTAAGTGTTACCATAATTAATGAATTACACTTTAGTTATCTTTATTTACAATTTCAAATCTTTTAAAATAATAAAGCTAACTTTGAATCATATCAAATAGAAAGAAAGACCTAGGAACTAAGAGAAGGAGAACTTGTAGATGATGTTGTTGCAATCTACACTTTGAGTATATTATTTTTGAAATTGACCAAGGCTCCAACAATCTCCGTGCCTCTAGGGATAGTGGTATTTTCCATAGCATTTGTCCAACTATCCAAGGAATCCTCCATCTCTTTTCCCATATCTACATTTTGTACTAACCCTTTGGTTGCCTCTATGAATACATTATGCAACTCACTGATTTCTTCTACTTTCTCCCTAGTAACAATCTAAGGACTGAATAGATCCTCCTTGATGAGTGTTTTGAAATTATCTTTGATTTCTTGAACTATGTGCCTCTCTGTAGAGTTGTCTTTATAGAATTGGCACTGGAGAGATAGAAACTTAGCAAGTATTACAAATTCGAATGCCTATCCCTTTTGCACCATATTGTTGAGTTCATCAACTACTTTTTCTAGCACTTTCATCTTCCATTCTACACTGAACACCCATTTTATGAAAATATTACTCTTTGAATAATCACAAATCTTATGTGCAAGGAGAATTTGTTTATCTTTATTCCTCATGAGTCTAAGATCTTGAATACATTCTAACCAAATTTTAAGTTCCTTTTCAGAGCCAATAATTACTGAGTCAATTTGACTTGGATTAGAGAAAAAAATTTCATAAGCTTTGTGTGCTTCATCAATGATATTCAATCTAAATGTTATAATTCCATCAAAAATTTCTTTAATTGCTTTTCCATAAGCAACATGGTTATGAATGTCCTTGATATCTTGAACTTATTCATCGGATAAGACAATTGGAAGAGGCATTATAGTTGGGGGCAGAATCAAGCACTTTATCACTTGCAAGGAGGGATTTGATGAAACCAGATAGGACATGTACCTACTCCTCAAGTTGTTCTTATGTTTTCTTCCCATTTTCCACCCTTCAATGACCTTAGAGATTGTTTCATTCTAATTCAGCAATAGTTAGATCATTTTCATATTTATGCACTCTTGGCTTTACTATCTCCAAATATTGCTGACCCTTTAAATCAAAAACCAATCTCGAGGAAGTCTTATCTTTTTGGTAGTAGGGGTGGGAGTTGTACCAAGGAGGGTAGCTACACCATCAAATTTGGGAGCAATGATTTGGGAGGATGACTTTCTCTTCCTATTATCAATCAAGGGCTAGACCCATGTATATGAGTCACTAGGAGGTGAAGCAACAAGAGGGCCCAAAGAAAGTGAACTGAGGCAACCAAGGGTCTGAGAAAAAGATACATTGAGAATGGGTGCTCTAGCACTTGAAGAAGATACTTCTTTCATAGTTGATTTGATCTTGGGAATGCTCAATACCTCAAACTTTGGTTTTGCATTCTTCAATTTATTTCCTTCATCTTCTTCTTTCTCAATACTCCCTCCTTCATAATTTATTTCTTCATGCTCCTTTATCCCTTTTTCTTCCTCCTCTGAAAGATCCATAATTTTTTTCACCCTTTTCACTTTTTCTACTTGTTTTGGAGAGAGAGTTTGTTTGCCTTTTTCCTCAATCACTTATTCCATATTTTCTATCTTCTCAGTGTTCTCCTGCCTTGAATATACCTTGACTGAAGGTTTTGTATGTAGAGGAGAAAGAGATGGATGATAAAGCACTACGTATGTGAGGCGAAGCTTCTTTATGAGATGATGATGCCTCTTGAGAAGAAGATTGAGCCACTACTGCCTTATATGATTTCATCTTCCTATCAAACCAAACTTTGGTCCTCACCATGACTAGGTTTATCAACTCCTGAAGATTATATTTTTCCTTCTTGAACTATTTAATGGTGATAAGGGGTGTATGCCGAATAGTCTTATTGTATTCAAGAGAATACAAGTCTTCATCATCATCATCGGGAAAATCCTCTGCTACTTTGTACATTCCAAAATATTTAATTTTCTCGTAAGGAGAGCCAAACAAAATATCTTCTTCTTACCTCATAATCATTGTAACAATCTTCCCAATAATCCTCAAGTACGGGATATGATAGAAACAAATTCTAAGGTTATTTAGAAATGAAGCCTTTGATGTCAAACAGAACCTTTTGTGATAAGTATACAAGTTGAATGCAGCTATGGTCCTTTCTACATTCGAGCATCTAATGTTTTCCTGCAAGTATAATTTCCCAAATTGATTAGGAATTGAATACTGATGTTGTTTTATCTCTATAGGTTCTATGTAACATGTCAAGTTACCCTGAGACTTCCACTAGAACAAATTTATCATTGCAATACATGGGATGATTTTTGGGTGCACCTTCAAAACCATCCAACCTGATATATGAGAACCTTGTGAATTGGATGAACAAATTACCATAGGTTGAGATTAATTTATTTGCTTTAGAAGATACCCTCTCAGATGTGTTTCCTTCTAAGAGCCTAACAATGTACATTGTACAGGAATCATTGACTCTTATGAAGTGATGTTTTCTATTTTCAAGATTCATTTGGGGATAATAATCATATGCTGGTGCATTCTTCTTTTCATCCACTCGAGTAAGACCTAGCCAGACCTATATTTTGCAATGGTGTACATAAAATATGAAGTCATATAGAAAGATTTGCTCTGTTGAACATTGACTAATTATTCACTGAGGTTTTCACAAATTATTTCTCCCTAGTTCAAGCTTTGCTTCCCTTCAAAAATAATGTTTATATAAGGACACATCTAGAAGTGAAAATCATTGGTGAAGGCAGGTCCATGATTCTACACAACTGATTAATTATGTCATACAACTCTTCTTTGAAATTAACCTATACATGTTCTTAGGCAACCTCGATGCCCCTTTCTTTGGAACCTTGAACCAAGATTTTTCTATCATTGTTTTATATTTCTCCTTATCTTGGTCAAAAATACCTTTGGCCTATGCCATAGTGAGGGTGTTGGCATTTTCAACCATAGGGATTCTAAAGCCAACATTTATGCAATTGACATCTATTTTAGCAATCACTTTGACTTGAAGATCTCTGATTTATTTTGAATCCAGATCGAAATAAGAAGCACAGGCTAAAACGGTATCTGCATATTGAACTAAGATAGTGAAACCACTAGCATGAGAAATCCCACTATCTTTGATACAATGAGCCATAGGAGTGGGGTTTGCATCAGAAATACGAACCCAGAATTGATTGAAGTCAATATGTTAAACATCACTATCTCCTATGTTGGGCACTACCATTTCAAGATATGAATATATGCTCGTAACCCCCATAATGGTATTTCACGATGGTCGGGTTAGGAAACAAATACTCAGAGGAATGAAAATTCATTGATACTTTTGTAGAAAAATTATATGGTAGGGCACAAAATTAATTTGATACAAAACTCTCACAGGGAATATTCAAAATTATTCACTCTAGGTGTAAGAAGGAAGACGCTCCTCTCAAGATCATAGAGTAGTTTGAATTTTTATAAATGGTTGGAAAACACTCAAGGTACAACTAAAAATGGCTTAGATGGAATGGAAACATGAATGCCACAGGACTTAACAACAATCTCTAACTTTGCAATGGTAAAAATGACCCACTTTACCCATTTATATACCTTCCGTTCTAAAAAGATTCTTAATTAGGTATTTGAGTTGTATTATGGGAAAGCAGAAGACTTTTTGAACAATTTATCAAATTTATTTTGTATGGTGGTTATAACGGGAATGCGAGAGAAATAAAGGCAAAAAAACTAGGGACAAGAGGGATTCAAATCTTTGAAATCTTTGCAAATTAAAGGAAAAGATTTAGTTTGCGGAAAAATTAGGTTTGCGGAGAATCGACAACCGGGATGAGCATAGGACATGAGGGACGTAAAAAGCTAAAACTCCCGCAATACAAAGAAACCCGAGTGAATGTAGGAAAATCAGGTCGGTGGAACAAATGAGGTCCGTGGAACATGGAGACGAGAGTTCTCTACAAACCCACAAAGTCCACAATACAAAGAAACACTTAGCAGATTTTTATGAAAATTTTGCGGATTGTTAGTGGTACATGGAGAACACGGGATGCGGGAAAAAGTCCAGGAAGTATAAGGGCCGCAAATTCTTTGAATGGCTGCAAAATCTACAAAACGAAGAATGAGTGCCAAAAGTGAAAGAAAGGAAAATACAGGAAAGAGAAGGCTACAAGGAACTAAGGCTCAGATAGAACAGTTCAGCGACAAACATTAAAACCCACAATCAAAAGACTCAATGAAGTGTGGAAAGGACGGAACTGAAGAGAACTGGTAACCCAGGGGAACTAGGGACATGAGTTCTCCAAATATCCAATTTTGCTGCAGTGCAAAGGAAAAGACCCAAACACTCAAAAAAAAAAATGACTAACTCTTGGGATCATTTCTCTTCCTCTAGACTTCACAAAGGAAAAAAAAAATTCACAAAGGTCACTTTACCAAAAAAAATTAAATTTTTTAAAAATGTCACACATTTTTTGGGTAAGTGACAATAGCTCTCCACCATGTCTTTATTCTCCTACTCTTCAAATACTTGGACTCGGTCATCCTCTAACCCCCTCCCTCAGGCCTCTTTTACGCTTTGACCCCCTTTCCACTCCTCCCATTTCTACTCTTCCCTGCCTAACATTTCCTCTTTGGCCTCTCCCTCTTCCCCCATCTCGGCTCATATCACTCTTCCCATTCCACCTCCTCTACCTTCTTCTTCCCCACCTATCGTCTCCTCTTTACCTGGTCCCTCTTCTACCAAGCGTCTAAGCAACCACACTATCTTCAGGCCCATGAGGAGTACGAGAGCTAGTTTTACAATGAAGGATTTGTCTCCTATGTCTTCCACATTGGGAGGGGAAGAGATGTTATTCTTAGACTCATGACTATGGGAAACAAAGGTAAATCCATCTTTGTGGAAGACCTCATCATCACCTTTGAGCTTGACGCTCAATTGGGAAAAATTAGGAACCTCAAAAACAATATTGAAGCTAAAGCCGGTGGCAAGAACATGGATGGCTAGGACTCAATGCATGATTTACTCATTTGAGTTAATAAGATGGAAAAAGAAGTGGAAGGAATCAAAAATAAATAGTGTGACTTCCTTAGTATGCATAAGAGTAATCTTGATTTCCTTTCCCTTTTCACTTCTCAATTGGACATTCCCAGTAAGGAAAAAAGCATCAAAGGTACAACCTTCTAGAGATATCAAAAAGAGCGTTGAGAATGTCAAAAGAGTTTTCAGAAGATTTTGAAATAGTTTGGATGGTGTTTCAACTTTGTTGGATGACTGTTGTCTTCATGCTGACTTTGTGCCAACTTCCACCTGATTTTGGACTATATTCTAGATAACTTCTTTCTACCTCTTCTCAGTTGTGGAGTTTCTGACTTTTTGTTGTCTTTTTGCTGATAACTTGCTATTTTTGTGATGTTTTGGTCTGGTTTCTTTCTCCACACTTGATTTTTTACTGATATTTCATTGTAAATCTAGGTGGTGGACTTTTTTATACCTAGGTAGGATCTCAGTCAAAAATATTTACCCTTAATAAAAAAATAGAAAATAGATCCCAAAATTAATAATGAAGGTATGCCTAAAAGTGATGTCTTAACAAAAAGTTACCGTCATCAAATTATTAACATGACCATTTATGAAAATAGATAGAGAATTTAATTTAAAAAGTGGTATTTTTAACATGATTATGTGGATTAAAAATCTTTTAGGAACATTGCAAGACATTTTATATTTTCTTGATTATGTCTTAATTACTAAAAGTAATAATTTTGAATTTCAAAAAATTACATTAAACAAAAAGAGGCTTTCATTCAATATATGTACAAATTAATAAAAAAATCAATGTAATTTGAAAATATATATGTTGGGTTTGAGATATGTGATTAAGTGTGGTTTGACAATTAATAATTCCTAGAAAGAGTCCCAAAGGGAAGGACCAACCATGAGACCTCGGGAGAATTGTGGAAACCGAATTTAGAGCATGTGATAGATGAAAATCAGGTTTGGATCTGAATATACAATGTAGAGATGAAACCCTAGGGCATCTAGGGTTCGAACAAGTGCGAGATTAATTCATAAGTCGGATTAACTAAATGTTTACATCATAATTAAATTATATGTGTTATAAGAATACTCAACTATAAGAAGGATGTTATGGTTTGCAATAGGTAGACAATTCTAATGTAATTAACTTCTAAAATTAATCATTCATAATCAAAATAATTTATTCATACATGTAGCAACTAATAAATGATAGGTAATTATTCAATTACTCAAGAGGAAGGAAAATTAGTTGTACATCATTGAAATGGGAGGATTTAGATGTGTAGGATGATGGAATGGGTATATAAAAAATTAGAAGTTCTTTGGTGCAAGTTATGGGACTGGAAACTGAATAATGACTAGAACATACAAATAATATACGGTCTAGACCTTATTTTTATGGTCTTGATCTAGAATTGTATAGTCAAAAATTCTAGATCTAAAAACATTTTTGCTCCTTGTTTGTCTAGAAATGGCCTCTGTTGTATGTCGCTCTTTCTTGCACAACTTTGGGTTGACCTATAATCACCTACAACAAAGTGAAAATCCTAAAACCTATAGAACCCTTCATCAGAACATTAACAAACCAAAAGGAAAAAACATGTGTATGTGACATGGAGGATGGATTACCCTTGATGATCATACTCACGATTTTTGAACTAATCCAAGTGTTGCACTACATGCCCTCATTGTAAGATCAAATATCATATTGTTTTCTTAGGTGTTTATGTAGGTGTCAACAACTAACCAACCCCTTAGGGGTTCCCTTGTGTCTCTTAACACCAAGATGGAAAGCTAGCTATATACTGTAGAATGTAGCCAGCGTGGTCGTATTGTGATGTGGTGTGCCTTAGCTACGTGACCTAACCCTTCATTTTTTGAAACCCTTGAATAATACTCAAGTGAATTTTCTCTTACTAAGACATGGCCTTATGATCATTGTATGTTTGAAAATGGGGAAGCTAGACTCTTTTACCTAGTATAATGCTTCAAACTTATAATAGGGACTTCTCTAATTAATGTGTAGTTTATTTAGGTAGATTTATGAACCCTTTGAGTGCTTTTAGAATGTTAATTTTAATAGGATATTGCAAGTGTGCCAAGAAAGTTATTAAGTGACATTGACTTGCTTATATAGCTACTGGTAAAACATTCTAATAAGGTCAAACTTAGGAATAAAAATTAACCCAAAGAAGATACTCAAATTGAAAATAATGTAGGTGAACTTGAGGAGCCAAGGTTGTACAAATTTTCCAATATTGGACCCCACATCTTAACCTAGTTGTAGTGCTTTTGATTGATAAGGAGAAAACTACAACAAAATTTTTGCATATGAAGAAAATATGTTCCTTATTTTACCATATAATATTCCCAAAATTGATGATAGAGTAGAGTATAATGATAAAAATGTCACGCGAGATATAGAGAGATGAACTAATTGAATTCTAAATGTGAGCATTTATCTTAGGAGGGTAGCATGATAAAACATGGCCTTACACAAGGAAAATTATACCATATTTTTGTGTCTACAAATAATAAGGAGAGGGGAAGATTGATGAAAATGAGGCATTTTATACAATGCCAATGAATCAAATTAATATTTGTGATGAATTATTTCGGTTGTTCCACCCCTGCATTAGTCGAAAAGTTCAGAGACACGATGTCTTACACAGCTGAAAAATGTTGTATATTCTCCATGTTTCTGAATTTCATATTTTTATTACTTGAAAATTAACATGAGATCACTTTTTTATCATATTTTCAATACCGTAGTTAATTGCCAATTGGATACAACAAAGCAATATCATAACATTTGCATAATTTTTGGATTCATCTAAAATATTAAAGGAGGTAATGTGGATTATGGATCTCAATCAATCTCTAAACACACATATGGCACCAATTTTACTAGTGTTGCTATGAGAAGTTCCACCAATATTGGGTTTCAATAATTTTTGTTTATGAGTGATCAATCTAGAATTACGTTTTTTGATATCCTTCCTTATCAAAAGTGACACGTTTGACCCATTAATGAGGAAAATTTTCAATTATTAATACAAATAAATAAATTTAGTAATTTTTTATTTTAATATAATAATTTAAAATAATAAATATTTAATTTTTTAATTATTAAACATATTGGAATTAACATAACATACATTTCCTTGATTAAGGTGGAGGAAATAATTAATGTCTTATTTACAAGATTGTTGGAGCCTTCTCCATATAGTTTTTTTTATACTGTGGAAGAGATTGAGACTTTGTTTAAAATAATGATCTTTGTGCTCCACAACATCCTCTTTTCCACCTCCTTGCTTACAAAATTGATCTTTTTCATATTCTAAATTCATGCTCGGCCTACCCCTCTCCTCCATTGTGGCGGTTTAGATAAATAAAAATGCAAGTATCCTTCGCATGCTTACCCCAAATAAAGTCAGCTATGCCTACTCTTGTGTCATCTTGGAAATATTTCTACGAATATAATACTCCTCCACTCCTTAGTAATATCCCACATTGGTTGATTGGATTGGTCCACGGTAGCATATAAGTCCCAACACACAATGATCCTTATGCCAATAGGGGTTGAACTACCATGGAAGTAGTCCCCCTTAGTAACATAATGGTTGATTGGTTGCGGGATGAATATGTTGTTTGTTCGACCTTCCCCTCTCCTCCTCTGTGGTGGTTTAGATAAATAAAAATGCAAGTCTCCTGCACATGCTTACCCCAAATAAAGTCGGTTACGCCTACTCTTGTGGCATCTAGGAAATGTTTCAACAACTATAATACTCGTCCTCTCCTTAGTAATATCCCACATTGGTTG
The DNA here is from genome assembly GCA_018340775.1 of Taxus wallichiana var. yunnanensis. Taxonomy (NCBI): domain Eukaryota; kingdom Viridiplantae; phylum Streptophyta; class Pinopsida; order Cupressales; family Taxaceae; genus Taxus; species Taxus wallichiana. The sequence continues at coordinate 670,263,935 of CM031243.1, forward strand.
ATTGGCTTGGTCCGCAGTAGCATATAAGTCCCAACACCTGATGATCCTAATGCCAATAGGGGTTGAACTACCATGGAAGTAGTTCCCCTTACTAACATAATGCTTGATTGGTAGTGGGATGAATATGTTGCTTGCTCGGCCTTCCCCTCTCCTCCTCTGTGGTGGTTTAGATAAAAAAAATGCAAGTCTCCTTCGCATCCTTACCCCAAATAAAGTCGGTTATGCCTACTCTTGTGACATCTTGGAAATGTTTCTACGACTATAATACTCCTCCTCTCCTTAGTAATATCCACATTGGTTGATTGGCTTAGTCCGCGGTAGCATATAAGTCCCAACACACCATGATCCTTATGTCAATAGGGGTTGAACTACCATGGAAGTAGTCCCCCTTACTAACATAATGGTTGATTGGTTGCGGGATGAATATGTTGCTTACTCGGCCTTCCCCTCTCCTCCTTTGTGGCGGTTTAGATAAATAAAAATGCAAGTCTCCTTCGCATGCTTACCCTAAATAAAGTCGGTTATGCCTACTCTTGTGGCATCTTGGAAATGTTTCTACGACTATAATACTCTTCCTCTCCTTAGTAATATCCGCATTGGTTGATTGGCTTGGTCTGCGGTAGCATATAAGTCCCAACACACCATGATCCTTATGCCAATAGGGGTTGAACTACCATGGAAGTAGTCCCCCTTACTAACATAATGGTTGATTGGTTGCGGGATGAATATGTTGCTTTCTCGGCCTTCCCCTCTCCTCCTCTGTGGTGGTTTAGATAAATAAAAATGCAAGTCTCATTCGCATGCTTACCCCAAATATACTTGGTTATGCCTACTCTTTTGGCATCTTTGAAATGTTTCAACAACTATAATATTCCTCCTCTTCTTAGTAATATCCTACATTGGTTGATTGGTTTGGTCCGCAGGAGCATATAAATCCCAACACACCATGCTCCTTATGCCAATAGGGGTTGAACTAACATGGAAGTAGTCCCCCTTACTAACATAATGGTTGATTGCTTGTGGGATGAATATGTTTCTTGCTCGACCTTCCCCTATCCTCCTCTGTGGTGGTTTAGATAAATAAAATTGCAATTATTCTTCGCATGCTAACTCCAAACAAATTCGGTTATTTCTACTCTTGTGGAATCTTTGAAATGTTTTTACGACTATAATACTCCTCCTCTCCTTAGTAATATCCACATTGGTTGATTGGCTTGTGCGGTAGCATATACATCCCAACACACCATGATCCTTATGCTAATAGGGGTTGAACTACAAGGAAGTAGTCCCCCTTACTAACATAATGGTTGATTGGTTGCGGGATGAATATGTTGCTTGCTTGGCCTTCCCCTCTCCTCCTCATGGCAGTTTAGATAAATAAAAATGCAAGTCTCAGTTGCATGCTTACCCCAAATAAAGTTTGTTTTTCCTACTCTTGTGGCATCTTGGAAATTTTTCTACGATTATAATACTCCTCCTCTCCTTAGTAATATCCCACATATATTTATTGGCTTGGTCACGGTAGCATATAAGTCCCAACACACCATGATCCTTATGCCAATAGGGGTTGAACTAAGATGGAAGTAGTCCCCCTTACTAACATAATGGTTCATTAGTTACTTGGGATGAATATGTTGCTTTCTCGGTCGTCCCCTCTCCTCCTACGTGGCGGTTTACATAAATAAAAATTTAATTCTCCTTCGCATGCCTACCCCAAATAAAGTCGGTTATGCCTACTATTGTGGCATCTTGGAAATGTTTCTACGAGTATAATACTCCTCCTGTCCTTAGTAATATCCCATGTTGGTTGATTTACTTGCTCCGCGGTAGCATATAAGTCCCAACACACCATGATCCTTATGCCAATAGGGGTTGAACTACCATTGAAGTAGACCCCCTTACTATCATAATGGTTAATTGGTTGCGGGATGAAAATGTTTCTTCCTCGGTCCCCTCTCCTCCTCTCGTGCGGTTTAGATAAATAAAAATGCAAGTCTCCTACGCATGCTTACCCCAAATAAATTCAGTTATGCCTACTCTTGTGGCATCTTGGAAATGTTTCTATGACTATAATACTCCTCCTCTCCTTAGTAATATCCCACATTGGTAGATTCGCTTGGTCCTCAATAGCATATAAGTCCCAAAACACCATGATCCTTATGCCAATAGGGGTTGAACTACCATGGAATTAGTCCCCCTTACTAACATAATGGTCTATTGGTTACGTGATGAATATGTTGCTTTCTCGGCCTTTCCCTCTCCTCCTCTGTGGTAGTTTAGATAAATAATAATGCAAGTCTCCTTGAATGCTTACCCAAAATAAATTCGGATATGCTCTTTGTTGTGGCATCTTGGAAATTTTTATACAACTATAATACTTCTCCTCTCCTTAGTAATATCCCACATTGGTTGATTGGCTTGGTCCCCGAGTAGCATATAAGTCCCAACACACCATGATCCTTATGCCAATAGGGGTTGAACTACCATAGAAGTAGTCCCCTGTACTAACATAAAGGTTGATTGGTTGCGGTATGAATATGTTGCTTGCTCGGCCTTCCCCTCTCCTCCTCTGTAGCGAGTTTAGATAAATAAAAATGCAAGTCTCCTTCGCATGCTTACCCCAAATAAATTTGGTTATGCCTACTCTTGTGGCATCTTGGAAATGATTCTACGACTATAATACTCCTCTCCTTAGTAATATCCCACATATATTTATTGGCTTGGTCCGCGGTAGCATATAAGTCCCAACAAACCACGATCCTTATGCCAATAGGGGTTGAACTAAGATGGAAGTAGTCCCCTTACTAACATAATGGATCATTAGGTCGGGATGAATATGTTGCTTTCTCGGCCTTACCCTCTCCTCCTCTGTGGCAATTTACATAAATAAAAATGTAAGTCTCATTCGCATGCTTACCCCAAATAAATTCGGTTATGCCTACTCTTGTGGCATCTTGGAAATGTTTCTACGAGTATAATAATCCTCCTATCCTTAGTAATATCGCATGTTAGTTGATTGGCTAGTTCCGCGGTAGTATATAAGTCCCGACACACCATGATCCTTATGCCCAATAGGGGTTGAAATACCATTGAAGTAGTCCCCTTACTATCATAATGGTTAATTGGTTGCGGGATGAATATGTTGCTTGCTTGGCCTTCCCCTCTCTCCTCCTCTGTGGCGGTTTAGATAACTAAAAATGCAAGTCTCCTATGCATGCTTACCCCCAAATAAAGTCAATTATGCCTACTCTTGTGGCATCTTGGAAATGTTTCTACGACTATAATACTCTTTCTCTCCTTAGTAATATCCCACATTGGTAGATTCGCCTTGTCCCTAGTAGCATACAAGTCCAACACACCATGATCCTTATGCCAATAGGGGTTGAAATACCATGGAAGTATCCCCCTTACTAACGTAATGGTTGATTGGTTGTGGGATGAATATGTTGTTTGCTCGGCCTTCCTCTCTCCTCCTTTGTGGCGGTTTATTTAAATAAAAATGCAAGTCTTCTTCGCATTCTTATCCCAAATAAAGTCAGTTATGCCTATTGTTGTGGCATCTTGGAAATGTTTCTACACTATAATACTTCTCCTCTCCTTAGTAATATCCCAAATTAGTTGATTGGATTGGTCGCGGTAGCATATAAATCCCAACACACCATGATCCTTATGCCAATAGGGGTTGAACTACCTTGGAAGTAGTCCCCCTTACAAACATAATGGTTTATTGGTTGTGGGATGAATATGTTTTCTTGCTCGACCTTCCCCTCTCCTCAAAAGTGGCGGTTTAGATAAATAAAAATGAAAGTCTCCTTCGCATGCTTACCCCAAATAAAATATGTTATGCCTTCTCTTGTGTCATCTTGGAAATGTTTCTACGACTATAATACTCCTCCACTCCTTAGTAATATCCCACATTGATTGATTGGATTGGTTCTGCGGTAGCATATAAGTCCCAACACACCATGAACCTTATGCTAATAGGGTTGAACTACCATGGAAGTAGTCCCCTTACTAGCATAATGGTTGACTGGTTGATGGGATGAATATGTTGCTTACTCGGCCATCCCTCTCCTCTGTGTGGTGGTTTAGATAAATAAAAATGCAAGTATCCTTCACATGCTTACCCCAAATAAAGTCGGTTATGCCTACTCTTGTGGCATCTTGGAAATGTTTCAGCAACTATAATACTCGTCCTCTCCTTAGTAATATCCCACATTGGTTGATTGGCTTGGTCCGCAGTAGCATATAAGTCCCAACACCCGATGATCCTAATGCCAATAGGGGTTGAACTACCATGGAAGTAGTTCCCCTTACTAACATAATGGTTGATTGGTTGTGGGATGAATATGTTGCTTGCTCGGCCTTCCCCTCTCCTCCTCTGTGGTGGTTTAGATAAATAAAAATGCAAGTCTCCTTTGCATGCTTACCCCAAATAAAGTTGGTTATGCCTACTCTTGTGGCATCTTGGAAATGTTTCTACGACTATAATACTCCTCCTCTCCTTAGTAATATCCACATTGGTTGATTGGCTTTGTCTGCAGTAGAATATAAGTCCCAACACACCATGATCCTTATGCCAATAGGGGTTGAACTACCATGGAAGTAGTCCCCCTTACTAGCATAATGGTTGATTGGTTGCGGGATGAATATGTTGCTTACTCGGCCTTCCTGTCCTCCTTTATGTCGGTTTAGATAAATAAAAATGCAAGTCTCCTTCGATGCTTACCCCAAATAAAGTCGGTTATACCTACTCTTGTGGCATCTTGGAAATGTTTCTCGACTATAATACCCTTCCTCTCCTTAGTAATATCCCGCATTGGTTGATTGGCTTGGTCCGTGGTAGCATATAAGTCCCGACACACCATGATCCTTATGCCGATAGGGGTTGAATTACCATGGAAGTAGTCCCCTTACTAACATAATGGTTGATTGGTTGCACGATGAATATGTTGCTTACTCGGCCTTCCCCTTTCCTTCTCTATGGCGGTTTAGATAAATAAAAATGCAAGTCTCCTTCGCACACTTACCCCCAATAAAGATGGTTATGCCTACTCTTGTGGCATCTTGGAAATGTTTCTACGACTATAATACTCCTCTCCTTAGTAATATCCCACATTGTTTGATTGTCTTGGTCAGCGGTAGCATATAAGTCCCAACACACCACGATCCTTATCCCGAAAAGGGGTTGAAATACCATGGAAGAGTCCTCCTTACCAACATAAGGGTTAATTTGTTGCCGGATGAATATGTTGCTTTCTCGGCCTTCCCTCTCCTCCTCATGGCGGTTTAGATAAATAAAAATGCAAGTCTCCTTTGCATGCTTACCCCAAATATACTTAGTTATGCCTACTCTTTTGGCATCTTTGAAATGTTTTAATAACTATAATATTCCTATTCTCCTTAGTAATATCCTACATTGGTTGATTGGTTTGTTTGCGGTAGCATATAAATCCCAACACACCATGATCCTTATGCCGATAGTGGTTGAACTAACATGGAAGTAGTCCCCCTTACTAACATAATGGTTGATTGCTTGCGGGATGAATATGTTTCTTGCTCGACCTTCCCCTATCCTCCTCTGTGGTGGTTTAGATAAATAAAAATAAAATTATTCTTCGAATGCTAACTCCAAATAAATTCGGTTATTTCTTCTCTTATGGCATCTTTTAAATGTTTTTATGACTATAATACTCCTCTTCTCCTTAGTAATATCCCACATTGGTTGATTGACTTGGTCTACGGTAGCATATAACGTCCCAACACACCATGATCCTTATGCGATAGGGGTTGAACTACTAAGGAAGTAGTCCCCCCTTACTAACATAATGGTTGATTTATTGTGGGATGAATATGTTGCTTGCTCTTCATTCCCCTCTCCTCCTCTATGGCGGTTTAGATAAATAAAAATGCAAGTCTCATTTGCATGCTTAACCCCAATAAAGTTGGTTTTGCCTACTATTGTGGCATCTTGGAAATTTTTCTTCGACTATAATACTCCTGCTCTCCTTAGTAATATCCCACATTCATTGATCGGCTAGGTCCATGGTAGCATATAAGTGCCAACATACCATGATCCTTATGCCGATAGGGGTTGAATTACCATGGAAGTATTCCCATTTGCTAACATAATGGTTGATTGGTTGCGGGATGAATATGTTGTTTTCTCGGCCTTCCCCTCTCCTCCTCTCATGGCGGTTTACATAAATAAAAATGTAAGTCTTTTGCGCATGCTTACCCCAAATAAAGTCAGTTATGCCTCTTATTGTGGCATCTTGGAAATGTTTCTACAGTATAATACTCCTGTTGTCCTTAGTAATATCCCATGTTAGTTGATTTACTTTCTCTCTTGTAGCATATAAGTCCCGACACACCATGATCCTTATGCCCAATAGGGGTTGAACTACCATTGAAGTAGTCCCCTTACTATCATAATGGTTAATTGGTTGCGGGATGAAAATGTTGCTTGCTCGGTCTTCTCTCTCCTCCTCCTGTGCGGTTTAGATAAATAAAAATGCAAGTCTCCTACGCATGCTTACCCCAAATAAAGTCGGTTACGCCTATTCTTGTGGCATCTTGGAAATGTTTCTATGACTATAATACTCCTCCTCTCCTTATTAATATCCCACATTGGTAGATTTGCTTGGTCCCGAGTAGCATATAAGTCCCGACACACCATGATCCTTATGCCAATAGGGGTTGAACTACCATGGAGTAGTCCCCCTTACTAACATAATGGTTGATTGGTTATGGGATGAATATGTTGCTTACTCGTCCTTCCCCTCTCCTCCTTTGTGTCACTTTAGATAAATAAAAATGCAAGTCTCCTTTGCATGCTTACCCCAAATAAAGTCAGTTATGCCTACTCTTGTGGCATCTTGGAAATGTTTCTACGACTATAATACTCTTCCTCTCCTTAGTAATATCCCGCATTGGTTGAAAGGCTTGTTCCCCGAGTAGCATATAAGTCCCGACACACCATGATCCTTATGCCCCGATAGGGTTGAACTACCATGGAAGTAGTCCCATGTACTAACATAAAGGTTGATTGGTTGCGGTATGAATATGTTGCTTGCTCGGCCTTCCCCTCTCCTCTATGTGGTAGTTTAGATAAATAAAAATGCATGTCCCCTTCGCATGCTTACCCCAAATAAAGTCGGTTATGCCTACTCTTGTGGCATCTTGGAAATGATTCTACGACTATAATACTCCTCCTCTCTTAGTAATATCCCACATATATTTATTGGCTTGGTCCGGTAGCATATAAGTCCCAACACACCATGATCCTTATGCCAATAGGGGTTGAACTAAGATGGAAGTAGTCCCCCTTACTAACATAATGGTTCATTAGTTGCGGGATGAATATGTTGCTTTCTCAGCCTTCCCTCTCTCCTCCTCTGTGGCGGTTTACATAAATAAAAATGTAAGTCTCCTTTACATGCTTACCCAAATAAATTTGGCTATGCCTACACTTGTGGCATCTTGGAAATGTTTCTACGAGTATAATACTCCTCCTCTCCTTAGTAATATTCCATGTTAGTTGATTGGCTTGCTCATGGTAGCATAAATCCCAACACACCATGATCCTTATGCGATAGGGTTGAACTACCATTGAAGTAGTCCCCCTTACTATCATAATGGTTAATTGGTTACGGGATGAATATGTTGCTTGCTCGGCCTTCCCCTCTCCTCCTCTATGACGGTTTAGATAAATAAAAATGCAAGTTTACTATGCATTCTTACCCCAAATAAATTCAGTTATGCCTACTCTTGTGGCATCTTGGAAATGTTTCTACGACTATAATACTCTTCCTCTCCTTAGTAATATCCCACATTGGTAGATTCGCTTGGTCCCTAGTTGCATACAAGTCCCAACAAACCATGATCCTTATGCCAATAGGGGTTGAAATACCATGGAATTATCCCCCTCACTAACATAATGGTTGATTGGTTGGGATGAATATGTTGTTTTCTCGGCCTTCTCTCTCTCCTCCTCTGTTGTGGTTTATTTAAATAAAAATGCAAGTCTTCTTCACATTCTTATCCCAAATAAAGTCGGTTATGCCTACTCTTCTGGCATCTTTGAAATGTTTCTACAACTATAATACTTCTCCTCTCCTTAGTAATATCCCACATTAGTTGATTTGATTGGTCCGTGGTAGCATATAAATCCCAACACACCATGATCCTTATGCCAATAGGGGTTGAACTACCATGGAAGTAGTCCCCCTTACAAACATAATGGTGTATTGGTTGTGGGATGAATATATTTCTTGCTCGGCCTTCCCTCTCCTCATTTGTGGCGGTTTAGATAAATAAAAATGAAAGTCTCCTTCACATGCTTACCCCAAATAAAACATGTTATGCCTTCTCTGTGGCATCTTGGAAATGTTTCTACGACTATAATACTCCTCCACTCCTTAGTAATATCCCACATTGATTGATTGGATTGTCTGCATGTAGCATATAAGTCCCAACACACCATGAACCTTATGCCAATAGGGTTGAACTACCATGGAAGTAGTCCCCCTTACTAACATAATGGTTGATTGTTTTGCAAGGATGAATATGTTGCTTACTTGGCCTTCCCTCTCCTCCTCTCGTGGCGGTTTAGATAAATAAAAATTCAAGTATCCTTTGCATTCTTACCCCAAATAAAGTCGGTTATGCCTACTCTTGTGGCATCTTGGAAATGTTTCTATGACTATAATACTCCTCCTCTCCTTAGTAAAATCCACATTGGTTGATTGGCTTAGTCCGCGGTAGCATATAAGTCCCAACACACCATGATCCTTATGCCAATAGGGGTTGAACTACCATGGAAGTAGTCCCCCTTACTAACATAATGGTTGATTGGTTGCGGGATGAATATGTTGCTTACTCGTCCTTCCCCTCTCCTCCTCTTTGGTGTTTTAGATAAATAAAAATGCAAGTCTCCTACGCATGCTTACCCCAAATAAATTCGGTTATGCCTACTCTTGTGGCATCTTGGAAATGTTTCTATGACTATAATACTCCTCCTCTCCTTAGTAATATCCCACATTGATTGATTGGCTTGGTCACGGTAGCGTATAAGTCCCAACACACCATGATGCTCTTACCCCAAATAAAGTCAATTATGCCTACTCTTGTGGCATCTTGGAAATGTTTCTACGACTATAAAATCCTCCTCCTCTCTTAGTAATATCCCAAATTGGTTGATTGGCTTGGTCATGGTAGCATATAATTCCCAAACACACCATGATCTTTATGCCAATAGGGTTGAACTACCATGGAAGTAGTCCCCTTACTAACATAATGGTTGATTGGTTCATGGGATGAATACGTTGATTGTTTGGCCTTCCCTCTCCTCCTCTCGTGGCAATTTAGATAAATAAAAATGCAAGTCTCCTTCACATGCTTACCCCAAATAAAGTTGGTTATGCCTAATCTTGTGGCATCTTGGAAATGTTTCTACGACTATAATACTCCTCCTCTCTTTAGTAATATCCCACATTGGTTGATTGGCTTGGTCCATGGTAGCATATAAGTCCCAACACCCCATGATCTTAATGCCAATAGGGGTTGAACTACCATGGAAGTAGTTCCCCTTAATAACATAATGGTTGATTAGTTGCGGGATGAATATGTTGCTTGCTCGAATTTCCCCTCTCCTCCTCTATGGCAGTTTAGATAAATAAAAATGCAAGTCTCCATTACATGCTTACCCCAAATAAAGTTGGTTATGCCTACTCTTGTGGCATCCTGGAAATGTTTCTACGACTATAATACTCCTCCTCTCCTTAGTAATATCCACATTGGTTGATTGGCTTAGTCCGTGGTAGCATATAAGTCCCAACACACCATGATCCTTATGCCAATAGGGGTTGAAATACCATGGAAGTAGTCCCCCTTACTACCATAATCGTTGATTGGTTGCGAGATGAATATGTTGCTTACTCGGCCTTCCCCTCTCCTACTTTGTGTCAGTTTAGATAAATAAAAATGCAAGTCTCCTTCGCATGCTCACCCTAAATAAAGTCATTTATGCTACTCTTGTGGCATCTTGGAAATGTTTATGCGACTATAATACTCTTCCTCTCCCTAGTAATATCCCACATTGGTTGATTGGCTTGGTCCGTGGTAGCATATAAGTCCCAACACACCATGATACTTATGCCAATAGGGGTTGAATTACCATGGAAGTAGTCCCCCTTATTAAAATAATGGTTGATTGGTTGCGGGATGAATATATTGCTTGCTCGTCCTTCCCCTCTCCTCCTCTGTGGCAGTTTAGATAAATGAAAATACAAGTCTCCTTCGCATGCTTACCCCCAATAAAGACGGTTATGCTTACTCTTGTGGCATCTTGGAAATATTTCTATGACTATAATACTCTTCTCCTTAGTAATATCCCACATTGGTTGATTGCCTTGGTCCTGCGGTAGCATATAAATCCCAACACACCATGATCCTTATCCCAAAAGTGGTTGAAATACCATGGAAGTAGTCCCCCTTACTAACATAAGGGTTAATTGGTTACGGGATGAATATGTTGCTTGCTCAGCCTCCCCCTCTCCTCCTCTGTGGTGGTTTAGATAAATAAAAATGCAAGTCTCCTTCGCATGCTTACCCTAAATATACTTGGTTATGCCTACTCATTTGGCATCTTTGAAATGTTTCAACAACTATAATATTCCTCCTCTCCTTAGTAATATCCTACATTGGTTGATTGGTTTGGTCCGTGGTAGCATATAAATCCCAACACACCATGATCCTTATGCCAATAGGGCTTGAACTAACATGGAAGTAGTCCCCCTTACTAACATAATGGTTGATTGCTTGAAGGATGAATATGTTTCTTGCTCAACCTTCCCCTATCCTTCTCTGTGGTGATTTAGATAAATAAAAATGCAAATATTCTTCGCATGCTAACTCCAAATAAATTTGGTTATTTATACTCTTGTGGCATCTTTGAAATGTTTCTACGACTATAATACTCCTCCTCTCCATAGTAATATGCACATTGGTTGATTGGCTTTTTCAGCGGTAGCATATAAGTCCCAACACAATCCAACAGTGTTGAACTACCATGGAAGTAGTCCCCCTTACTAACATAATGGTTGATTCGTTGCGGGATGAATATGTTGCTTTCTCGACCTTCCCCTCTCCTCCTCTATGGTGGTTTAGATAAATAAAAATGCAAGTCTCATTTACATGCTTACCTCAAATAAAGTCGGTTTTGCCTAATCTTGTGGCATCTTGAAAATGTTTCTATGACTATAATACTCCTCCTCTCCTTAGTAATATCCCACATTCGTTGATCGGCTAGGTCCGCGGTAGCATATAATTCCCAACACACCATGATCCTTATGCCAATGGGGGTTGAACTACCAGGAAGTAGTCCCCTTTACTAACATAATGGTTGATTGGTTGCGGGATGAATATGTTGTTTTCTCGGTGTTCCCCTCTCCTCCTCTATGGTAGTTTAGATAAATAAAAATGCAAGTCTTCTTCACATGTTTACCCCAAATAAATTTCTGTTATGCCTACTCTTGTGGCATCTTGCAAATGTTTCTACGACTATAATACTCCTCCTCTCCTTATTAATATCCCACATTGGTTGATTGGCTTGGTTTGTGGTAGCATATAAGTCCAAACAGACCATGATCCTTACGTATATAGGGGTTGAACTACCATGGAAGTAGTCCCCCTTACTAACATAATGGTTGATTGGTTGCGGGATGGATCATATGTTGCTTTCTTGTCCTTCCCCTCAAATCCTCTTTGGCATTTTAGATAAATAAAAATGAAAGTCTCATTCGCATGCTTACCCTAATTAAATTTGGTTATGCCTACTCTTGTGGCATCTTGGAAATGTTTCTACGACTAGAATAATCCTCCTCCTCTCCTTAGAAATATTCCACATTGGTTGATTGGCTTGGTCTGCAGTAGCATATAAGTCCTAACACACCATGATCCTTATGCCAATAGGAGTGAACTATCATGGAAGTAGTCCCCCTTACTAACATAATGGTTGATTGGTTGCGGGATGAATATGTTGCTTGCTTGGGCTTCCCCTCTCCTCCTCTGTGGCGGTTTAGATAAATCAAAATGCAAGTCTCATCGCATGCTTAACCCAAATAATATTGGTTATGCCTACTCTTGTGGCATCTTGGAAATGTTTCTACGACTAGAATAATCCTCCTCCTCTAATTAGTAATAGCACACATTGGTTGATTGGCTTGTTCTGCAGTAGCATATAAGTCCCAACACACCATGATCCTTATGCGAATAGGGGTTAAACTACCATGGAAGTAGTATCCCTTACTAACATAATGGTTTATTGGTTGCATGATGAATATGTTGCTTTCTCGGCCTTCCCCTCTCCTCCTCGGTGCCAGTTTAGATAAATAAAAATGCAAGTCTCCTTTACATGCTTAACCCAAATAAAGTAAGATATGCCTACTATTGTGGCATCTTGGAAATGTTTCTACAACTATAATATTCCTCCTCTCATTAGTAATATCCCACATTGGTTGATTGGCCTTTACCGCGGTAGTATATAAGTCCCAACACACCATGATCCTTATGCCAATAGGGGTTGAACTACCATGGAAGTAGTCCCCCTTACTAACATAATGGTTGATTGGTTGTGGGATGAATATGTTGCTTGCTCGGCCTTCCCCTCTCCTCCGCTGTGGTGGTTTAGATAAATCAAAATGCAAGTCTCCTTCACATGCTTACCCCAAATAAAGTCGGTTATGCCTACTCTTGTGGCATCTTGGAAATGTTTCTATGACTATAATACTCCTCCTCTCCTTAGTAATATCCCACATTGGTTGGTTGGCTTATTATTCGGTGGTAGCATATAAGTCCCAACACACCATGATCCTTATGCCAATAGGGGTTGAACTACCATGGAAGTAATCCCCCTTATTAACATAATGGTTGATTGGTTGCGAGATAAATATGTGGCTTACTCGGCCTTCCCCTCTCCTCCTTTGTGTTGATTTAGATAAATAAAAATGCAAGCATCCTTCGCATGCTTACCCCAAATATAGTCATTTATGCCTACTCTTGTGGCGTCTTGGAAATGTTTCTACGACTATAATACTCTTCCTCTCCTTAGTAATATCCCACATTGGTTGATTGGCTTGGTCCACGGTAGCATATAAGTCCTAACACACCATGAACCTTATGCCAATAGGGGTTGAACTACCATGGAAGTAGTCCTCCTTACTAACATAATTGTTGATTGGTTGCGGGATGAATATGTTGCTTGTTCGGCCTTCCCCTCTCCTCATTTGTGGTGGTTTAGACAAATAAAAATGCAAGTCTCCTTCGCATGCTTACCCCAAATAAAGTCGGTTATGCCTACTCTTGTGGCATCTTGGAAATGTTTCTACGACTATAATACTCCTCCTCTCCTTAGTAATATCCCACATTGGTTGATTGGCTTGGTCCATGGTAGCATATAAGTCCCAACACACCATGATCCTTATGCCAATAGGGGTTGAACTACAATGGAAGTAGTCTCCCTTAGTAACATAATGGTTGATTGGTTGCGGGATTAATATGTTGCTTACTCGGCCTTCCCCTCTCCTCCTTTGTGGTGGTTTAGATAAATAAAAATGCAAGTCGCCTTCACATTCTTACCCCAAATAAAGTCAAATATGCCTACTCTTGTGGCATTTTGGAAATGTTTCTACGACTATAATACTCCTCCTCTCATTAGTAATATCCCACATTGGTTGATTGGCTTGGTACGTGGTAGCACATAAGTCCCAACACACCATGATCCTTATGCCAATAGGGGTTGAACTACCATGGAAGTAGTTCCCCTCACTAACATAATGGTTGATCTGTTGCGGGATGAATATGTTGCTTGCTCGGCCTTCCCCTCTCCTCCTCTATGGCAGTTTAGATAAATAAAATGAAAGTCTCCTTCGCATGCTTACCCCAAATAAATTTGGTTATGACTACTCTTGTGGCATCTTGGAAATGTTTCTACGACTATAATACTCCTCCTCTCCTTAGTAATATCCCACATTGGTTGATTGGCTTGGTCCACGGTAGCATATACGTCCTAACACACCATGATCCTTATGCCAATATGGGTTGAACTACCATGGAAGTAGTCCCCCTTACTAACATAATGGTTGATTGGTTGCGGGATGAATATGTTACTTTCTCGACCTCCCCCTCTCCTCTCTGTGGTGGTTTAGATAAATAAAAACGCAAGTATCCTTCACATGCTTACCCCAAATAAATTTGTTTATACCTACTCTTGTGGCATCTTGGAAATGTTTCTACGACTATAATACTCCTTCGCTCCTTAGAAATATCCCACATTGGTTGATTGGCTTGCTCCGCTATAGAATATAAGTCCCAACACACCATGATCCTTATGCGAATAGGGTTTGAACTACAATGGAAGTAGTCCCCATTACTATCATAATGGTTAATTGGTCATGCGGGATAAATATGTTGCTTCTTGGCCTTCCCCTCTCCTACTCTGTGGTAGTTTAGATAAATAAAAATGCAAGTCTCCTACGCATGCTTACCCCAAATAAAGTTGGATATGCCTACTCTTCGGCATCTTGGAAATGTTTCTACAACTACAATACTCCTCCTCCTTTCCTTAGTAATATCCCACATTGGTTGATTGGCTTGATTTGTAGTAGAATATAAGTCCCAACACACCATGATCCTTATGCCAATAGGGGTTGAACTACCATGGTGGTAGTCCCCTTTACTAACATAATGGTTTATTGGTTGCGTGATGAATATGTTGCTTGCTCGGCCTTCCCCTCTCCTCCTCGGTGGAGGTTTAGATAAATAAAAATGCAAGTCTCCTTCACATGCTTACCCCAAATAAAGTTGGTTATGCCTACTCTTGTGGCATCTTTGAAATGTTTCTACAACTATAATACTCCTCCTCTCCTTAGTAATATCCCATATTTGTTGATTGGCCTTGTCCACGGTAGTATATAAGTCCCAACACACCATTATCCTTATGCCTATAGGGGTTGAACTACCATGGAAGTAGTCCCCCTTACTAACATAATTGTTGATTGGTTGCGGGATGAATATGTTGCTTGCTCGGACTTCCCTCTCTCCTCTGTGGGAGTTTAGATAAATAAAAATGCAAGTATCTTTCGCATGCTTACCCCAAATAAAGTCGGTTATGCCTACTCTTGTGGTATCTTTGAAATGTTTATATGACTATTATACTGCTCCTCTCCTTAGTAATATCCCACATTGGTTGATTGGCTTGGTCCGCGGTAGTATATAAGTCCCAACACACCATGATCCTTATGCCAATAGGGGTTGAACTACCATGGAAGTAGTCCCCCTTACTAACATAATGGTTGATTGGTTATGGGATGAATATGTTGCTTACTCGGCCTTCCCCTCTCCTCCTTTGTGGTGGTTTAGATAAATAAAAATGCAAGTCTCCTTCGCATGCTTACCCCAAATAAAGTCGGTTATGCCTACTCTTTTGGCATCTTGGAAATGTTTCTATGACTATAATACTCCTCCTCTCCTTCTAGTAATATCCCACATTGTTTGATTGGCTTGTTCTGCGGTAGCATATTAGTCTCAACACACCATGATCCTTATGCCAATAGGGGTTGAACTACCATGGAAGTAGTTCTCCTTACTAACATAATGGTTGATTGGTTGTAGGATGAATATGTTGCTTGCTCGGCCTTCCCCTCTCCTCCTCTGTGGTGGTTTAGATAAATAAAAATGAAAGTCTCCTTCGCATGCTTACCCCAAATAAAATCGGTTATGCCTACTCTTGTGGCATCTTGGAAATGTTTCTACGACTATAATACTCCTCCTCTCCTTAGTAATTTCCCACATTGGTTGATTGGCTTGGTCCGCTGTAGCATATAAGTCCCAACACACCATGACCCTTATGCCAATAGGGGTTGAACTACCATGGAAGTAGTCCCCTTTACTGACATAATGGTTGATTGGTTGCGGGATGAATATGTTACTTTCTCGGCCTTCCCCTCACCTCCTCTGTGGCGGTTTAGATAAATAAAAATGAAAGTCTCCTTTGCATGTTTACCCCAAATAAATTTGGTTATGCCTACTCTTGTGGCATCTTGGAAATGTTTCTATGACTATGATACTCCTCCTCCTCCTCTCACTCCCTTCAAAGGAATTTTCATTTTTTTTTAGGATTTTTCATCAAATGTCACATTTCTCAAACCAATCTAAGAAGCCCTTTCGTTTAATACCCATAAGTGTTTTTTCATGTGTTATCTTCGACTATAGTCTCAATCTAACAAGTTTGGTTTACCTTTATCATCTACCATGAAACAAGAAACTTCATTATTAGGTGAAGGATTCTAAAAATGTGTTTTTAAGTTGTAAACACCTCATTTTAATGGACAGAATCAATGTTGATCCTTGTAATTCTCAATTTAGCATGTGTTAGTTTTACTTTTCCTTTTCTTCTTTTGTTTTTCTTTCACAATCCAATCTGATTTTCCAACATAAATAATCCCCGACCACCTTGAGAAAGTTCCTCTTTTTTATTTCACTCGCCATCCCTAAAACTCATTTTAAAAGCTTGTTATTGTGGAAATGGATTGGGAGGTGCATCACTTCCATAGTGGTGTCATTTTGAAGAAATATATAAACGCTCTCAATTAATTCTTGTGTTTTTATTCAAATTTAACAAAGCACATTGTCACTCTTTAACGGCATGAAAATAGTCAAAGAACCATGTAATAGCATACACCACTCTAGTTTTACATCAAAATTGTTTACAAGGATGACTTGTCAAATAACTAACAAAGATCAACCAAAAAAGTGCTAAGTAGACTATTGGTTGGTTGACCAGTTAGCTTTTCAAATACATGTGATGGATAAACTCTTCTTGGAAGTATGACATCATAATACAAGGTAATTACATGTGCATGAAAATATTCATATTAAAAGTACGCGTGCAATTGATGTATGCATATATGTGCATAGCACTCTTCTTCTTATGTTGTTGTATTTCATCTCCCTACTCCAATTTTACACTCCTCTTGATATATACAAAATTTTGATTATAAAATTTAATTACACTCTTAACTTTATTTTTCTTCAAAATTAGTACTCTTTCTCTATAATGGATGTCTAAACCCTAATTTTACTATTCTATAAACAACTTTCTTTATTACCATTGTCCAAATGGATTCTTATTTTTAATAAAGATGATATTTCTAGTTTATTTTATAGAGAGATAGGGATATTTATGTTATATCCTTGGTCTTCTTTGAGAATAGGTGTAACCTCATTTGGTGGTTTTGGAATGTCAATTTCTCTCAAGAAGTTTACTCTATCCTTGTAGTGCTCATCATTGTACCATCAAGAGAATAATTTCAATTAAATTCCACCTCATGGATATGCTCTAATAGTAACATGGTGCTAATAGAGCCACTTTGCCATCATCTTCTAACCCTCTTCCACATCAAAGGGAATGGATCATGTGTTGTCATGGGAATGGATTCAAGTGGGATTTGGACATATATTTGATTGTTTCTTTGTGGTCTAGAAGGAGATGATTTTTCCTTTGTCTATAAACATTATAATAGACATAAACAACACCACTTGATCCCCCTCTTGGATTTCCATTCACATCATCCAATCTCCTTCCTCGAGCTATTATACGATGTTCCTTCTTATATCAAATGGAAGTTTATATTTTTATTTTCTAGATACCTCAATACATTTCAATAGTGTACTATATTTTTAACATTTTCATATCATGCATACCTTCCAACCTCCTCGTTTTTATAAATTATCAATTCAATTGTACATTTGACTAATATGTATGGCAATGTCATTCCAATTCTAAAACATTCCAATGGTGCACAAAACTAATAAGCACAAGTGAAGGATGCCCATTTTAAATTGAAAGCATAGATATGAAAACATGTTGAATCATCATAATAACTAAAAATAAGTCTTAGAAATATAAGTTAAAGAATATGTGCCAAACATGTTGAAATTTTATAATTGTTCAAATTATAATTAAAAAACCATCATTAAAATATGTGCAATACAAGTTTCTATCCAATCCAAGTAGTACGCCATGATTTATGACAAAAAATCACAAAAGTTGGAGCTTCCAAGCGTTGATGACCTTGCTAGATTACTTTTGATCATCTGCTAAAGCTTAACAAGTAACACTTAATACAATATTCCTTGATAACAAATTATTTTGGAATGTTTTTGCTTAACATTTTGATCATACTTTTAAATTTTAGGATCTATCAATCCCACTTCCATCATGATATCAATCAAATCTGCATTTGTTTCATTTGACTCGCATGTCATTTCCACCACTTCTTCCCGGTAGCTATCACCATACCATTATTATCAAGTAAGGTTAACCATTTCTCTTCATTATATACATGATTCACAAGGTTTTGGAGTGTCAAGCAAAGATTTAGTTCCTCCCTCATTTCACCCAACCGAAAATACTCGCATCGATGCCAAAACTTTACCATGTCCCAAAATGAAAGTTTAGGCCAATGCATTTGAAGTATGGCCTCTTCATAATCATGTTGGTGTGCTTCTGTGTAATTTTTTTCATGTACAACAGAAGAACTTCCCACATACAAAATTTCAAATTTTCCACTGAGTTGTACCAATTTTTCAAGCTTAGATTTCAATTTGAACTTTTGACTTAGAGGTTCAGCATACACAAAAGTCAATTTACAATTTGTTGACTCTTTCCTTCCCTGCAAAAATAAACAAAGGAATACTTCAGTAATAACAAAATGAATAAAATTCTAAATTCTAAAAGAAATGAAAAGCTAAATTATAATATGATAAAAGAAGAAAACGTACTCCTCTAATGGTCATGTCTTCTAATAGAACTTCCAAACTTGATTTGTTCTGCATGTTGAATAGAACTTCCTTCATTTTCAATTGGGTAAATGGGTAAGCCTTTGAACCCCATCCCATTATTAGTGCTTCGTCAAAGACATTATTGATAATGTTTCCTCCCGTATCAAATAGAATGAGATGGAGACGTTCTTCTGACATATGCATTGACTATTTTAGGATTAGGAAGAGATGCCCAAGGTATATTTTGAACACGTCTTTTATAAGTGCCGAATCCAAAATCGGAATCCTCAAGCGGGATCCATACTCCTTCAAACTGGTCCACATGTTCAAAGGAACGCATTATTTGTTGGAAAAAGGGGAACATTTCAATACTTGAGGATACTCATGTCAAACATAAGGAGGCCAATTGCTTTTCCTTCTAATTGATCCAGATTTACCTGTAACGGATTAAATCAGAAAGAAATCATTACAAATACAAAACAATAAATTAAATTTTCGAAGATTTAAAACAAAAAATGCAGATAACAATGGTTGTTAATTTTTATAATTTAAATAATTACTTATGTTGCGAACGTAGCATACCTTGCCCCGGTTGGGGTGAAGGAAATAATGTATGTTATTTTTCTTCAATGCTTGTGCGAACATTCTCCACATGCTTTTTTCATGGCGTGGAGGAGACTCGGCATGTGTTTCAAGCAACGACTTTGATGCTCCTCCTTCCTTGTGCTCCTGTTGTTGCTCCTCCTCCTCCTCCTCTTTCCAGTTGCACATTAATTCTATGCAATTTGTAATTTCATCCTCATCGCCTTCGGAGGAATCAGTATCAGTTTCCTCGGAGGAAACTGAACCTTCGGACCACGGAGTATTCTTCTTGTATTCTTCCGAGGAAACTTCACCTTTAGTATCTGCTGACATATTACTTTCCTTTATAGTCTCACGGTGCTTCAATGTTGGAAGGCCTTTATCATCTAGCCCCACATCTGCCATGAAACAAGCGAGTTCCTCATTAGCTGAAGAATCAAAGAAAAGGTGTTGAATAAGTAGAAGACGCTTGGTGTCGGTGGAGGGAATGGCGAGCGATCCATGTGGCAGCTTCTTCAGAATCTGTGTCATGCTCTCCCTTTCTTCTATTTCTATTTCACCGTCCAATTTAATTTTTCTGACATAAAGAATCCGCAACTGCCCGGAGGAAGCTGCCTTTGCCTTTGCTCTTTCCACAACTCGTTGCAAAAGGTCCTGCTTATTGAAATCCACAGCGCAATGGATCACTGCCACAGTGGTAATTTCCTTGTCGAGTTGTATAGACTTGTGCTCAATTAATTCATCCCTACTTGTGTTCAGCTCTATCCGCTGCCCATGGAACAAAGCCACTCTCTCTGCGCGCTGCAGCTCCTCTGTAGAAAACTGCATGAAAACAGTGGAATGAACACTCATTACTAACTACGCCATCACAATGCAAGAAAGAATACAATGAGAATATTATAGTGTTTAAATTTACCCAATCAGAGAACATCCATATAGGATACTGTTCTTCTTCGTGCCGTATTTCATCCCACCGCTTCTGCAACTCTTCACTGCCTCTAATACTTACATGGTAACATCTCTTCAATTTTAGTATTGTGTCCAACGCCCGCGCTTCCAACATGCGACAGTCAAATTTCACTTTCCTCAAAGACACCAAATTTTCAAAATCATGGGGCAACGTTTCCAAACGAGTACACCATGAAACACGTAAATCATTTAACCTTTTGAGGTTTCCGAAATCATCCGGAAAACAGGACAATAACAAATTGTTCAAATATAGCTCTTCCAAAGCATGCGAGCTGACCAAACCCTGCCACGAGTTTCACTAAAGCGCTGCAGTTTTCCAATCTCAATCTTTTGGTAATGACAAATGAAAATTTCATCACCTGGCAGTGCCCCAAATCCCTCAGGCAACTGGGATTATTAAAAATCATTACCATGGCAATCGGATTTACAACTGACATACCTCCTCTAAACATGAAAGCTGACCAAACCCTGCTGGATAAACGAGTTTCACTAAAGCGCGTTGCACTTTTCCAATCGCCACTCAATCTTTTTCAATCTCAAGATTTTCAAGGCTGGCGGTGTCCCAAATCCCCGAGGCAACTCCTCGATACTTGGGCAATTACAACTGACATCTCCTCTAAACATGCGAGCTGACCAAACCCTGCCACGAGTTTTCTAAAGCGCTGCACTTTTCCAATCTCAAGATTTTCAAGGTGGCAGTGCCCCAAATCCCCGAGGCAACTCCTCGATACCATGGCAATCTACAACTGACATCTCCTCTAAACATGCGAGCTGACCAAACCCTGCCACGAGTTTCACTAAAGCGCTGCACTTTTCCAATCTCAATCTTTTCAAGGCTGGCAGTGCCCCAAATCCCTGAGGCAACTCCTCGATACCATGGCAATCTACAACTGACATCTCCTCTAAACATGCGAGCTGACCAAACCCTGCCACGAGTTTCACTAAAGCGCTGCACTTTTCCAATCTCAAGATTTTCAAGGCTGGCAGTGCCCCAAATCCCTGAGGCAACTCCTCGATACTTGGGCAATCTACAACTGACATCTCCTCTAAACATGCGAGCTGACCAAACCCTGCCACAAGTTTCACTAAAGCGCTGCACTTTTTCAATCTCAAGATTTTCAAGGCTGGCAGTGCCCCAAATCCCTGAGGCAACTCCTTGATATTTGGGCAATCTACAACTAACATCTCCTCTAAAGAAGATAATCTCCCAAAGTCTTTGGAAAGACCACAAAGTTTACGGCATCTTTATATGGTCAAAGTCTTCAACATTGCCAACTCCACAAAGCTATCCGCTAGGCACACCAATGAATCGCAGTAACTTAATCTGAGCTTCGTCAAACATGCAACTTTCAAAGCATCCGCCATAATGAATCGCACCCCAGTAATTCGAGCGCCATCAAACTCCGCAACTTTCCAAAACTTTGTGGAAGCTCATTTAAACTCTCGAGAGAAAGAGTGAGCGTCTGCATGGAAAGCGTCCCAAAACTTTCTGGCAATCGCTCCAACTTCATGCATCCATATAAATCCAACTGTTGCAGAGAAGTCAATCCGCTCATGTCTTCAGGCAGCTCCTTCAAATTCTCACAATTTTGCATGCTAAGCTCTTCCAACGAGCTCAACATTCCAAAGTCTGCAGCTAACCTTTCCAGCCGAGTGCATCTATTTAGACTCAAACGAGTCAATGAGCGTAACGACCCAAATCCTTCCGGTAAGGAAGTCAACCACTCGCAGTTCTTCATGCTTAGCTCCTTCAATTTCGCGAGGTGTGCAAATCCTTGAGGCAAAGATTCCATGTCACAATCATCCAAGTCTAGAGACTCAAGAGCAGTGAGGTGGCTGAAACTTTCCGGTAGCTGTTTGCACTTAGGTAACTGCAAAACTTTGAGGGATGGCGGAAGCTTCAATCCTTGAGGAAGTTTTACCGGTTTCCTGCTCTCGACCTTAAATTCTTCCAAAAGCCTAAGGTTTTGGAGCGGCAGTCTTTCAAATTCTTCGCAATCCAATTCTGGTACTTGGTGAAATATAACCTTTAAAGTCCGAGGAAGCTATATAGGAAACCAGAGTTCAGAAAATTAGGAGTCGGTATTGAAATAAGAAAATGTAGATATAAAAAAAAGCGACAGATTTACAATTTTTATTCACCTGAGGCAAACACATGCCTGGCTTTGATCTGTTATGGAACACTGCGAGCTTCTCCAGTTTGGAAGCATCTGCAAATGGAAAAACAGCCAAATCCCCCAACAAGAGAAATCTGAGATTCTTGAATGATCTGTCGCATGCATCTCCATCAAAGTTTACCCAATTCCCAAGATCCAAAATTCTCAAGGACTTGTGCATGGCATTTAAATGTCTGGATTCAAGAGTGGTCAAAGATCTGTCACTCGTAAGTGAAAGTCCTTTCACGTTGCCCAGCTTTGACTCGTCTTCCAAGACACGCAAGAATTGCTTAGAATTTTTAATCCTCGTATCCTTGCCTTCTTTCCTTCCCTTCAAACGAAGGATGTCATGAACAATCACTTGGTTACCTGGATCACTTCTACTTACTAGCATTCTCATCCGGAGATTTTTAAGTGTGTTTTCACCAACAATATGACCAACAAAATCCCAGTCCCCACCATGAAAATATGTGCAAATGTCGAGGAAGGCCTCCCGAGTCTCTTCATCCTGATATTGTGATACACGTACCAAAGCTGTTCACCAATGCGCCCTTCATCTGCAAAGCTGTCGGGGTCTCCCTTTCGAAGAGCTTCAAGAGCTCCCCGATAATTGCGCTCCTCCCTCTCAACTCTCAAGTGATTACCAAAAACAGACAGAAGAAGCGGGACACCTCTGCATGCCTCGGCCACCTCATTCACAAAACCTGCTTCATCAAAGTGAGGAAAATTCAGTTTCACCTTGTAGAATTGTGTTGCGGAGGAGGATCTTGGGTGCCTCGCCAGACAGAGTATTCACATGGTATTCATGACACTTTTTCAGATTGAGTAGCGGTTTCAGATTCGCTGCTCGAGACGTTATTAGCATTCTTAGTTTCTGCATTGCTGAATCCGTCTTATCCTTGGCTAATAATTCTCTCGGTAAGAGCTCTTTAATATACTCACTATCAACCACGTTGTCAATGAAAAGAAGACAACATTTGTTCTGTATTACATCTTTAATTTGTTTTTGGCCATCAGCTGGATCTCTCAAATCTACTTTGCCTCCTCCAAAGTCAGAAATGATGTCTTTTTGAATTTTGATGATGTGAGATCTTTTATCTGCAGTTTTCTCGTCAATCATTACCCTACAAAATTTGAAGGATGCGGAATTCCAATTGAGCTTCTGAATAACAGAAGCTGCTAAAGTGCTCTTCCCAACACCCCCAAAACCGCATAATACAACTGCTACCACGGCTTCACTGCCTTCCATGTCAAGCAATTTTTTCACCTCCTCTACTTGCCTTTCAATACCAACTGTTTTTTGTTTCAAAAAAATCGCAATTTAAAGGGTTATTCACCACACATAATTTCCAACCAAAATAAAAAAAGCCTAATAAAATTAATTTTCACCTGGCTGAAAATCAAGTAGCTCCAACGGCGATTGTTCTGAACGCCTTGTTAATTGCCTTTGTATTTCAGAAACACCAACGACAGTGTTGGTGGCAGCAGTGAGAGTGAGAGAAGTCTGAATATCTCGCATGCTCTGCTTGATTTTTTCAAGTTGCTTCTCCATAGTCGTGGCTGACCAATATCTATACACACAACCCAATAAATAACAATTTCTATCATCCACTTTATAATATATATAAATTGAATTATTATCCATTCAAAGTCCAAACAATTACATATAAAAAGTTTTTAAAAATAAAAATACAAAAAAATTAATAATGAAGCAGTTTATATGGAACAAATTTATTCAATTTACGCAATAAACGGAGAGGGCTTGAATATGGATCATCCAATAATATACCTTTTTCTTTGAACTTACGTAAGTTACATCAATTGATGTTGGCATTCTTTTCTCTAACTTGCCTCATCAATATCTTCATTTTCAATACAAATGTTATTCAAAGATACCCAACAAAAAAGACACAAAAGAGTGCCAAATTCATCCAAAGAGATTTATAGTGTCTAGGAGAACCTTGACTACCACATTATGTTGAAGAGAACATAAAAACCATGAAGTCAATGCCGATAACAACTTTGTTAAGTGAATCATCATTCTTTTTATATACATTCACCACTAAAAAATTAATTAAATACAAGATTAGGCTATGTTCTTTTTAGAGATAAAATACTACGTGTGGTATTAAAAATGTAAGAGAGTAAAA
Organism: Taxus wallichiana var. yunnanensis; assembly: GCA_018340775.1. NCBI lineage: Eukaryota > Viridiplantae > Streptophyta > Pinopsida > Cupressales > Taxaceae > Taxus > Taxus wallichiana. The sequence goes on from CM031243.1 coordinate 670,288,635, forward strand.
ATATATATAGTAATTTTTTTTTTATATATATTTGATCATTTTGATAGTTATTGTATTTGATATTTTATCTTAAAAAATAGATGTGGCTACTAATTTTTTGGTATCTTGTATTTAATTAGTTTTTTCAATAGACATTGATTTTAAAGTTATAGATGTAATCTTAAGATGAATTTATTCAGATGTATCTAACTTGCGGTAGTGCATCATTTTCCAAAAAAAAATGTCATGGAAACTTTTAATTATTGTGCTAAGAGGCATTCTACAATGGCAAGGGCATTGGGATAAAATGGGGTGATTGTATTAACTTTCATTGTTAATCTTAAATTTGACATCCATTTGACTATCATAGGATAATTTTAACATTAACTTTTTTGTCCATTTGATAGCCACATAGAAATTTTTTCTTTCATAAATTGTAATATCTTGACCATACAAAAGAGATAGGAGACCATTATTTTTAGATAGTGATGTGACAAGATTGTGGTTACATTGATTCCATATTCTTAATAATTGTAAGCAAAAATAATGGAGTTATTAATCAATGTATAATATGTGAAAATCAACAATAAAGACCTTGATAGTGATATCTCTTGACAAATTTACGATATTTGTATAAGTGTTATAAGAAATGAAGAAACTACATTTTACAAATAATTACTGCATTAAAATGCATAGCTATTCTTTAGGAATAATTAGTGTGTACATTGAAATGTGCTTAGCTAATGTTTAGCTAATAAAATTGTTATGTTTTATAATTAATTGTGTGAGAAAATAATAAATGAATCTTATTAATGTTATGTAAATAAGTTGGGAAAAGAAATCACATGAGAATTCAAGAGAGTGATTCTAGAGTAGATCGAAATAATGAAGGGTGTGAGAGATTTAAAGGGATGCTAGTAGTTGGAGAGTTGTTAGAACAATAATACTATATTAGTGAGAGTGGTTTTGGGAGACCTCCTATTTTATAGGAAAAGCAAGACCTATATATTTGTATATCTTAGTGCAGATCAATGTCAAATCTAAATTTATTTTGAGTGTAAGATCTCTCCAAGTCTAGAGTAATTCCCATGTATTCATACAATTATTTCATAATTTCTACTTTATATCCACACTAGTTTGACTAATTTGGTCACTTCTATCAATAATGTTATGCATAAGCTCCAAAATAAAATGCCATCTATTTCAAAGTTATGAAAAGAAAAGAAAAATATCAAAATACATTTGAGAAAATTATGAGTACCTATATATGAAAATTAGGAAAAGAAAATAGAGAATTCGAACTAATTATTTGGTAAGGTTATGGGCATCGTTTGCAATCTAGTTTTTGATACCATTTGCAGACTAATGAACTATAAGGTTCGTGGATGATTAAGGTATATTTTGTTCTTATAAATATTTCTTGATTTATTTCATTGCATTGATTGTGAACTATTTAAAAAAAACAAATATTTGTTTGAAAATGAAAATATTCACATGTATCACTAAGTGTGGAAGTTTATAAGATGCACAATAATTTTTCAATGAAATCTCTGAACTAAATGTAATTTCCTGGAATCCTATAATTGCAATAAGTACTCAACACAAGAAACACAACAAAGTATATAATATTTTTCTCATATGTAAATGGTAAGGGTGAATCTAAATTTGTTTATTTTTGTGAGTATTCCCATGATTTTTCCTTGTATGTATCAAGCCTAAAATTTCATGAGATCTCTTAATCCATTAAACCACAAACTACAATTGATTTTAAATCACAATGATTACCCTTTTTTTCGCTTGCATTATAAATTTATAATGTTAAACCATAATTTTGTGACCATATAGTCAACCAATGTACAAAGAAACAAAATGGCATGTGACGAAATGGTGTAAATTTTTTTCACTCGCATTTGTTTTAACATAGAATATCATAGTAAGAGCTACCTAACAAGATACATACGCATCCTCATGAAGCATTGATATTTTTCACCAAACATAACCAATAGTTGTGCAAACTTATTAGTTCTCGTTTCTTAGCATACATTCATCTTGCGCTAAAACAAGATTATTTGAAATATGGAATAGGCATCCACCAAAGAATTATGGATAACGAGCTTTTATCAATTGTTTTAGTTGCAAATGTCCTAGTAGACATGTACATAAAAGGTGGAAGCATGCAAAAGGAATGTGAATTGCTTGATAAAATAGAAAAATAAATATTCTATAATGGACTCTAATGATTACAAGATATGAATAAAATTAGTATGTTGAAAAGACCTTAGTTAGATTTATTTTTACACGAAATATTGGTGTAGCTATATGCATGCAATTTGTAACCAGTTAATGTGAAATTTTATTTAGTGTGGTAAGTGAAAAATCCAAGATTCGCATCTCTTGACATATTTTAGAAAGATGTATTTAAGATATCTATACTAGTTGACTTGTTTTGAGATATATATGCCTGACTTGTTTGTGTTCTCTTTTCATGGTAAATAAGCTTATTATTGTTAGCTTAATACATTCTTCACACGCCACGCCTATAACTGGCCGTGTAACTATTTTGTAGTCGTTACCGTGTAACCGTGTAACTGTTCTTGCTCCATCCTTCTTCGCAGCCTATATATGGCTTGCATGTATTTGTTTCTAGACAGGCATTGAATAAACAATCTCTTTCTTCCATCATTGGTATCAGAGCAGGGGAATTTGCTGTGTATGGAGAATCTGCAAGAGGAAGCATTCAACAATTGCTTGGCACGTGAGGAATGAGAAAAGGCATGTTTTGAAGCATTCATTGTTTTGGCGTTTTGGACCAGCGCTTGGAAGTTACAACAATCAAAACAAAGAAACATTGCATTCTTTTTTCTTTGTCCCTTGCGACCTATTCTGCCATATCTCAGCGTGCGTGGAAATCAAATGCTTGATTTCTGATCTCTGATTTGCGTAGAGGAGACAAAAGTGACCCTCAGCATTGAAGGGTGACTTGACAAAATCAAACGTGGATGTGGTTGTTTCCCTATCCAGTGTGGCCATTTGTGGCTATTTCTTAGATTCCTGTGTGTATTGAGATCTGTCCAAACCTGCGCTGGCTGGTTTGACGTTGGAGCAAATGAAAAGAGCAGTGACCTAAAGAAGCATTGATTTCTCAAATATCAGCCTTGCATATGCATTGAATCTCCCCCCTGGAGATCTGGTCGTGCAAGTGTGATAGTGAATTGAGCAACGTGGCAAGGCAGAGGTGCCAACAGAGAAGAAAGCACCAAAGGAGAGTAGTCGTGACCTGCGTGGCACGTATATGTCATAAATTTTAGATGCACAAAGCACCGCGAGAAATGCACCAAATGTTTGGGCATTGAGCGACAATGAAGACACCACTGGACTGTTCTTTGCCTTGTTCAACGAGCTCCACAACACTGGGAATATTCTCTTTGACGAGATTGTGTGCTGAGGACTGTTGGAGTATTTTTGGTTCGACGTTCGATGTCAAGCACGGTGGATTCGTGCAGAACTTGAACGTGGCTATGATGCAGATGATGAACGTGAAGTAGAACGCCCAAAAGAGCATCCGCATCTCACTGCACGAGCCTATAGAGCCCATCTTCAGGATAGATTCCTTCAGTAAGCATTATAGCCATTTTTTGAAAAATAAATAAATAAAATACAATTTTGAGTTTTTGAAAATGTCTGCTCCAAAAATATTGCTATCCGATGCCCAACTCTTGAAAGGGCCAAATTTCACCGCATGGAAAACCAAGATGCGAACGATTCTTCAGTTTGAAGATCTTTGGGGATCGTTTCTGACAAAGACGCCCCTCCCATAGACGCTGATCTATTGGCTAAGCATGAAAAGGCCGATGTAAAAGCACTAATGCTTATCACCCTGAGCCTTTCTGATGAGGTTCAACCTTACATTTGGGAAGCAACCACTTCCTCTCAGGCATGGACCGCGTTGTGTACCATCTATGAAGCCAAGAATCTGATGACGAAGTTGCATCTTCAGACAAAGCTTCACACGATGAGTATGCATGATGGAAAATTAGTAGAAGCCTTCTTGCGGCGTGTGGCCAAGTTATGTGCCAAACTTTCTGCTCTGGAGAACCAGTGGATGACAAGTTGCTAGTCCCACTCACCTTGCGAGCTCTTCCTTCCTGGTTTCAGACATTGATCACCACAAATTGACACTTGTGAATTATCTCCAGCAGGAAGAAGCCATGCAGAATGTTCAAGAAGCCTTCGAAGACAAGGCTCTCATCATGAGGAAAAATCATAAGCCTTGGAAAGGGCAGTCAGCCCTCTAGAATCAGAAGCAGCATCCACAACAGCAACCTTCTCAGTGGCCACCACAGCGGCCAACCCAGAAAGAGAACAACAAGGCGGATCGATGGTGCCACATTTGCTCCACGGATACGCACATGACTACGAACTGTTATTGCAACGGTCGCAAGTATGGAAACTCTAGTGAAGAGAGCACTTCTAGCCAAGGATATTCTAAGAAATCCTGATGGCGTGCTCGTAATCAGAGGTAGAAGGGTCATATTACTGCTCAACAGGATGCCACCTCTAATGAAGAGGTTCCAGACACAACTCATCCGGACATTGTCCTAGTCTCGCATAGACTTCGCAGCCGTCAAAAAGTGTTTGGTTGATTGATTAAATTTGCCAAGTAAACACATGGTAGCAATAAGAAGTTGTTCCATACCCTGAGTGATCGGCCCATTGGAGATCGGATCACCATCACAGACAATCAGGAGTATATTACGGCGGGGATTGGTGATGTCATCATTCCTCTTGGGACATGAATATGTACACTCGTGAAGGTACTATATGTTCCAGGTTTGACCTCAAATCTCTTATCTATGAGTCAACTTCTTAATCATAGAATGCAGGTTGAATTCTTTGTTGAGAAAGGGATCAAGTCCTGCATCATTTCCCAGGGAGACTCAGTAATTTCTCGAGCATTTATGAAGGGTTGTCTATTTGCATTGGATGTGGTCACTTCATCTAACATTGCTCTCTCTACTTCAACGACAGAGTCCACTACACTATGGCACTTTCGATATGGTCATCTTTCTGCTGGGGCTCTGCATCAACTCAGTGCCAAGGAAATGGTAAGAGGGCTTCCTCCACTCTCCCATTCCTTACCTATTTTCTCAGGATGTCTTGTGGGAAAACAACACAGAGGTCCATTCAAATAGAGCTCTTATCATTCTACGAAGCATCTTCAGGTCGTACACACCGATCTATGTGAACCCTTCCAGCTAGCTTCCAAGGTTTTGAGTACTTCCAGCTCATCATTGATGATTACTCACAGAAAATGTGGGTATATTTTCTTCGGAAGAAGAGTGAGGCATTTACCAATTTCCAAACCTTTTACCAACACGCCACCAGGCATTCTGGGAAGCCTCTCCTTCTCCTCTGCTTAGATCGAGGGGGGGAATTTGTATCAAAGAAGTTCTTAGCATACCTGAAGTAGCATGGCGTTTAGCAACATCGACTGCACCCTACATGCCCCAACAAAATGGGATTTTCGAGCGACACAAAGAATGTCATGGAGATGGCTCGTTGTATGCTCTCTACCGCCAAGTTGGAGGATCATTTTTTGCATAAAGCAGTGTATCTACTCAACCGGCACCCACAAAGATCTTGCATAATAGGACACCATAAGAGGTATGGTGTCCGTAAACCTTCTATTCATAATTTGAGAGTTTTTGGTCAGACCGCATATATGCATGTTCAGATGAGAAAAGGAAGAAGATCGATCCGAGACATTGTCATGTCTTTTCTTGGGGTATGGTACTACCTCAAAGGGCATAATTGTCTCATGGACTGAGACAAAGAAGATCTACAAGAGTCAAGATGTGGTGTGTGATGAGTCGTCCTTCGACCCTGCCACACAATGGAGATCCGATCATCGAACCTCGTCACATATATTTCTCACATATCCAGATGATGGAAAGAATTCTTCTCGAGAGAAGAAGAGCTAATTGGAGACTTGTTCGTTGATCTAGGCATATGAAAACACATCTTACATAGCAAAGAAGTACTTCATCAACGTCCGAAATGGGTCTAGAAATTATTAGGGATGCGACATCTGAACTCACTTCTAGGTACTTCTACGGGAGTCGAACACGAAGTCAAGCCAAACATGAGTAAATTTTGCACTCATGAGTTCAGTTGTTGAGAGCACCGAACCTAACACTGTTCGTGAGGCATTAGACCAACCACAATGGAAACAGGCTATGGATGTTGAATATGATTCCCTAATTCAGAATCATACGTGGGAACTTGTCGATATGCCTCCATGTAAGAAATCCATTGGCTGTAAATGGATTTTCAAAACAAAATATAGCACAGATGGTTCAATCAACAAACACAAAGCACGACTTGTTGCAAATGGTTATGCTCAGCAAGAAGGAATTGACTATGACAAGACCTTTGCACCCACTGCAAAGATCAAAACCATCAGAGTTGTCTGTGCATTGGCAGCACAAAATGGATGGAAACTTCAGCAGATGGATGTCAAGAGTGCTTTTCTGAATGGTGATCTAAAATAAGAAGTGTACATGGCCCAACCTAAAGGGTTTGTAGACGAGCATCAACCACACAAGGTATGTCGTCTGATAAAGTCTCTTTATGGACTCAAACAAGCACCTAGGGCATGGTATATAAAAATTGATGATCACCTATGCAGCATGGATTCACTCGTAGCCCCTCAGATACAAATTTGTATATCAAGAAGGTAGGAATAGAGATTGTCATTTGGTTTTGTACGTAGATGATCTTGTGATCACAAGAAGTTCTGACAATCTTGTGGATGATGTAAAGAATGATCTAAAGAAATCCTTCGACATGACCGATTTGGGGCTACTTCACTACTATCTTAGCTTAGAGATATGGCAGAAGAAGAATCATATCTTCATCTCCTAGATGAAATATGCCAAGACACTCCTGGAAAAGTATGGAATGTCATATTGTAAACCAATGTCCACACCTATGGAAAAAGGTTTGCAATTATCTAGATTCCAGGATTCACCGCAGGTAGATGGCACTCACTACAGCACTTGTGGGGAGTCTCATTTACTTGACTTATACCAGACCAGATCTTTTCTTTACAGTGAGCTATCTTGCCAAATTTATGCAGAGCCGAAGAAATGTCATTGGATAGCAGCAAAGCATGTGTTGAGATATGTCCAAGGTACAATTGACTTTGGTCTGGAGTATCAGAAGAACACTCAGTTCTTCTTACAGGGATATACAGACTCGGACTATGCAGGATCCGTTGATGACAAGAAATCCACTTCAGGATATGTTTTTCATCTCGGATTTGGACCTATCTCGTGGATTAGCAAGAAGAAAACTATTGTTGCTCTCTCATCCACTGAGGCTAAATACCGCGCCGCACGAGGAGCTGTGTGCGAAGTGATTTGGTTACGTCACATTCTTGTAGATATAGGGATTCCTAAAGAGAAATCTCCCATCATTCACTGCGACAATCAAGGTGTGTTGAAGCTTGTGAAGAATCCTATTTTTCATGAACGAACAAAGCATATTGAGGTCGAATGTCACTACATTCGTGAACAGGTCTTGAACCACCAAATTCAGCTCCAATACTACCCTACTAATTTTAGGTTGCAGATATTCTCACCAAGCCTCTCGGCAAGGTGAAGTTTGATTTGTTTAGGGGGTACATATGTAGGAACAATGTATTAAGGGGGGGAATGTTAGCTTAATACATTCTTCACACGCCACGCCTATAACTGGCCGTGTAACTATTTTGTAGTTGTTCCTGTGTAACCGTGTAACTGTTCCTGCTCCATCCTTCTTCGCAGCCTATATATGGCTCGCATGTATTTGTTTCTAGATAGGCATTGAATAAACAATCTCTTTCTTCCATCAATTACTACCTAGAACTATGAGAGAATTTGTTTCTTTTGATTGTTATAACTTATATTTGATGTACTAAGTACTTTATATTTGATGCAGTGATGAAAAATGCAAACATATGTAGGTTTAGATTATTGATAAAGCAATTTTTTGTCATAGATTTATAAAGAAAGGATGTTAATCTAGATTTGATTAAGGTTGAGAGAAAAGTGGGTGGCAATCTTGAATACACAGAGCATGTTTAAGGAACTATTCTTGGCAAAAATATGTGATGTAGGCACATCATCACTCAAAGAATGTAATGGGTTTTTTTGGTCGTAGTGTGTAGAAGTCAATAAAAGATCATGATGGAGCTCTATACAATTGTTTCAATCATTTGTAGCCTTTTTGGTGTTTTCCCACCAAAAGGTAACTTTGAAATTCTAAGACTGGTTTGGAAGAATTAAGATCATTAATTGAGTTTCAAAGGTAAAAATTTATGTATAAACATTCAATTAGGTCTGATAACAAGTGTAAAAGATAATCATAGTGTCATTATTCATGTAAAAGTTAGTGAGTTTTATAGTGGTGAAAAGGGTGAAAAATCATGTTGTTGAGTCCTTTAAGGACTGTTGCAAGATTCTTGGAGGGGTTTTAGGCAATTGTTAAATGTGGAAAATTATCCTAACCTCCAGAGAATGTTGACCTAGAAATCTAAGAACAAGATAATTCATAAAAGGTATGATAGTAATGTGAAGTGTGTGTGGATAGCTGAGTATGAAGGATTTTCAACTAGCAACAACAAGGTTACCTAATTAAGATAAGGATTCTGGTATTTATCTCTGAGTAATGAAATTTTTGGACATGGTTTGATCTTGTTGGAATGTTTCGAGTCTAAAATGCATTTGATTTATGGTGAATTTGAATGTGTTTGTAAGAAATATTGTCAAAACAAGGTTTTAGACCATGAAAAATATGCAAAGCTTATAGCTAGGAACGGTCCATACATTTCCAAGCCATAGTACATAAAGGAAAAAGGTGGATTATGATCCTGTAGACACCAAATCACGCACTTTGAGTAATTATTTAGTCCTGGTCTCATACTAATATTCATATGGTTCTTGAGTGAAAAAGAGTACTAATTAACCCATGTATTTGGCTATCTTGCTTTGTTTTCTGTGTCTACTTTCGATCTTTCACTCGTACTTGCTTAGTTTGTACTATCATACTACATTTTTCCTATTCCTGACTGGGGCGCCTGGTCCCCTCTTGGTTCCTTGATCCTCTTTATACTTTCCTCTCACTTTTTGGGCACTTTCTAGCCATTTGAGCTTCTTATATTTTTGGTGGTCGGCCTTTTTGGGGTTAATTACAAAATTCAAACAAGAGAACCATATAAATATAAAGTTATGTGATCATAATGAGGGACCAAGCACTAAACACTATATCTCCACCTAAGGTTGCATCCATGAAAGGCTTACATTGCTCCATTTAGCTCCATTTAGCTCCGTCACAAGGGACAAAGGTTGGTTCATCTGCATCACACTTCATAGAATGGGATTTTATTCTATTCCATGCACCATTTATTTACATTCTACGTCTAGTTATTGTTCGCTACTCACAAAGTGCGACAAGCACAAGAGCACCTAGGGCACAATTCCGCACACACGCACACGGAACAACATTGGATTTGAGATGTAGTGTAGCGCTCAATTAGTAAGTAAACCATTATGTCCGCTGAAGACAGTTCAAACCCTTTATTTACATATTTATTTTTTATGGTTTGATGCTTTTGGGGGGGTTTTGCAGGTGATTCTTCTATTACATGTTTACCAGTGCTTCAACGATCACACAACGACATTCACACGATAGGAAGTGAACACGGGAGAATATTTAGTGATACCTCAAAGGAGGTTTCCAAGTCATTTCCATAGACCAGGGTGCCCTAGTCTGGCCAGACATCTTAGATCTGTATTTTCTTAGGCTCTTGTGCATCGGTTTCCTCCTCCTGTTCAGCTAGTTTTCACTTGACATAATCCCGTGACATCTGTGAATTATCTAAGGTATTTCTAACCATCTTTGCACATTAGGGTCTAATATTTCAGTTTCTTGGTTGTTTGGGTACTTTCAGTTTTGCATTCTTTCATTTATTTACTACTCCTATAACATTAGATTACACTAGGATATTTCATTTTAGCATTAATCATATCCTACAGAGCTGTAGAGGTTTGGTTTAGGTTTTGAAACACATTATTTCTCAAGATATTTAATTTTTTCTCTCTAGGGTTATGAGAAACCCTAAACTAGGGTTTAAGGAGAAATTTTGGTGTAACTAGAACATTTTTCAATAATGTTGACTAAAATCTAGTAGATATGGATTGTAGGCTCCCCTTAAGTATATTTCACTAGTTTTAGTTCATTTTATGATATATAAATAAAGACGTTAGTGACAGTCTTGTAATAGGTCTGTATTAGACCTATTTTGAACATCCTCCTAATGAAACCGTGCATTTTTTTAAAGAGAAACCCTATGAATATTCAAGAACATGTTATTGGGCCAAATGGGTATCTATAAAGTATTACGATTCAAGGTGAAACTCGGTATAAAGGTTTTTATCCCAAATTTTCATGCAAAACAGGGATAAAAGACCTATATGACTCTTAAAAGGTATTTTGAATAATATGACTAATATTTTTTCCTTAAGTGGTTGAAAGACATGCCCTACATCAATATGAATCATTCTGAAACATATAAAATAATTTAGAATTAAAATATAGTTTTTTTAATATCCTTTTGAGCGAACAAAGCGAAATACAAAGCATAATTTTGACATTGAAGATACAAATGCATGAGAATTATTTTAAAGCAGTGCTACATATTGCAAATTTTGAAAGAAGGGATGTTAACCTAGTTATGATTAAGTTTGAAGGAAACGCTTGTGAGAATTTGGTTCAAGGATTTTTATTGATTAAAATATGATTCAATATACAAATGCATAAGAGAATTGAGGATGACAAGATGGCCATTCTAACACGTCCTTTTGAGCCACCAAAGATGTGACTCAGTGCAAACTTTAATTTATAACGTCATGCTTTGTACTTTTTTTTCATTGACAAGTAATAGAAAATATACTTATACATTCTATGCATTCCTTTCTCATGTCAATTAACAATGTATTTCTTGTTATTCAATATTATTTCATGAATTTATATGCTTTTTAAAGTATTGATAAAATTGTATAGTAATTGTAGAGAAACTCTCGAGTCCCAAGTAATGATTCTAAATTTTGGATGTCAAGTAATGTCTAAGTACAAGTTTTTGAGCTATGTTATCAAAACTTAGGATCTCACTAGAGGGTGAGTGCCCACTTAGGATCTCACTAGAGGGTGAGTGCCACAATAATTGAAAATGCTACTACTCTCCCTCAATTACTAATCCAATTATAATTATTTCTTGAAAATATATTAACATAAAACTTCTCTCTACCAAAATGTTGAAAATTTTAACTTTTTTTTTTTCCCAAAAATCCTATCAAAATCAACTTTAAAATCAAAATATTTAAGAGAGAGTGAAATTGAGATTGTGAACTGAAAGGTGCAATATTTCTCTACAACTATTTTAAACTAGATCTCAAGAAAAAATAAATTATCCTAATAGCACACTAAACTTACCCCAAAGAATGGCAACATAGCTAACATCACAATATTCCCTTCTACCGACATAAAAATTCTCTAGCCAAAGTTGATGACCATTGTGAATGATATTTGTTGTTATTGTTAGATGTCATAATGTTAATATTACTCTTTCCATACCTAGCATGACCACCTTAATTCATTGACATTTCTCCTATACTAATGTCACTTTACCACTACATAACATAAAATAAAGTGCCTGTTTTTGGACATATTTTACATGCTCATGTTGTATTCATAGCTTTCCCTAAAATGAGAGAAAAAGCACCATTCTGGTAGCTAACATTTCAGCTTCCTATGAAATGCTTGTGAGTACAATTTTTTTGAAGAGACTTAGGAGGTGAAATTTATATGGATTGGTTTCATGCCTTGATTTCAATCAAGGGTGTAATGAAAAAGTGCTCCCAATAGAAAATATTAGTACACAACTAAGAAAAAAGATTATCCCAAAGCTAATATTCTATACCAAGATACTAGTTATAGTAATTACATGATTATGTGACATGTCTAGAGATGATCTCAATCGTCCCACTATTACACAACAAGATCCCTTTGAAATTTGGATATTGGAATTTGATGAAAGTTTATCTAATTATGGTTTAGGAGTTAATGTAGTTCAAGTATATCTCCTCAAGGAGAGATTCATACCTTTTCTTACAATCTATATTTATGAATACTAACAATTTTATTGAATATGAGGCTTTTCTTCTTATCCTCAAGGTAGATGAAGAAATGGGAATCAAGGACTTGAAAGAATATGGTGATTTCAAACTTGTTAAACATGTGAGAAAATTATTTCAAGTTAATAATTAAAGGCTAAAGAATTATAGGAATAGAGTATGGAATTACAATAAATATCTTGATTCTTTTCAATTAGTGGTTGGAAAATTTTAAGAAAAAATAACCACATATCCCAACATCCTCCTAGAATGTCTGAAGATGCCATATTTAAAGAAGGAAATTACATCCATTAAATAATAATAGAAAATGGTTTTATGTCATATGTAGTTGCAAGTGCCCTAGTAGACATCTATGAAAATTGTGGAAGCATACACAAGGCATGTAAACTATTTTAAAAATGAGTCAAAGAGATGTGGTCTCATGGAATACCATGATTCTAAGATATGCACAAAATGGATTTCATAAAGATGTTATTAAACTATTTTAAGTAATGGAGCACTATGAAACATACCATGACTATAAGATCTTTATTTTTTTATCAGCATGTGACAATGCAAGTTTAGTAAATGAGAACTATAAGAACTTAATTGCATGAGTGCCTCTTATAGAATTACCCCTAGAATTGATCATTTTACTTGCATCCAATTGAAATTCTTAACCATGTTGGGTATCTTGGGGAATAAATTTAATATAAATCACTTTGGTTTTTGCCACTCACTAAAGTTGTAATAAAAAATATAAATGGATTATAGATGTGACTATGTTCTTGTTTTCAATATGTTTTTATGGAACTTGTGAAATTTAAATTTATTTTTGAGTAAATGAGCATCTACAAATAGTAACATATGTAACAAATAGAATGGGTATTATTATTTCCAAATCAAGGACATAAAATCATATCGATAGATGTGATTAATTGGTGTTTTCCCTGCATGTGAATTTTTATAATGTAACTTGTAAAAGTTTAATTTATTGTGAGTAGATGAGTATATAAAAATAGTAACATCTATAGCAAATAGAATGGGTATTACTATTTTTTAATTAGATACATAAAACCACATCGATAGATGTAATTGATTGGTTTTTTGCCTACATGTGATTTTTTACAATTTTTCATTGACCTTAGTTAGATACAAATGTAATTATATTTTAGTTTGGGAATTTTCTTCTTGCTCAATTTATATCATAGGATTTGTGGAACTCATTGGTAACAATCAAATTTACTACAAAAGACTAAGAGAGAGATAAGGCTTCATTTAATTTATTAACATAATCATTTTTTATAGCGCACCATTACTTAAAATAGTTTAATAACCTTTGTTCGATGGAACGAATTATGAATTTTAAAGTATAAGGAGGCATACTTATCTAATGGCTATTGGTTTATATATTTGAAAAAAATTATACGGTTATATAACCCCACAAACTCCACCAAAAAATCAAGTCGAAAAGAAGGAAAGCGAAAATAATGAAAAAGTTATGAACACAATCTTATTTTATCTTTCAGAGACTAAGTTTGTTAAGGTCGTGTATTGCGAATATGCGAAAGAAATTTGGAAGAAGATTAAGACTATCCATGAGGGTGATGATAAGGTGAGAAAAGAAAAGCTCCAAACAAACATGAGACAGTTTGAGAGTCTGAAGATGAAAGACGAAGAAAATATTACGGGATATCTTCTTCGTGTTGATGAAATTGCTAATATCATTCAAGGTCTTGGAGAAAAATTATAAGATTGTGTGATTGTCCAAAAGGCACTAAGATCCCTACCATTAAGATTTGATGTGAAATTTTCTGCCATTGAAGAGATGGAGGACCTAGATAAGTTAAACGTGGATGAACATAAGTTGAACATGGATGAACTACATGGAATACTTAAGGCGTATGAAATGAGGATTGGATTTGAAATACCATCAAATAAGAAAGCAACATTCAAAGCCTCGAAGAAAGAGAAAATCAAAGAACCTGAATTGAGTAATAGCTCAAGCAGATAAGAAGATCAAAAGGAAGCTTTCTTCATATGAAAGATAAAGCAAGGATCCGGAAAATAAAAAGGTAAGTTACTGTTCAAATGTTAAAATTATGGTAAAATTGGTCATTTTGCATCCAAGTGTGAAAAAAAAGAAAATAGTGATGATAAGGAGAGAAAACCTTAGTTCAAAAAAGGATTCAAGCAAAGAAAAGGAAAGGAAATACTTGGAAAGCAAAAGAAAACCTTATACTCCAAGAGGGGTAGCAACTTGTTGGTCGTCAAATAAGGACTTTATTAAGAACAACAGTCAGGGGACAGAAAGTCCCTCCTCTTTAATGGGAGAGGTTCCCTTATTTAAAGATGAAAATTTATTTACACATGTACAATGTATAGTTTAATGGGGAACTTGGATATCATGAAAGTGTTAAAATAGAATAGATTATCAGTACAAAACGATAGAGGAATTAAGCAGTGGGAAGGGGCAGAAAGGCACTCTCAAGAAATATAGATAACAAAATAATTCCTTACACATACCAGAATGAAATTATTTGGAACATAATCATTTGCATTTGAGACAATAAGATGTTATTTCAAAGACACAAAGTTCTAGAAATTACATCTACAGGAATACAAAGCTTCTTGAAGTAACACAGATAAATGATTCAATAGCATTTAACATATAGTAATAAAAGAACAAGACTAGATAGACATAGAAAGAAAGATCCTTTGAAATGAGTGCTTTTTACTCCTTAACACTTTAAAAAATAAACCAAGTTCTAGCCCCCAAAAATGGCGTAGGGAGCCCATTATATAACTTACAAATTAGTTACACTTGGTAACTGTTTCTTTTAACTAAAATGTTTAATTAGGGAGATGCTTGACACAAAACCGTCAACTAATTACAATAAGCCCGATTTGAGAAAAAGAAGGAAAGGAGAAGCTGGGAGAGGAAACAACTGCCTATTGCTGAGGAGGGCCCACCGACTTGAGGATTCATTGCCTGAACTTTTTTAATGCTTCTGATATGTCTCTGCCTTGTGGAACTGATGTGTTGGCAGCAGCTTGAGTCCAAGTTCCCAGGCATTTCTCCACCTCCTTATCAAACTTAGTGTGTGCATGATATTCTTTATTAGCTTCTTCAATAGCAGATTGAAGGGAGAAAATCTCCTTTATCTTCTCTTTGGTAATTGATTCCTCCTTGAACAAGTTTTCTTTAACAAATGCCCTGAATTGAGTTTTAATTTCTTGGAGGTAGAAAGAAACACCTAAAGTTTCATCGTGAAGATGACAATGTATATCTTTGAAAGCGGATACAACACAAGCTTTGAAGGCTTCTCCTTTCTTCCAACTGTTCCTCAACTCTCCTAAAGCCTCCTACAGAAGTTTTATTTTCCATTCCACGTTGAAAACCCATGACCTTGATAAATTATCTTTGGCATCATCAAAAACCTTGCTGGCCATCAATATATTTTCATCATCTGTCCCATCAGGTGAAGATCCACTATGCAGCTACTCCAAAGTTTAAGTTCTTTATCCATGGTCCCAATTGCGGAGGAGAGCCTTTGTTGCAAATTAGTCACCTTCTCATTGATTTTGAAGGCTTCTACAATGAAATTCAAACCTGCAACGATCATGTCGTCCACCATGGCTTCCATAGCTCTCCCATAGATGGAATACCTATGTATGTCTTTAATGCTCTGGACTTCATCTTGACTAAGAATCATAGGTGGCGGAAGGGTAGTCAGTGGAGTAAGATCCAAAACCTTGTCCTTAGATAGTAATGACTTGATGAAACCAGAAAGAATTTGAGCTTGTTCTTTTAGATGCTCTATAGTATTTTTACCTTTTTCTACTCTTTCAATAACTCTGGTTAATGTTTCCTGGAGGTTATGCACCTCACTCTCAGGGGTAGCTCCTCCCATCGGGATCCTAGAAAGCTCTAGATCAGAGGCTAGTAGATCTTGTTCTGCCTTATCAACCTTAGGCTTTGCTACCTTAAGAAATTGTTGGCCTTGGACATCTGTCACTATCCATGAAGTTGTTTTAGCTCTCTTTGCTAGAGAAGAAGGAGTAGTGCCCAACAAGGCTGCCACAACATCAAAATTTGGCCCTGTCAATCGAGAAGAGGGCTTCCTCTTCTTGTTGTTAACAAAAGGTTACACCCATGCAAAAGTGGAGGATGAAGAAGGAGGGGCAAGAGAACCAAGAGCAAGAGAACTCATGGCACTTAAAGTATTAACTGTTGTTGCTTCCAATAGAGATGTGAGTGGAGTAGGTGGGGATTCTTGGGCAGAGGTATCAGTGGTACCTGGAGGTTCAGTGTTATGCACTTCCTTCTCTTTATCTATTATAGATTATGAAGTTCCTGCACGGACTGGCACTTCACTATCATCGCTTTCACTGAGAATAATGACATTCTCTGGCCCCGAAGGTAATTCTGAATGTTTTAACAGGGGATCTTCCTCAATAGGCTCCTACTTAACCTCTTTCACCTTACTTTGATATACTTGAGTAGATGAAGAAGGGGTGGATGATTCGGGTTCTTTACTTGAGGAAGGGGGAGGAGTTTGTGTAGGTACCTCCGAGCTAGGTGTATGTGATTCCTTCCTTCGTGTTGAAGTGTCTTTGGAGGAAGATTCTCCTAGATTCTTTCTAAGCTCTCGGACCCTTCTGTCAAACCAGACCTTGGTTCTTACAAGGATAGGGGCCAGAATCTCAGCTAAGTCATCCTTCTCCCTTTTGAACCAGTCCATATCCTCCAAGGGAGTATGCTTGATCAATGTATCATATTCATATGAAAATAGGTCTGCATTGTCATCTTGAAGCCCTTCAGGAATCTGATATAGATTGAGCTCCTTTATTACCTGGAGGGAGAATCTACCATAATGCCTCCGCCTTTCTTCAAATTCATCTGCACAATCGGCCCAGTAGTTCTCAGTATTTGATTTGTGATGATAATTGATTATGAGATTTAGCTCAATGAATTTCTTCAAATCAAAACAGGTCCTGGGCTTGAAGAAGTGAACAGTGATGGGAGCAAGGGCCCTTTCTATGTTTTGAGCATCCAAAGTTGTTTTACATGTATAATTACCCAAGGATATGGGAAATGCAGCCCAAATTTTCTTGTCTCTGTAGGTTCTATATAACTTATGCAATTGCCTGCATACTTCAATCAAAGCCATCTTATCATTACAAAACATAGGGAGTTTGAGAGGTGTGTTCTCATAACCGGCTAACCTGATATACGAAAGCCTTCTGAATTGAATGAAGAAAGCTCCATATTTTTCTATCAGGTTCATGGCTTCATCAGAAAATATTCTGGCAGTATCACTTTCTAGAAGCCTCACAATGTACATGGTAAAAGCATCATTCACCCTCCTGAAGTTATGGTTGCTGGTTTCCAAGGTGAACTGAGGGTAGTATGCATAAATGGGTTCAACCTTTTGACTCTCGATGTATGTGAAACCAAACCATTTCGAGATGCGTTGTTAGGATATACATAAGGTAAGAAGTCATATAGAACTTCTTGGTCTATTGCACATTGGACAACTATTCTGTCAAATTCATGCAAATGATCTCTTCCCAGTTTATGTTCTAGCTACCTTCGCAAATGATGTTGATGAGCGGGCACATCCAAAAGTGAAATTCATTGGTGGAGGGAAAGCCCATGACACGAGCCAACAAGATGATGAAATCAGACATTTCTTCGTTAAAATCAGCCCTAAACAAAGCCTTGGAAAGTTGAGATGCTCCCTTTTCTGGGTTCTCCAACCATGACTTTGCTATCCTCACTTTGTATTTATCGATGTCTTGCTCAAAGAGAGTCTGTGCTTGAGCTTGAGAGATAACCACGAAGTTTTCAATTTTGGGATCCATAGGGCAGCAATGGCAAGCATCTAGTTTGGCGATCAGTTCCCCATGCACATTAGATAATTCATTCATGTCAGGGTTGAAGTTAGCTCCACAGACGTGTATAGTGTCGGCACATTGTAAAGAGATCGGGAAACCCATAGAAAAATCAAGGTCACTGTCATTAATCATTTGCGCCATGGGAGAGAGATTAGGGTTAGCTAACCTGCTCCAGAAATCACCAAAATCTAGGTGATGAACCTCACTATCCCGATATCGGGAACAAAAGATTCGAGTGGCGAAACATGTTCCTGACCCTAAAATTTGATCTTCATGTTGACAACGTATAGAGAAACAACCTTCACAGCTCGAATTCGTAATAAAAAATGCAAGAGGAATGGGAGCACGAGCAGACGGTCTTGATTGCAAGGATTTGAGTGAATGGCAAGCAAGTAAGCAGTGTGCAAAAATGCGTAGAGGGTAGTCCCATTAAATAGCCATTTTAGGAGAGAGAAGGTTATAAATGCGCATTAAATTCATATGCACCGACTCGAAAAAGGCAAGCATCGGGAAGAGTGGAAAAAACTAGCCCGAATGGTCTTTGGTACATTTGGGACATGAGGGACATGAAAACGTGATCTGGATGACGCGGGTGATGCGGGTAAAGTGGGGAAGAATGTACAGATGCTTTTAGGACAGATAAGACAAGAGTACGCGAAGGGGCTGGTGCGACCGACGTGGGTGATTAGGGAAGCAGAAAGCCTGGGTGAACTTAGAACATTTGGAACAAAAAGTTTTGACAGATCCGAAAGTCAATAGATTTCAGGGAAAACGGCCGATCAGGGGACAGAGGGTCCGGCAGAGCTTGGGACATATGGGACAAAAATGTCCGACAGACCCGCAAATCACTAAAATGACTCAAAAACGTTAATTTTCCCTAACTCCTCAACTTTTCTTTTCACTAGAACATCACAAAAGGGTGTTAACTCAAAAATTTCAATTTTTGACTTTCGAAAGAGGGGAAATTTTGAGAGAAGAACAGCTGGCTCTTTCTAGGGATGACTTGGCTAGATTCAAAGAATGAGACAAGGCAAGAACTCTCTAAAAGCTAGGGGAAGAAGACTAGTGCCTTATCCATTGGGCCATAGAGTCAAAAGCAAACACATACAGAAGACAACACCCAACAAGGAAAGGAAACACACCAAAAGCAAGGGAGAGGAAACACACCCTATACATAATATACAAAAGGCCTCCTATTCACCTAGGACTTAAACAATTTTAGGTATTGCCCACTATAAGGAAGTGGGAGAGAAGAACCATCCATGTAATCAAGATAGAAAGAATTCTCACCAGCAAAGTGCCTGATTTTGAAAGGACCGAGCCAAAGAGAATCAAACTTACCATGGCTTCCTCGAGGCTCATGTCTTTTATCCCACAACAAAACAATGTCTCCAACTTTAAAATCCCTGGACTTTTCCTTCTTATCAAACAAATATTTTACCTTCTGTTGGTGAGTAGATATTCTATCAGCAACCTGCAATCTGTCTTCATTCAACTTATGAAGATACATGATCCTTTTATCTAAAGAATCATTGAAGTTGGTGTCTTCAATGGCCTTCATTAAATATAAGGTTGGTAGCTCCATTGTTACTGGTAATTGAGCTTCCACACCATACACCACTTGAAAAGGGGACATCCCAATAACTCTTTTAGGTGTAATTCTATCTGCCCAAAGAGCATCATAGAGTTTCTTGTGCCAGTTCCTCTGAGATTCATTAACCAATTTCCTTACTATAGCCACCAGATTTTTGTTTGTTGATTTTGTCTATCCATTCCCTTGAGGATAATAGTCTGAAGAATGAGCCAGGGTAATGCCATATCCATAATAGAAATCCATCATCTCAGTTGAAGAAAAATTTGAAGCATTATCAGTCACAATCTTGTTTGGCACACCAAATCTCACCAAGAAGTTTTCTTTAATAAAATTGCATACTACTTTAGAAGTAGTATTCTTTACTGGGACAACTTCTACCCACTTAGTAAAATAATTTGTGGTAGTCAACACATGAGTATGTCCAACACTTGAATATGGATTAAGTGTTCCAATAAAATATAAGCCCCATTGTTGAAAGGGCTCTTCAATCACGACTGGTTTAAGCAGCAAGGCATCCAACTTGGGTCTACCCACAAAGGTCTAACAAGCTTCACATTTATCAATCCACTTTGATGCATCTTTGAACAAGGTAGGCCAATAGTATCCTGCATGAAGAATCTTGTGAGCAAGTGATAGTTGATGAGTAATGGCCTCCACATGCTTGATCATGGAAAGCTGAAAGAAGCTTCTTTTGTTGCTCTTTATCAACGCATTTCAGAAATCTTCCATCCATACCACGTTTGAACAAAGCATTTTCCCACAACACATATTGGGTTGATCTTAGCTTGATAGCTCTTTTCTCCTTGGTGGTCAAATGAGAGGGACATTATCCATGGGTGAGGAAATGCATGATATCAACATACCATTCATCAATTGAGATGAGAAACAGAATAGTAGGAACATCAACTTCATCCTTAGGTAACTCATGGCGAGCTCCTTCAGCAATGAGTTCACACAAGCCTTTACCGCGGACTAGTTTGGTTGGTCTGATGTCAATATCATATTCTTGAACCTTCACCACCTAGTTCCCTCTCTTAGTTCCAAAATCTTGCTGCGTGAGAATAGACTTGATGGTTGTGTCAGGCACAAGTACTGTGGAGTGAGAGTTAAGAATATAAAAACGAAACTACTTGACAACCTTGACCACTACAAAAGCATGTTTCTCCATCATCGTGTATTTCAACTCATGATTTTTAAGAATGTAGCTCATTAACGCAATTGGGATTTCATGATCATTAGAATATTTTTGAGTCAAGACAGCAACCAAGGTGTTATCTGTGGAATAGCAATAGATAATAAAATCTTTGCTAAAATCTAGACATGCTAAGATAGGAGTTCTAGCAATAGCCTTTTTAGTACCTTCAAAGGCTTCTTTCCCTTCAGAATGCCAGCCAAACATTTGTTTTCCTTTCATCATTTGGGAGATATTCAAAGTTAGCTCTATAAAATCAGGGATGAATCTTCTCAGAAAGTTGATCTTACCGAAGAAAGAATGCACTCCCTTCTTACTGGTTGGAAGAGGAATCTGTTGAATAGCTTAAACTCATTTAGGATCAATTTTGATGCCATCTTTAGAGACAACATGCCCTAAAAAATTTCCCTCTGTGACACAAAATATGGATTTCTTAGGATTCAAAGAGATCCCATGTTCCCTGCATTTCAAGAGAACTATTTCCAGATGCTGAAAATGATCTGCTCTAGTTTTGGAAAACACGGTCAGGTCATCTAAATACACAACAATACATTTCCCTTTCAAGCTTCCAAAATCCAAGTCCATAGCCCTTTGAAAAGTGGCACCGGCATTAATGAGTCCAAAAGGCATCCTCTTGTAGGAAAAAGTACCCTAGGGGGTGGTAAAGGCCGTTTTGTGTTGATCTGTGGTATTGACTTCTACTTGATTATACCCTGAGAAGCCATCAAGCATGGACAACATTTCAGACCCCGTAACAACTTGCAACACTTGATCCATCATGGGCAGAGGATAGTTGTCCTTTAAAGAAGCCTGATTCAGATTCCTAAAATCAACACAGATATGAATCTCACCATTTTTATTCCTAACAGGCACGATGTTGGCAATCCCTGTCGAATGGTGAATGGGAAAAATAATTTTGGCTTTCAACAACTTCTGTATTTCCTAAAAAATAGAGTCAGCTATGTTTGGATTGTATTTCCTTTGCTTTTGCTTGAAAGGTTTAATTCCAGGTTTGAGAGGGATGAAATTCTACATTTCCTTTGGTTGAAAAGCCTTTAGATCCTTATATGAATATGCAAGGACATCCCTATACTTCTTTAGGAGGTTCACCACCCTCTTCTTTTCTTCTGATGTACAACATTTTCCAACGTTCACCATCTTGGGGTCAGTAGAGCTCCCAATATTAATCTTTTCATACTCAGTAGATTGTTGTAATCTAGTAGAAGCTTTAGACTTAACATACCTGTCATGTTTATCAAACAATTCTTCTAAACTCACCAGCCCTTTAGGAATCTTGTTACCCTTGAGTTTGATGCACCCATCTTGATCTATTTCCTCTTTGACACCCTCTTCGTTGGAAGATACACTCTCACGAGGAAAATTGTCACTCCCTTCGAAGTACAATTGTTCAAAGTTATCCCTGAGCTCCAAGAAAGAAAGAAAATGTTGATCATCATTGAAAACTTGCCAGTTACTTGCATTATCAGGCACACTGGGCCTATGGATCATCTCAATGGTAAACCTATCTTGAGAGAAGTCAGGATGAGGTATTAGCAACGATCCTGAGACAACTAGTGAATCAGCCCTGGTGTTCTTTTCCCTAGGCACCGCTTTAATGGAGAAGGTGACAAGAAATTAAATAGAATCCCAAACTTGATTCATGTAATGCTTCAACCTTATATTCTTTACTTGAAAAAGGCCTCTGACTTTTTTAACAACTAGTTCTGCATCTCTGCGAGGTAGAAGGTTCTTCACACCTTTTTTTTTGCCACGTTAATTCCAAAAATGAGAGCTTCATACTCTGTTGTATTATTGGTATTTTCAAATTGTAGTTTGAATGAGAAAGGATGAACCTTTCCCTCAGGGGATATCAACACTACGCCAGCTCTAGAACCATCCGAGGAAAAACTTCCATCGAATTCTAAATTCCAAACACCGTTAGGATCATGAAGTACTTCTTTGGGAAGTTGAGTTTTCTCGGAGACATAATCATATAGTTACCATGCCCAATATCCTCATAAATTATTTGTGCTTTGGGATCATCTGTCTTTTGTACAATATACTCAGATTGCTTTTCGGGCAACAACTTCTTCATTTTTCCATTAACTGGTATGAGGGCATGTGACCAATCCATTTGAATTTCTCCTCCCACATCCTTACAGAATTTCCTACTTAACAACATACCATATGAAGGAGGGATATCTGCTACTAGAATAGTAGCCAAGACCTTTTTCTCAGGTAAAGTAGCAAAAGCTACTTGTGCATCTTTAATTCTTCCAACTAGGGGCACTTCCTTACTCTCCATGGAATAGCAAGACCCATAAGTGTGTGTGAGAGTTAGACCCAAAGCATGGGCTACTTTGGCAGGCATTACATTATCTGATGCTCCTGAATCTATGACACAGTTGCTGAGTTTATGGCCTACTATAAGAAGGGTCACATAAAACGGTTTGATCTTCTCATTAGGTGAGGTGACTGTAGCTACCAGATTGGGTTGGGGTGTGGAGGATGGAGTAGGTAAAAGGCCTTTAGAGGTAGTTTTGGAGTGAGAATTGACAAAGTGAACCATTTTGGCAAAAGCTTTAGGATGGGTTTGATAATACTCAGCCTCTGAAATTTGAACCTTTGTCTTTTTAAGGTGATCAATGATATCAAAAGATCCAGAGGTGGACGGGCTATCATCACTAGGAATTTTAGGTTTGTCAATTTTAGGAGTTGTAGAAGAAAAAGCTTTAGCAGTAGAATTAGGAAGAGCGGAATTGGCAGAACTCACCTTCTGTGGATGTAGTGGGGATAGGAGATCCTCTTTTTGCAATAATTGGGATAGTCGTGGGATGATCCTTGGATCTTTTAGCGCGTTGTATCACTTTCTCCCTTTTATTTGTCTACTCTCGAGTCATGACAACATATGATTTGCTATTCATATCAGCTACTACTTCATCATAATCATCTTCTTCATCAACACCCTCTGTAGTGAAGAAATTAACTCGAGATCCCTCAAGTTCCTCTATCTCTTCATTAGCTTCTTCCTCAAATTCTTCACAATCTTCATTAACCTCTTCATCTTCAGGTTCTTCAACCTCACAGGTTGCATTAACAAGGACCTTGATGGGTGGCCCCTCAAGTGCTAGCCTTGTTTGAGAAGCAGGAAAATGATTTCTAGGCTAAAAATTCCTCCTTGGAACATCCGCATAGGGGGCGTGTTGAGCCAATTGTTTTTTGATGGCAATGAGGTCATTTGCAAGCTTTTGTACTAATGGATCAGTATTAGGTCCGAGGAGTGGAAGAGGAGGAAGAAGAAGGCCTAGATTTAGAAGGGTCTCTTTTCAACTTGCCAGACATAATCAAATCATCTTCAACGCTAACAACTAGTCTCTGATCCTCAGCCAATGTTGCGAGATTGGCTCTTCTCAATGCGTAGCTAACTTCAGGTAATTGAGCGTTCAAGAAGAAACACTTTTGAATTTGATCTACAGGTTGAGTGTCTAGTGGTATTTTGTTAATCAACTTGTTGAATCTAGCCAAAAATTCCCTCATGGGTTCTTGTGATTCCTTCTTTATTTGAGAAATTTGGGCCAGCAAAGCATGTACGTCCTCTGCAGGTTTGAAACGGTTCTCAAATCTTGTTCTCATCATGGTCCAACTGGTAATGGCCCCAGCAGGAAGGTGATAGAACCAATCCACTGCATTATCTTGTAAAGTCTCTACAAAAAGCCTCACCGAGACATCTTCATGTTCAACTCCGAGGACTCCACATGCAACTATGAAGGTTGTGATATGTTCATCAAGATGCACCTTTCCATCACCTCTGAACTTGGGGAAGTTCTTCCTGTTACCTCTGGGTAACTCATGCAAAGGCTGAGGAAGGGCGAGAGGCCCAACATAATGGCCCCAAGGTAATGGTGCTGCCATCCTTGGAAAGATGACTTGAAGGGGAACTGAAACACCAGCAAGAATCAAAGCGCGGAGATTAGGGTTGAGTTGCTCTAGAGGGATACCACCTATAGGGGTTCTATCTTCAACATGGGGAGTGCTTGTTGAACGAGTTCTTCTATTTCTTCCTGTTGAAGGAAAAGGGAAACCTTGCTGCTCCAAAAGCTGAAACTGAGAATCTTCAATACCAAGGGCCCTCCTTCCGTGAGTAAAACGTAGAGTCGCCAAATCAAATAATGATCAAGAAATGTTTAAAGAACTGGAAATACGTTAAAAAAACAAATCCCTAGTAGAGTCGCTAAAAATGTTGGTCGTCAAATAAGGACTTTATTGAGAATAGTCAGGGGATAGAAAGTCCCTCCTCTTTAATGGGAGAGTTTCCCTTATTTAAAGATGAAAATTTATTTACACGTGTACAATGTATAGTTTAATGGGGAACTTGGATATCATGAAAGTGTTAAAATAGAACAGATTATCAGTACAAAAGGATAGAGGAATTAAGCAGTGGGAAGGGGCAGAAAGGCACTCTCAAGAAATATAGATAGCAAAATAATTCCTTACGCATGCCAGAATGAAATTATTTGGAACATAATCATTTGCATTTGAGACAATAAGATGTTATTTCAAAGACACAAAGTTCTAGAAATTACATCTATAGGAATACAAAGCTTCTTGAAGTAACACAGATAAATGATTCAATAGCATTTAATAGATAGTAATGAAAGAACAAGACCAGATAGACATAGAAAGAAAGATCCTTTGAATTGAGTGATTTTTACTCCTTAACACTTTCAAAAATAAACCAAGTTCCATCCCCCAAAATGGCGTAGGGAGCCCATTATATAACTTACAAATTAGTTACACTTGGTAACTATTTCTTTTAACTAAAATGTTTAATTAAGGAGATGCTTGACACAAAACCCTCAACTAATTACAATAAGCCCGATTTGAGAAAAAGAAGGAAAGGAGAAGTTGGGAGAGGAAACAACTGCTTATTGCTGAGGAGGGCCCACCGACTTGAGGATTCGTTGCCTAAACTTTTTAATGCTTCCGCTATGTCTCTGCCTCGTGGAACTGATGTGTTGGCAGTAGCTTGAGTCCAAGTTCCAGGCATTTCTCCATCTCCTTATCAAACTCAGTGTGTGCATGATATTCTTTATTAGCTTCTTCAATAGCAGATTGAAGGGAGCAAATATCGTTTATCTTCTCTTTGGTAATTGATTCCTCCTTGAACAAGTTTTCTTTAACAAATGCCCTGGATTGAGTTTTAATTTCTTGGAGGTAGAAAGAAACACCTAAAGTTTTGTTGTGAAGATGACAATGTATATCTTTGAAAGCGGATACAACACAAGTTTTGAAGGCTTCTCCTTTCTTCCAACTGTTCCTCAACTCTCCTAAAGCCTCCTCCAGAACTTTTATTTTCCATTCCACGCTGAAAACCCATGACCTTGATAAATTATCTTTGGCATCATCAAAAACCTTGTTGGCCATCAATATATTTTCATCAGCCTGTCCCATCAGGTGAAGATCCACTATGCAACTACTCCAAAGTTTAAGTTCTTTATCCATGGTCCCAATTGCGGAGGAGAGCTTTTGTTGCAAATTAGTCACCTTCTCATTGAGTTTGAAGGCTTCTACAATGAAATTCAAACCTGCAACGATCATGTCGTCCACCATGGCTTCCATAGCTCTCCCATAGATGGAATACATGTGTATGTCTTTAATGCTCTGGACTTCATCTTGACTAAGAATCATAGGTGGCGGAAGGGTAGTCAATGGAGTAGGATCCAAAACCTTGTCCTTAGATAGTAATGACTTGATGAAACTAGAAAGAATTTGAGCTTGTTCTTCCAGCTGCTCTATAGTTTTTTTACCTTTTTCTACTCTTTCAATAACTCTAGTTACTGTTTCCTGGAGGTTATGCACCTCACTCTCAGGGGTAGATTCTCCCATCGGGATCCTAGAAAGCTCCAGATCAGAGGCTAGTATATCTTGTTTTGCCTTATCAACCTTAGGCTTTGCTACCTCAAGAAATTGTTGGCCTTGGACATCTGTCACTATCCTTGAAGTTGTTTTAGCTCTCTTTGCTGGAGCAGAAGGAGTAGTGCCCAACAAGGCTGCCACAACATCAAAATTTGGCCCTATCAATCGAGAAGAGGGCTTCCTCTTCCTGTTGTCAACAAAAGGTTGCACCCATGCAAAAGTGGAGGAAGAAGGAGGGGCAAGAGAACCAAGAGCAAGAGAACTCATGGCACTTAAAGTATTCACTATTGTTGCTTCCAGTAGAGATGTGAGTGGAGTAGGTGGGGCTTCTTGGGCGTAGAGGAATCAGTGGTACCTGGAGGTTCAATGCTATGCACTTCCTTCTCTTTATCTATTGTAGCTTTTGAAGTTCCTGCAGGGACTGGCACTTCACTATCATCGCTTTCACTAAGAACAATGATGTTCTCTGGCCCCGAAGGTAATTCTAAATGTTTTAACAAGGGATCTTCCTCAATAGGCTCCTGCTTAACCTCTTTCACCTTCTTTTGATATACTTGAGTAGATGAAGAAGGGGTGGATGATTCAAGTTCTTTACTTGAGGAAGGAGGAGGAGTTTGTGCAGGTACCTCCGAGCTAGGTGTATGTGATTCCTTCCTTGGTGTTGAAGTGTCTTTGGAGGAAGATTCTCCTAGATTCTTCCTAAGCTCTCGGACCCTTCTGTCAAACCAGACCTTGGTTCTTACAAGGATAGGGGCCAGAATCTCAACTAAGTCATCCTTCTCCCTCTTGAACCATTCCAGATCCTCCAAGGGAGTATGCTTGATCAATGTATCATATTCATATGACAACAGGTCTACATTGTCATCTTGAAGCCCTTCAGGAATCTGATATAGATTGAGCTCCTTTATCAGCTGGAGGGAGAATCTGCCATAATGCCTCCGCCTTGCTTCAAAGTCATCTGCACAATCAGCCTAGTAGTCCTCAGTATCTGATCTGTGATGATAATTGATTCTAAGATTTACCTCAATGAATTTCTTCAAATCAAAATAGGTCCTGGGCCTGAAGAAGTGAACAGTGATGGGAACAAGGGCCCTTTCTATGTTTTGAGCATCCAAAGTTGTTTTACATGTATAATTACCCAAGGATATGGGGAAATGCAGCCCATAGATTTTCTTGTCTCTGCAGGTTCTATGTAACTTATCCAATTGCCTACATACTTCAATCAAATTCATCTTATCCTTACAAAACATAGGGAGTTTGAGAGGTGCGTTCTCATAACCGGCTAACCTGATATACGAAAACCTTCTGAATTGAATGAAGAAAGATCCATATTTTTCTATCAGGTTCATGGCTTCATCAGAAAATCTTCTAGCAGTATCACTTTCTAGAAGCCTCACAATGTACATGGTAAAAGCATCATTCACCCTCCTGAAGTTATGGTTGTTGGTTTCAAGGGTGAACTAAGGGTAGTATGCATAAATGGGTTCAACCTTCTAAATCTTGATGTATGTGAAACCAAACCATTGCGAGATGATGCTAGGGTGTACATAAGATAAGAAGTCATATAGAACTTCTTAGTCTGCACATTGGACAGTTGTTTTGTCAAATTCATGTAAATGATCTCTACCCAGTTTATGTTCTGGCTACCTTCGCAGACAATGTTGATGAGCGGGTACATCCAAAAGTGAAATTCATTGGTGGAGGGCAAGCCCATGACACGAGCCAACAAGATGATGAAATAAAACAGTTCTTCGTTAAAATCATCCCTAAATAGAGCCTTGGAAAGTCAAGATGCTCCCTTTTTGGGTTCTTCAACCATGACTTTGTTATCCTCACTTTGTATTTATCGTTGTCTTTCTCAAAGAGAGTCTGTGCTTGAGCTTGAGAGATAACCATGAAGTTTTCAATTTCTTGGATCTATAGGGCAGCGGAAATGGCAGCGGCATCTAGTTTGGCGAACAGTTCCCCGTGCACATTAAATAATTCATTCGTGTCAGGGTTGAAGTGAGCTTGCAGTGTACAAGTACAGTGTCGGCACATTGTACAGAGATCAGGAAACCCATAGCAAATGCAAGGCCACTTTTAGTAATCATTTGCGCCATGGGAGAGGGATTAGGGTTAGTTAACCTGCTCCAGAAATCACCAAAATCCAGGTGACGAACCTCACTATCCTCAATATCGGGAACAGAAGATTCGAGCGGTGAAACATGTTCCTGACCCTGAAATTTGATCTTCATGTTGACAGTGTAGAGAAACATTCTTCACGGCTCGAATTCGTAATAAAAAATGCAAGGGAATGGGAGCACGAGCGGATGGTCTTGATTGCAAGGATTTGAGCGAATGGCAGTAAGTAAGCATTTTGCAAAAATGCGTAGAGGGTAGTCCCATTAAATAGTCATTTTAGGAGAGAGAAGGTTATAAATGTGCATTAAATTCATATACACCAACTCGAAAAGGCAAGCATCGGGAAGAGCGGAAAAAACTAGCCCGATTGGTCTTTGGTACATTTGGGACATGAGGGACACAAAAATGTGATCCAGACGATGTGGGTGATGCAGGTAAAGTGGGGATGGAATACACAGACGCTTTTGGGATAGATAAGACAAGATTACGTGAAGGGGCCGTTGCGGCCGACACGAGAAATCGGGGAACAAAAGCTCGGGTGAACTTAGAACATTTGGAACAAAAAGTTTCGACATATCCGAAAGTTAACAGATTTTGGGGAAAATGGCCGATCGGGGGACAGAGGGTCCAGTAGAACTCGGGACATATGGGACAAAAATATCCGACATACCCGTAAATCACTAAAATGACTCAAAAAACGTGAATTTTCCCTAACTCCTCAACTTTTCTTTTCACTAGAACATCACAAAAGGGTGTTAACTCAAAATTTTCAATTTTTGACTTTCGAAAGAGGGGAAATTTTGAGAGAACAACACAACTCATCTTAAGAAAGTGGGGTAAGTGACTCTGATAGCAATAATGAAGAAATATTATTCATGGCTATAGAAGATAATGCTTCCATGAGCAAAGATGACTTGGAAGAAGATGAAGATATGGAAGAAGAATGTGAGGTAAATCTTGAAGAACTTTAGGAGAGATAAAAGCACTCAAAAAGAAGAATCAGAAACAAAATCTACAGCTCCATAAATATGAAGAAGAGAATCAAATTTCTGAGGCAAGGATATCACAAAGTCTTGAAGAGTTGGAGAAAATAATCATTGATCTGAAAACCCAGATCGAAGAAGCAAAAAGAATTGAGGAAGATTTAAGAATTCGGCTAAAGACGAAAGAATAATATTGTGAGAAGCATGAAACTGAGAAAGTTGCTTTGAGAAAGAACTTGGAAAATTAAAATGCCAAATTGATGAACAACCTGGATTTTAGAAGAGCATTGAGGTTCTAAATGAGATTCTAGAGCATCAAAGGTCACTATTCAACAAGTCAAGTCTTGGCTATGTAGAAGAACTACAAAAGGTTTTAAAGTAAACCGAGCTCTCGAAGAAGACAAGTGTAGAAAAGGCCAAGAGCTATGCAGAAATTCTAAAGGAACCCACAAAGAATGAAAGCAGAAAGGAAGAGGACATCATAAAGACTAGCACTATCCACAAAGAAGGCAATGGAGAGAATAATTCTAAGAGATCATTTGTTCCAAGACATATGAATATGACCAGGTTTGGAAGTTCCTTCCATGGTTATTGTTTTTATTGCAATCTCTTTGGTCATAAGAAGATAGATTGTAGAAAGCGAATGAAAGATAATGAAGCTAGGAGAAAAATCAAAGGTGCGCATGGATTTTCAAATAGAAACTATAATTCATTTCCTTCCTTATTATACTATAATGAGGATGTTATTGTTTGTTATAATTGTAACAACTATGTACATATAACACATTTTTGAGAAGTGTATTTGAATCCTTTAGACATGATCAAAAGATAAAATCTTTAGATATAAAGAAAAAGGAACCTACAAAGATTTAGAAAAATAATCAAGAGGAAGTTGGGCAAGATAAAGAAAAATTTGTGCTTGTACAAACGAAATTCCATGCATAGGATGAAGGGCAGTGGTGGTACATTAATAGTAGATGCTCAAGACATATGATTGGTGATAAAAGCAAGTTTACCTTATTGAAGAAAGTAAGTGAAGGTACCGTGAAGTTTGGTGATATTGCCATGGAAAAGATATCAAGAAAAGGTAAACTTATCCTAGACAATGGGAAAAAAATATAATATGTTTTATATGTTGAAGGATTAAAGCATAATATTTTAAGTGTAAGCCAAATTTGTGATCAAGGACACACTTAAGTTTTATGCCGAAGGATGTGAAATCAGAAAAGTAAACACATGAGAACTAGTTGCAGAGACCCACAAACAATCTATACATGTTGAATGATGTGAAAGGAGAGAAATGTTGGTTGAGTCAAATTGAAGAAAGTTGGATATGGTAGAATGATGGGTCATATAAAATTTGATAACCTTGTAAAAATCAGCAACAAACAAATTGTGAGAGACATGCTGAAGATAACAAAACCTTCAAGAACTCTTTGCAAGCAATGCCAACATGGAAAGCAAATAAGAGTAAGATTTAGAATGAAAGAACATTCAACCACCAAGTCACTAGAGTTGGTTCATACGGATCTTTGCGGACCCACCAGAACATAGAGCATACAAGGTGAGAGTTATTTCATGTTACTCATTGATGATTATACGAAAATGACATGAGTTTCCTTTTTAAAATAAAAATATGAGGCATTTGGGAAGTTTAAAGCATTTAAAGCCTTAGTTGAAAATGAAACCATCGTGGAATAAAAAGACACTACTCAGCTGCAAGAACTCAACAACGAAATGGAATCGTAGAAAGGAAAAATCAAATTGTTCAAGAAATGGCTAGAAGAATGTTAAATGAGTCCAAAGCTATCAGACAAGTTCT
This sequence comes from Taxus wallichiana var. yunnanensis, assembly GCA_018340775.1. NCBI lineage: Eukaryota > Viridiplantae > Streptophyta > Pinopsida > Cupressales > Taxaceae > Taxus > Taxus wallichiana. The sequence continues at coordinate 670,320,358 of CM031243.1, forward strand.
GGAGATAAGCGGTTAATACAATAGTTTATATCTTGAATAGAGGAAAAATCAGAGTAAATCATTATAAAAATCTGAAGGGAAGTGTTATCTCATTTTACTCCCCTTGTGAAATCGGACAATGGGCAAGCTTGCATTATCATAATGATAGGGGTCTACTTGTAAGAGATTTGACAAAATCTGATGATTCCTCTAAACATCCCCTTGGAATTTCCTCATAGCTTCATAGATCCAAGGAATTGTATAATATGGTTGCAGGAGGTGTAGATTTTACAGGCAAAGCTTTTAGCTCTTGGGATAGCTCATCGAGCCAATAAGCATAACCGAGTTGTTTTCTAGTTTTGTGTTGTGAAAGGGAAGTTGCATATTGAAGGCCGAGCTACTCCAATCATTGAACCATAGCCACCGAATTGAGCCGAGCCATGCACTATTGAGAGACATTGAATTCACATGTTGAGAGAAGTAACCCATAATAAAGAAAATCCGAGCTAGTCAAAAATAAGGCCGCTGAGCTGCTTTACATAAGAGGGAGCTCATCGATTTTTTGGGCCACTAAGTCAAACCGAGATGTTTTACAGAAGAGGGAGCTCATCGAGTTTTTGTGCCACTAATTCAAATCGAGATACACTAGTTATGAGGGGATGAGCTATGCAAAATGGCCATTGAGTTATTTTCATGACTTCAATCAGGCAAGGAGGTTTGTTGGATGATCGAGATACTTAGAGAAGAAGCGAGCTATATCTTGCACACAATAAATTGAAGGGAATACGAGGATCTACGGAAACTACAGAGTCTACGGAATCTGCAGAATCTTCGAACGGCAATAGAAAATAAAATGCAGGATTTAAAGGATCCAGAATAGGGGAAAATGAGAAGCTACAGGAATTTATAACAGCAAAATAACATAACACTCTTGGCTGCAAATAACACAGATTTGGGAAACAAATTGCTTCAGCAATACATATATATTTGTCAATAATGAACAGCAGCTACAGCTGAACACAAAACATTCATTCATACAAAAACAACTGAGAAATGAAGTTTTTCTATCAGCAAAAATAGTCCAGACTTGAGCTGGGACTGCGCACTTTTCTTCTTCTCCCAAATCTAGTTTTTCTCCTTCTTCTGTCTTCTTCTTCCTGCTTCTTGCTCTTCTTACTCTTCTTACAAATTACAATAAAACATAATGCATTAATAATAAACACCTACACAAAAAACTTGCCTTGCAAGTCAACACAAAATTTCTGACAAGAGATAATCAGGGAGAATAATTCAACAAAAATAAATGTGCAACAGTCACAATTAATTACAAATCAGATATGTCAGAGAGATAATATCTGGGAAAAGATAGAGATTAAATGCCCAATAAATTCTGACTTGAATTTCCAACACTCCCCCTTAATTATGAACTGCTATGCAGATCATTAGAAATATGAATCAAGTTTGTTCAAAAACTATTATAGCATTTCCGTAGCTAATCTAGCGATAGTTTTTTCGGAGCTGCTAACTTGTGCAAAGTCACAAACTCCTAAGCCACTTCGTAAATACTCAAATGTCTCTTTTCTAGTGCTTTTGTAAATATGTCAGCCAGCTGATCTTCAGACCTGCAAAAATCAAGACAAATTTCTTTGTTGCTTACAAGCTCTCTGATAAAATGATACCTTGTATCAATATGCTTAGTTCTCTTGTGAAACACATGATTTTTAGATAATGTTATGGCTGAACTGTTATCACAGAATATTGTAGTGGCTTCCTTTTGATCATGCATCAAATCTTTCAACATCCTTCGCATCCAAACAACTTGACACGCAGCACTAGTGGCTGCCACATACTCAGCTTCAGCTGAAGAAAGGGTCACAATGGGTTGTTTCTTTGATGCCCATGACACAACACCTGTACCAAAGTGAAAAGTATACCTGAAGTACTTTTCCTATCATCTATGTTGCCTCCATAGTCACTATTAGTGTACCCAACAAGACTGAAATCATCTGAAGTGGAATACAAAATACCAAAATCCTTTGTACCACTTACATACCTCAATATCCTCTTACCGGCCTGCCAATGTGAGTCTTTTGGAGACTCCATAAACCTTGAAATCAGACTTACACTGTACATAATATCCGGCCTTGTGGCTGTTAAGTACATAAGGCTTCCAACTAGCCTCTTGAACAATGTAGAATCCACACATGCTCCATCATCTTCCTTGCTTAACTTCATCCCTGTCATAACCGGTGTTGGGAATACCTTGCACCTTGCCATATTAAATCTCTTCAAAACTTCATTTGCATATTTAGATTGAGAAATAAATATACCATCATTGGATTGATGGACTTCAATCCCCAAGAAATACCTCATAAGACCCAAATCAGTCATTTCAAATTCATTCTTCATTACTGAGTTGAAAGAATCTATGTTTAGATCACCGGTAAAGATTAGATCATCCACATACAAGCAAACAATCAAAATGTTACCTTGCTTGTTGACCTTGATGTACAATGTCGGTTCACAACCGCTCCTTTGGAAACCATTTTGAATGAGATAGGAGTCAATGCGACTGTACCAAGCTCTTGGAGCTTGCTTCAATCCATAGAGTGCCTTCTTTAACCTATACACCTTGTCTTCATGACCCGGTAGCTCATAGCCTTGTGGCTATTCCACATACACTTCCTCCTCTAAATAGCCATTTAGAAATGCAGACTTTACATCCATTTGATATACGCCACTTGTTGTGGGCAGCAATAGCTAAAACAGTCCTAATTGTATCCAACCGAGCAACTGGAGCAAATGTCTCATTGAAGTCTATATCGGGCTATTGTGTAAAGCCCCTTACAACTAGCCTTGCTTTATGCTTTTGTACTTTCCCATTAGCATCTTGTTTAGTCTTATAAATCCATTTGACACTAATTACATCTTTTTCTTCCGGCAAATCAACCAACTCCCATGTTTGGTTCTTTTCAATGGATTCAATCTCCTCATCCATGGCTTTTACCCATATATCACTACTCACAGCCTCTTCAAATGTTAATGGATCATCAATATGAGAAAATAAAGCAAAAGCTGAAAATGAATTAGTTGTGTCAACATTATAGAACTCACTCAAACTCCTTGTTTTTCGTGGCATCATGCTTGCTAGAGTTGGATCCGGAGATGAAGAACTACTTGGAGTGCTAGATGGTGTTGCTCCAAGGATACCGATTGATGTAGATGCTTGTGAAGTTTGTTGTCCTGTTGGTGTGGACAGCAGCCTTGAAGATCTCCTTGGTGTGAATGAAGGTGTAGCTTGAGCTGCAACTTGTGGTACCATCCCAAGATTGGAAGGAGCTGTTGTTTGAGTTATATTTGGTGTTGGAAACACTTCATCTGCCATATTATCATTTGGGACAGCAGCTGCAATTCTGACAAGTCCTCTCTATGCTTCCATCCCATGCTTCATCCTCCACAAACTGAACATCACGGCTGATTATAACTTTCCTATTGATAGGATCAAACAACTTATATGCTTTTGTTTCCTCTGAGTAACCAAAAATATACATTTTTGTCCTTTATTATCTAACTTCTTTCTCAACTCATCTGGAACATGCGCATATGCTATGCATCCAAATACCTTCATATAGATAACTTTCCTATTGATAGGATCAAACAACTTATATGCTTTTGTTTCCTCTGAGTAACCAACAAATATACATTTTTGTCCTTTATTATCTAACTTCTTTCTCAACTCATCTGGAACATGCACATATGCTATGCATCCAAATACCTTCATATGAGAAACACTATGTTTCCTTCTTGTCCAAGCCTCTTGAGGGACTTTGTTTCTTACGCTCTTTGTTGGGCACCTATTCATGATGTAAACAATAGTTGCCACTGCCTCAACCCAATATTCATTTGGTAGATGTTTGGCTGCCATCATGCTATGAGCCATCTCCATAATTGTTCGGTTCTTCCTCTCCGCCACATCATTTTGCTGAGGTGTATAGTGGGCTGTAAATTGCTTGTGTATGCCATGAGATCTGCAAAAATTTATAAATTCATTAGATATAAATTCACCGCCTCTATCCATCCTTAAAACCTTGATGTAGTGGCCGCTTTGCTTCTCCACAAGTGCCTTGAACTGTTGGAAATAAGCGAATGCATCATATTTGTGTTTCAAGAAATAAACCCAAGTTTTTCTTGTGAAATCATCAATAAAAGTAAGAAAATAAGTGCAGCCTCCTATAGACGGTGTTTGCATTTGCCCACAAATATCTGAATGCACAATCTTAAGTGGAGTTATAGCTCTATTTGCCTTGCCAACCGGAAATGACTCTCTATGTTGTTTGCCCATAATACATCCTTCACAAACTCTTTCCGGTTTCTCAATTAATGGCAAACCTTTTACCATATTCTTCATATGAAGTAGTTTCAGTGCTCCAAAATATAAATGCCCAAATCTAAAATGCCATAGCCAAGAATCATCCTTTACCACTGATTGAAACGCTGCTTGAGTTTCTATAGAAACATCATTTTCCTCTTTGGAGTTGTTCTAGCCATTTCCGTAGCTATCTTGGACATTTCCGTAGCTGTCTTGGAAATTTCCGTAGCTATCTTGAACCTTTTTGTGGTTGTTTTGAAAATTTTCGTAGCTGTGTTGAACTTTTCCATAGTTGTCTTTGGCTACTACTAATTTTGTTTCTTCTACCTTAAAAGCTGCTCCAAAATTGATAGTACGTGTCTCATGAACAAGCTTGAGCTATTTTTCCTTTCATATTCGGCCTTATTTTTAATGGAAACATGCGGTTTGTAGTCATTTGTACCTTGGCAATAAGCATATTGCTTGGAAGCTTGTCCAAAATAACACACTCATTATTTTCCATGTACACTCTATATCCCTTTTGTATCAGTTGTCCAATGCTCATCAAGTTGTGTTTTAGACCAGCAACATAATATACATCAGGCATAAATTTCGGCTCCCTCTTTTTGGTTAGAATATTAACCATACCTTTACCCAAAACAATGACTTTGTTGTTGTTACCAAGTGTAACATCAGTTTGAACTGATTCTTCCAAGCTAGAAAATAAATATTTATTACCTGTCATGTGATTACTGCAGCCCGAATCTAAATACCATATGTCACATGGGCTTTCTTGAACAACATTGCACTCAACTGGAGAGTTTGTAGGGATTGTTTCAGCAATCTTCGTGCATACAATGAACATGCTACCTGAGGGAGTGCTACTTGACTAATTTTGACCTTGCTTATGTTGATCATATTGTTTTTTCTTGCATTCATGAGCATAATGCCCAAACTTCTTACAATAGTGACATTGAATGTGTGACTTGTCAAATCTTTGGCCACTTGGGTGACTAAAATTCTGATTTTGACCTCTACCACCAACATTTGCATAATTGTTACTACGTCCACTTCTAGGAGAACTTCTCCCTCTTCCTCTAGGACTGAAACTCCTCCTTCCTCTTCCATGATTTATAGAAATCTGAGATGAAAATGCATTTTCTACTGAACTATTTGATCTATTCAGTCTATATTCATGATTGATAAGAGAGGCATGTAGTTCATCAATACTAAACTGGCTCAAATATTTGGTTTCCTCTAGAGCCACAACTACATCATCAAATTTAGAAGGGAGACTTCTAAGTACCTTTTCAACAACCTTCCTATCCTCTATGACCTCTCCATGGGACTTCATTTGATTTATCAAACCAACAACATGAGTAAAGAAAGATTCTACTGAATTTGAGTTTCTCATTGATAAATTTTCAAATTCTCTTATAAGGAGCTGTAATTTAGCAGTTTTAACCTTGTCCATACCTTGATACGCAATCTGAAGTGTGTCCCATGCTTCCTTGGCTTGCTTTGTTGCTGCAACTCTTGGGAGTATGTTGTCATGCATTGCTTGATGGATATAAAATAGTGCTTTCCCATCCTTCTTCCTTTGTTCCTTCAAGACGTCCTTTTCAGCTTGTGTAAGAGCATTGTATGTTGCCTGTTCTGCTAGTTCCTGGTAACTGTTTTCAACCATTTCCCAAATGTCTTGAGACCGAAACAAAGCTTTCATGGTCAAGGACCAATACTCATAGTTCTTTCCTGTGAAAATTAGCGTTTGCACACTAACCAATGATGCGCCAGACGTAGAAGCCATTAATGGCTGCCAAATGAAACTAAAAAACCAAAAATGAAATAGAAGAAGGGTTTATCCTGGATCTGATACCAGATGAAGGGAATACGAGGATCTACAGAAACTGCAGAGTCTACGAAATCTGCAGAATCTTCGAACAACAATAGAAAATAAAATGCAGCGGATTTAAAAGATCCAGAACAGGGGAAAAATGAGAAGCTACAGGAATTTATAAAAAGCAAAATAACATAACACTCTTGGCTGCAAATAACACAGATTTGGGCAACAAATTGCTTCAAAGAATACATATATATTTGTCAATAATGAGCAGCTACAAATTCTGACTGAACACAAAACATTCATTCATATAAAAACATTTGAGAAATGAAGTTTTTTTTCTATCAACAAAAATAGTCCAGGACTTGTGCTTGGGACTGCGCACTTTTCTTCTTCTCCCAAATCTGGTTTTCTCCTTCTTTGTCTTCTTCTTCCCGCTTCTTGCTCTTATTACTCTTCTTACAAATTACAATAAAACATAATGCATTAATAATAAACACCTACACAAAAAACTTGCCTTGCAAGTCAACACAAAATCTCTGACAAGAGATAATCAGGGAGAATGATTCAACAAAAAGTAAATGTGCAACAGTCATAATTAATTACAAATCAGATATGTCAGAGAGATAATATCTGGGAAAAGATAGAGATTAAATGCCCAATAAATTCTGACTTGAATTTCCAACATAAATCAAATCAAAACTCCTCACAGGATGTCAATGATTGCAGTCAATTAACGAGACAATGTCGCAATGTCAGGGCTCACATAGTGAAAAGGTCGAGGGATTTCAAGACTTGGCAGAATGATAAGAGTTCGGTGAGTCTCATGAGCTTACCAGTGTAGGTCGAGTAATTCATGTTAAAGGAGAGTTAAACAATATGGGCGAGTTGCATGATATAATACCGAGCCCACACATGATAACTCAGGCACAAGAAGGAAGTTTGGCCTGTGTGAGTAATGTAGAGTTAGCCGAGCCATGTCATAATGCAAAGTGACGAAGTTACAAGGGGAGGCTCGTTGAATAAGGGATCGAGCTAGATTGAACAAAATAGCAGATTAAACCCAACGAACAAGCATTGCACGGTTTGCAGATGTAGAGGATCACCTGAATGAAATATCTTGTGGCCGAGCTAAAGGGACATAGTGGCTGAATCGTTTCACAATGTCGTTTGAACCAGGCCGATGTTTGTCAAAGCGGTAAAGTTGCAGAGATCAACTCAGGCCGAAATTTAACTCTCCAGGTTCAAACTCAAGATAAATCCAGTGTATAATGTGGTGAGTTGAGGGAAAAAACTCATTAAACACTTAGCCCGAACGGCCCACGGTACAAACGGAACATAAGAGCCCACGATCACCGAGGAACAAACAATGCAAGCATGGCGGGGCTCAATGGACCTCATGGCCCGCCAACATGGAGTGAGTGAGAAGCCCAATTCGGGAAAAGTGGAGTTTGACGGCCCAAGCAGCCCAGGCCACTAGGAGTTAAGTTCACCGTGGGGCCTATACCCATAATACAAGGAGGCGATGTGTCACCGAGCCACAAAAGGAGTGATGCAGTGGGGTAGGTGAAATGTAAGGTCTAATTCCCAATGTAATAAGGTCCCCACCGAGTTGATTATAAATGTTGAGCTGGCTAGGTGGTCAAGCAAACACCAATGCAAAATCCTACGTGATGTCAGGCAAGTGCTCGCCAATGCAAATGAGGAATCTCGGTGGTCGGTGGTATAATGTAGAAAGAGAAGGCATCGTTGTAAAATAAAAAAGCTCAGCATGTTAAAAAGAGTGATCGGTAATGCAAAGTGAGAGCCATCTCGGTCGAGCTAACATATTATAATGTTTTAAATACTCAACTTCCCCATGATGCAAGATAAGGGAATGATCAAATCAATGAGATCCCTACCAATTTTAAATGCCCATATCGGTAAAAAGATATGAAAAACTTTAGAAAGAGGAGAAAATATTTTTAAATGTCTTTTCCAGCAAAATTTTAATTCACAATCATGTGGAATAGAAGTAAGCCCGTGAAAACTTAAAACAGCCCTCTGTACTCATAAGCTCATAACTTGAGAGTTTCTCAACAGATTTTCACGAAATTGATCTCATTGGAATCTTGACTCTGAGACCTTCACACAAAAATCAAGAAATCAAGAAATTTATATAGTTTCAGGTCTGAATTTTGTAGAAAATGAACCCAATTCAGAGTGGATGTTAGATGTTGGTTGAATTTGCAATTAATGGGCATGGGCATCATTTTCTTCAACTGCATATTATAGGACAACATGAGGGAGATTTTGCAAATCAGATACCATCATTTCACTTCATTTATTGTGATCTGCAAGTAGCTAGAAATCATATTTTGGGATTACTTCCTCTCTCTCTTCCCAATTCTATAAATTGTAATGAGGGGCTCATCTGTATGAGAGTTAGTCATTTTTCTCATGCCTCCTCTCTCTTTCTTCTTTACTTGGTTGAATTTGAAGTTTAAGCCTCCTTTCTAAGCTCTATGGTGGCATTTTCTTTCCTCTTGCCCACTAATGATGTACGGTGTAAACTTAATGGAGCAACAAACTATGTTTTGTGATGCATTTTTTCCATCCTTTGCATGTTTTGTTGTCTCTTCTTGCCTCTCCTCATTACAGGGTATATTGTGTGGATTTATTGATGTTTATTGCAAGTTTTGAGAGTTGTGTTTAATGGGAAACAAATTGTGTTCTGTGTGAATCTATCTCTGGTATATGGTGTATCTTTTCCACCCTCTCCATTGCTCACCTCTCTCCATTTTAGGCAGTTGGATTATGTCTAGCAACCTCATTTTCTAGTGTATCACCGCTCTTAGTGTAGGTTTATTTTCATGTACTTTCTCTCCATGTCTCCTTAGAATGTTAGGATAGGATTAGGTAGTTTTCTTTCCTACATTATGTGTAGTTTTTGGTAGGTAGTTTAGGAGCAAGAACCAACTTTCTCTGGAGGGTTATCTCAAGGCCACAAGTCTCATAGCTTGAGAGGTAATCCAATGTTACACAAATTACACCAAATGCCCCGGTCCCTAAAACTATCTCATTCGGGGTGTTGTAATTTTGTGTTAGCAGTTTTGGCACACCTCATGGGAAATCACAGAAGTTAGAGTTTCATTTTTTAGAGGTGTTCAGTTCAAGCAACATTATTCAAGCCACCGTGCTACCTCCATTGCTTGATAACAGTTCTAGCAGCACCCAGTGGGAGAAGGAAATCAAGATCATTACCTGGAGTGCAGACCAACATTTAGAGAAAACTTCATTTCAACAAGTTGGTGTGTTCTTGTTGAAATTTCAGCTTTTAGAAGCATATACAAAACATACTTGATGACTCTATTTGGTCCAAACAACCCAATATCTGAAATTGTAGACCTTTCTTCCATCCATTTCCATCCATTTTTCTTTCAGTCTCTTTCATTTTATTCCATTCTATGAAGTTATGCAAGCATGGCTTGGGGTCTCCACGTGGGGTAGGCAAACTATGAGATCCAATTCCTAATGCAACAAGGTCCCCACTGATTTGATTATAGATGTTGAGATGGCGAGGTGGTCAAGTAAACACCAATTTAAACTCCTACGTGGTGCCAGGGAAGTGCTCGCCAATGTAAATGAGGCAAGTCGGTGGATAGTTGTAAGGGTGGTCGGTGGTATAATGCAGAAAGAGAAGGCGGTAGTATAAAATAAAATAGCTCGGTGTGTTGAAAAGAGTGATTGGTAACACAAAGTGATAGCCAACTTAGCCGAGCTGGCTGAGCTGGCATATTATAATGTTTTAAATACTCAACTTCCCAATGATGCAAGATAAGGGAATGATCAAATCAATGAGGGACCTACCAATTTTAAATGCCCATATCAGTAAAAAGATATGTAAAACTTTAGAAAGAGGAGGAAATATTTTTAAATGTATTTTCTAGCAAAATATTAATTCACAATCCCATGAATACGAGCAAGCTTGTGAAAACTTAAAATATCCCATGTACTCAGAAGCATATAACTTGAGATTTTCTCAACAAATTTTCACAAAATTAGTCTCGTTGGAATCGTGACTCTGAGACATTCACACAATAATAAAGAAATTGATAGAGTTTTAGGGGTGAATTTTGCATAAAACGAACCTAGTTCAGAGTGGCAATTTGATGGTGGTTGGAAGTGCAATTAATGGGCATGGGCATCATTTTCTTCAACTTCATATTATGGGACAGCATGAGGGAGATTTTACAAATCAGATACCATCATTTCACTTCATTTATTGTGATTTGCAAGTAGCTAGAAATCAGATTTCGGGATTACTTCCTCTCTCTCTTCCCAATTCTATAAATTGTAATGAGGGGCTCATTTGTAAGAGAGTTAGTCATTTTTCTCCTTCCCCCCTCTCTCTCTTTTCTGTTGGGTTGAATGTGGAGTTTAAGACTCGTTTCTAAGCTCATTGATGGCATTTTCTTGCCTCTTACCCACTAATGATGTACTGTGTAAACTTAATGGATCAATAAACTATGTTTTGTGATACATTTTGTCCATATTTTACATGTTTTGTTGTCTCTTCTTGCCTCTCCTCATTGTAAGGTACATTGTGCATATTTCTTGATGTTTATTGCAAGTTCGAGAGTTGTGTTTAATGGGAAACAAATAGTATTTTTGTGAATCTATCTCAAGTCTATGGTGCATCTTGTCCACCCTCTCCATTGCTCACCTCTCTCCATTTTAGGTAGTTGGATTATGTCTAGCAACCTCATTTTCTGGTGTATCACCGCTCTTAGTGTAGGTTTATTTTCATGTGCTCTCTTTCCCTGTCTCCTTAGAATGTTAGGATAAGATTAGGTAGTTTTCTTCCCTGCATTAGAAGTAGTTGTGGAAGGTATTTTAGGAGCAAGATCCAACTTTCTCTTGAGGATTATCTCAAGCCCGCAAGTCCCATAGCTTGAGAAGTAACCCAATGTTACATAAATTACACGGAATGCCGCTATCCCTAAAATTGTCTCATTTGAGGGGTGTTGTAATTTCATGATAATAGTTCTGGCAAACCCTGTGGGAAATCACAGAAGTTAGAGTTTCATTTTTCAAAGGTGGTCCACTTCAAGCAACATTATTCAAGCCACCGTGCTACCTCCATTTCTTGATAATAGTTCTAGCACGCCCGGTGGGAGAAGGAAGTCAAGATCATTACCTGGAGTGTAGACCAACATTTAGAGAAGACTTCATTTCAACATGTTGGTGTGTTCTTGTTGGAATTTTAACTTTTAGAAGCATATGAAAAACATACTTGGTGACTCCATTTGGTCCAAACAACCCAATCTATGAAATTACAGACCTTTCTTCCATCCATTTTTATTTCCATCTCTTTCATGTTATTCCATTCTATGTAGTTGTGCAATCATGGCTTTATTCCCACGGTGGAATTCACACTTGCAGCAGTGCAAGCAGACACTAATGAGCTTCACAACTCCTCCAAATCAGCATTATGATAAGATTCAGAACCACTATGCTGACCCATATGAGCAATGTCAAAACCGGTTTGGTTATGGAGCTTATCAAGAACAAGGTTATTCTTATAGCGACAACAATCAAATGGAGAATGTTGATTTGCTAGATAAAATTCAAAGAATGGAGGCTGACATGGTTCAATCTCGGGCCACAACACAAATGAAAGCATTCAAAATTGGTTGCAGGGCACCTTATCCATGGGAAGCCTCTTTTCCAAGAAACTATATCTCACAGTAGAAGCTTGATTTCATAGTTGAAATGTTTGCCCAACTTGCACAATGGACTGAGGAGATAGATGTTTATCTAGAAAAATGCAAGACAACCTTGTCAATGGGTAAGTCAAGCACCAATTCCTTGTTCTTCATTTTCTCCTTCCCAAGCTTTATTATTTCAGCATTGTCATGAGTCAAGCCCATTCTATACTGCCCTTAGTGATGAGTTCCCTTTTCCATCTTCTATATTGCCCCTAGTGATGATTTCCCTTAGCCCTAACCGATGTCGGTTACTACTTTCCTAACCGATGTCGGTCACAGGTGATCGATGTCGGTCTCTACAAAACCGATGTCGGTTACTGTGTTTTCCTGCAAGTTTAATATAGCATGTTAAACTGGAGTAATTGAGCTCCACAACTCAACCATCTCCCAATTGGAGATAAATTACTACACTATACATGTACAATGTCATTCTTGGATCCTTTCCTTAGCTTTGTCTCTTCCTCTTCAAGTCTCAAACTCAAAGACCAACAGAAGTGGAGTGTAGCTCAAACTTCTCTTTTGCTAATGGATTTTTAGTATATCCGTAGGGTTTTCACTCATATGAATTTTCTCCAGTTTTAGCTGCCCATCCTCCAATACCCACCATATGAAGTGATATCTCAAATGAATGTGTTTCATTTTAGAATGAAACGTTGAGTTCTTTGTCAAATGAATTGCACTCTGATTGTCACTGAACCATTTGCAATCATCTTACTTTTTTCCAAATATTCCATGAACCTGCTCATCCATATCATCTCTTTGCTAGCCTCTGAAGTTGTAACATACTCTACCTTTGTAGTAGACAAAGTCATAACCTTCTGGAATCTTGAAATCCAACTAACTGCCATCCCACCTATTGTGAAAATATATCTATTAGTGCTCCTACCATCCAAATCTCCAACCATATCAGAATCAACATAACCACATAAAGAAATATCTGAACCTCCATAGCATAACTGCATGTTAGATGTTCCTCTCAAATATCTGAGTATCCATTGGACTATTTTTCAATGCTCTTTACCTAGATTGGCCATAAATTTACTCATAACTCCCACTGCCTGTGTAATATCTGGTCTAGTACAAACCATAACATACATGAGATTCCCAACTATTGAATCATATGGCACTCATGTCATGTACTTGACCTCTTCTTGTGATGAAGGAAACTAATCTTTACTCAATTAGAAGTGTCCAACCAAAGGTGTACTTACAGGTTTTGAATTCTACATTTTAAACCTTTCTAACACCTTGTAGATATAATTCTCCTGAGACAAATATAATTTCTTATTCTTACTGTCTATGTGTATTTGTATGCCAAGGATTATTTTGCAACTTCTAAATCCTTCATAGAAAATGTGTGAGTTAGTTTTCCCTTAAGCTCACCAATGTTCTGCATACTAGATCGTGCAATAAGCATATCATCCACATACAATAACAAAATAATATAGCTCCCATTTTCAAGCATCTTGAAATAAACATAATGGTCAGATTCACATCTCAAATAACCATGCTCATGCATGAAACTATCAAACCTCATAGACCATTACCTTGGAGTTTGCTTGAGCCCATATAGGCTCTTTTTCAACCTGCACACTAATTTCTCCTTACTCTTGACTTCATACCCAAATGGCTACTACATATAAATGTCTTCATCTAAATCTCCATGAAGGAAAGTCATCTTCACATCTAATTTCTCTAAATGTAAATCATCTACTGCATCTATACTCAATACAATACATATGAAAGTCATTTTAACAACAGAAGAAAATATTTCACCAAAGTCAATACCTACTTTTTGTGCAAATCCTTTTATTACAAGCCTTTCCTTGTACCTTTTTGTCCACCCTCTTCTTCATTGATCCTATAAACCCATTTGTTCTATAATGTCCTTTTATATGCTAGCAACTTAACTAAATCCCAAGTTTGGTTTTGTTTCAAGGATTCCATCTCCTCATCCATGTCATGCTCCCACTACACGTGGGTCTTATCCTGCATTACTTCTTCAAAAAAATTGGTTCACCATTATTAGTCAATAATAAATAAGATAGAGAAGGTGTAAATATTTCTGGAGGTTTACTTACCCTTTGTGACCTTCTCACAGAAGTTTGGGGTACCGAAGGCTCATTCATGACCTCCTAGACATTTGTTTCCAATTCTGACTGTGACCGATGTCGATCACATGTAACCGACGCCAGTTCTACTTTAACCAATGTTGATTCATCAGACCGATGTCGATCAGGGGTCAACCAACATCGATTACTATGTAACCCTATAGGTATGACTTTTAAATCTGAGATTTCATTTTTATTCATAAACTTCTCCACCGGTTCATCCTTGGGTACAAAAATTTGATCCTTGTAAATTATTTTTTCACTCCATTAAATGTCACGACTGTTAACAATTTTTGAATCCTCTAAATCCCAAAAAAGAAATCCCAAATCACCAAATCCATAACCAATCAAAGCGTATCTCTTAGATTTTACATCCAACTTTTTTCTACTTTCCTTATCAACATGCACAAAAAAATTTGAACCAAAAACTCTAAGAAAAGAAAGATCTACCTCTTATCCGGTCCAAGATTCCTCTAGTATTCCTCCATCTAGTGAACTTGAAGGCCCACAGTTAATCAAGTAAACCGCTTTGTCAACTGTTTCTACCCAAAACTGCAAGGTAAATCCAACATGTATCCTCATACTTCTAACATGTTCCATGATTGTCATGTTCATTCTTTCTGTAACACCATTCTCTTATGGTGTTCTTGGAAGCATCCTTTCTCTACGTATTCCATTCACTGAACAATAATCATTGAAAGTTCTGCTACAATATTCACCACCATTGTCATATCTAAGGCACTTTAACTTTGAATTTGATTCATTCTCAACAAGGGCTTTCCATCTTCTAAAAGTCTTAAAAACATCATATTTATGTTTAATACGATAAACCCATACCTTTCTTGTAGCATCATCAATTAAAGTAACATAATATTGGGATCCTCCATGAGAAGCTACCTAGGATGGTCCCCACACATCTGAGTGTACAAGTTCCAATATTTGATCCTTTTTAGCTGCCCCAATTTTGAGAAATATCACTCTTTTATTTTCCAAAGACACAATGCTCACAGAAATCAAGATCTAAATATTTCAAATCTGATAACTTACCCTTAGCCTTTAAGATATGAATTCATTTTTGACTCATATGGCCCATTTGATTATGCCACATGCATGCATCTAAATCTTAAGTAGATAATACAGAAAAGGAATTAGTAACACAGGTATATAAATATAATGATCATAGCTTCTTGTCTCTTACCACAACAAGGGCACCCTTGGTGACTTTCCAAGAGTCAACTGTGAATGTAACCATGCAACCAACTTCACCTAGTTGCCTTACAAAAATAAGATTCCTCCCAAGGCTTGGCACATGCCTCACATCTTTCAATACCCATGTATTCCTATTCTACAATTTTAGATGAACTTCTCCTTTACTTGTAATGCTACAAGGTTCATCATCACCCAAATAACCATGCCCAAAATTCCCTAGACATAATTTCTAAAACAACTCTTATTAGGGGTTGCATGGAAAAAAGCTCATGAATCTAAAACTCGTGATTTTATTCTATTATTCAAAGAAAGAATAAGAGCATCTTGCATTATCTCTGTTGCAATATTTGTCTCTTTACCTTTTTCTGGGTGTTGGTTCTCTTTATCCTTGGACCAACAATATTTCTTTGCATGTCCTTTCTTTCCACATTTCCAACAGGTAATTCTCTTACCTCTAGATTTAGATATGTCATTCTGGACTTTGATTTCTCATTATTCTTGCTCTTGGATATTTCCTTCTGCCTGCCCTACTTTCTACATTCAAATCATTTCCAGATGATGATTCCTCTATAATTTTCCAACAAATTTCTTTATTCAAGATTATACTAACCACATCATCAAACTTCAAAATATTATTAGCAGATTTTGTATTACTAACAGCCATTACCAAGTTATCTCAACTATCAGGAAAAGAACATAAGAATAAGAGTGCTTTCACTTCATCATCAAACAAAGAATATCAACCGATTTTAACCGATTTACAATAGATTAGAAATCATTCAAATGACTAAATTTAAAATAACCTTCATGCATCTTAGAACTAAATAGTTTCTTCATCAAATAAACTTTATTTGAAGCACTAAGTTTTTCATATAAATTAGCAAGATATATCATTAACTCTACCATAGATGTCGCTTTTGTAATATTAGAAGCCACAGATGTTGTCAGGATTAATCTTATAGATCCCAAAGCCTTTCTACCATGAATCTTGCATTCTTTATCAGTCATCTTTGTAGGTCTAAACTTTTCATCCAACGGTAAGTACAAATCTCTTTAATACAGATAATCATTAATCTGCATCTTCCATAGTTGATAATTTTGGTCATCAAACTTCTCTACTTTATATTTTTTTCTTCTTCCATTGGTGTAGCTCTCACTCAATCAGAAAACCCTCTGTGAGTAAATCAGTCAATACACAAAACCCTCAAACAAAGATATGATAGCAGTTGTTGGGGTTAGCACAAAGTTGTACATATAATATATCATATCTAAGCATACATGCAATAAAGCGGATATTCTACCAGAATAAATATACAAAACAAGAGATATAAATCAATACCATAGTTAATGTGGTTCACCCAGTGTGGGCTACATCTACCAAGAAACAAGCCAATCTATTACCCAAAGCTTTCAAAATATATACAATGAAGATTTACAATCTTCCACACCTCCCACGATGTACGGTACTTTCTTTCTCTCAAGCCTTCCTTCTTCTCCAAGAATTCTTTCTCTCACGATTATTTCCACAATAATCATTAACTATATCTTATAACCCTAACTTTCATGCTTATATAGGCATATAAAAACTTATGGCACTTAGCCATGCAATTACAATCAATAGATCTGTTTTAATACTAAATTTATATTTAATTCCTGTGAGTTAAATAAAAGACTCATGCACAAGTAATCAACATCGGTTAGCCCTAACCGATGTCGACTACTACTTGCATGACCAATGCCAATTAATATTTACTTGATCGATGTCGGTCCCTACATAACCAGTGTTGGTTACTGTGTTTTCTTGCAAATTTAATATAGCATGCTAAACTGAAGTAATTGAGCTCCACAACTCAACACCATAGTAGGATCACTTCAAGGAGAATTAGTTCACCATTTTTAATAGCTTGAAAACAATGGTTATAAGATGAGATACACAACTATAGCTCATATTTCAGTCTACTTGACTGATCATATAGGGTAGTTTGAAGAATAATGTACACTAGAATTACACATTGCTTCACCAAAGCCATTAGGGGCTTCAACAAGTCATTTTGGACCTTTATTAGGTGACCACAACCATTTCTTACTTCATTCTTGAGGTCTATGCAACGATTGATTAAGTTCACATCAAAATAGTATTGAAATTTCCAAAACCTTTACATGATCCCTAAGAACACATTACATACCTTTTTCCACATCAGGAGATCCAACTTGGCATCTTTAATTTTACATTGTATAGCTATAATTCTTCAAAACATGGCCATACCTGTATGGAACAGTCAACAATGAGGAACAAGGATGCCACCATTTTGACCTAGGACCTAATTCTTCTACACTTCTGATAGGTTGTGCCAACTTGTAAACATTATTTGGAGACAAATGATCCCATTTTTTTCTTATTGCTTCAGGAAGGAGGTTTGGAGAGAGAAGAACACTATTAGTAAAATGAATAGAATTTTTTTGTTCTTTATCCATTTTCCCTCAAACTTTTTGAAAAAGATCATTCTTGGAGTTCTCTTGAAAAAATTATCTTATGGTTTATCTAAAGGAGGATTGATAATGTTTTTTGAGTGCTAAGAAGTTAAGGTGCCCATTTTTCATTTTTCAAAAACCCGGTTTTGATAAAACTTGAATAACTTGCACAATTCTCTTTAAAATTTGATGAAACTTGACCCAGAGTACCACAACACCTCCCTCTACATGATCCATGGATTTATTTCTCATAAATGAGCATGTATGGTCTAGATCAATATCATTTTCCTAAGATTCCATTACCATTTCTCAAGGACCGTTTTAGGGAAAACTAGAATTTTTCCTCCAAGTGATAAAATAAGCCTTGTAAATGCTCAGATATGCTTTAGGAAGTGTTCCTAGGATACTAACATGCTTATATGTGCTTTTCATGGCCTGATTTTAGCTCTTACACCTCATTAGGCTCTAGACTAGGCCTAAATGGGCTAGTTCCAACTGTGACTTGCAACACATGACGTGATGATCACACTAGAAGCTTTTGCACATATTTGAGACATCATTTCAAACCTATGGGACACATGATAAAAGAACACCAATCATATCCATACCTCAAGTAGGCACCAACCTCATTGGCCAAGCCTGTAACACCCTGAAATCATCCTGAGAAGGCACTACCAATCAACCTTCATGCCCATGATTGATCCTCACTTCAAAACTCACACCTTTTCCACAAATGCCACATGACATCAATAACAACACCAATGCACCAGGGTTCAATAATTGTAGGTCATTTTATCTAAAGGTTTAAGGATGTTTTGTAGCATTTAGCTTAACAACCATCTGGTTTCAAAATAATATTTTTTTGGATTGTTTTTGCTAATTTCTTTAAAAGAGGAAACACTTTGCCACAACTATACATCTTTTGATCAAATTTTTGACGCATTAGTCAAGTATGAAACCACACCTATAAGGTGTCATTTCTAATGGCTATATAATAATAAATCAATAATTGGTATAATACATCCAAAAATATGTTTGTTTCACAAATACCCTCATGGAATAATGAGTGATAATTGTTTATCATTAAATATGTATTAATATCCTTCATCCTAGCTTTGTAAATTTATATAATTATTGTAATTACATTATTATAAGCGTTGAGATAATATAGGATAAAATTTGTAAACCAATGAAAATAGAAAATACGTTAGAGCAGAAAAACAAGGTATATGAAGAACAATTTTTGTCACATACTGTAAGGGTCGTAACGAATTCCATAAATTTAAATATTATTAATCATTTACAAGTCGGATACATAGGAATGTAGGTGAAATAAACTCCAAATTATAGAAGAAAGAAGTAAAGGAAATACGAGAGAAGAAATGGGGAAGATGTGCATCCCGATTAGTAGATAGCGAGCTAATTGCATGCACATAGAAGAAACTTAATAGATTTGAACACACGAGAATTATAAAGCAAAGCGCAGCTCTAGATCCAGATCTAAAATAACACAAAGTTTACTTAAGAGATCTAAGATTTAAAAGCAAGAAACACAGTGCACCGTGACACAAAGTTCTCAGGAAACACTGCTCCTTTGTATTCCTTTGCTCAAGTTGCTCTCGGGGGTTCGGCACAAAGTCTAGAACACAAGATTCTTCTTACAAATTCGATCGATGATTAACAGAAGGTTCTTCCTCTACTTATAGAATGTAGAGGGCGATTACAAGTTGGACTTTAGTTGAAGCTGGCACATGTGGAAGTCGGAAAAGAAACATTGGCAATCTCCTCCTCTGGAATTCCTCTTTGCATGACATGTATGATTTGCATTTGAAAATAGAACCTTCTATTTTGCATGCCTGCCACCTATCTCTAAGTAGTTGACTTCTTCGAGTAATGGCTTTTAAACCAATCACTTAAGTTGTATAATTTAATTGATCACTCAATTACTTTGTCGAAGGAAAGAAGAAGGAAGAGGAAAGCTAACTTTGTCGGAGGAAAGAAGAAGGAAGAGGAAAGCTGACTTTGTCCTTTTTCATGTCTGCATGGTGATTCAAAGCGGATTCAAAGCTGGATACGGAAGCTGGAAAGAAGCTGGAATTAGTTGGATCTTGAAGCGAAGTGGATCGGAAACAATTTGGAATTGCAAGCAGTTGGAATTGGAAGCAAGTTGGAATTTTGCCTTCGCATTGTCTTCTCTTTTATCCTTGAAGCTTTTGCAGTTCTTATATTGTACATGCATCAGTGCGAGGTTGGCCGTAGATAACTCATCATCCTTATTTTTAATTGCATATGAGCAATTAAAAATTGCAGAAACACTCGGGGTGAATGAAAATTCAATGAAGGCTTATTTGGAAGATGAGAGCACATGCTGCAAGATCTTGGAAGGAATTTTCCACTTTGTCTTCTTCATGGGCTGCATTGAAACAAGAGGATGAAGCCTTTGTGCTGGAAGCTTTTGCGACTATGAGATCTGGATGCGGATCTGCATATGGATTTTGCATCGCATGCATCTGGATATGGATATGGATGCACTGCATAACAAATTTTTGCAAGCCCATTGGGCTATGGATGGAAAAGCTGCATGCTCGAATAATTCCCTTGCTTTTAATGCATGCATGCTTTGAAGTTTCTCTGCACGCATGAGTGAAGTTTTCTCTGCACGCATGAGTGAAGTCTTTTTCTGCTCTGGATCATCTGTCATCAATTTAGAGAGGTTAGAGCCTAGATCCGTGTTTCGATATCTGCAAATTTAGAAGTGATGCATGACTCCGTTGTGCTTTCTTTTTTTCATCTTTCTTCGCCATAGCTTTGTCTATCTTTATCGAATAATTCTTTTTCTTCTTATTTGGTGGAATTCTTCAAAATTAGTGCGAGATCTGGACAATTCTTGATTCGGAGGATATATGCGATGTATTGGACATTGATAAAAACTCCTTTTCCTTTGTAAAGCACACTGTAATGAATTCTGCAATTTATTGAGACAAAAATGGCCACGGAGCATGAATAGTGAATTTTAATTGTAAAAATCTGCACTTTTCAAACTGCTGCCCCAAAAAATGGTGTTTAATTTGCACATAAAGAGAGCATGAATCCTTTCAATCAACACACGAGCTCTGTAACACTGTGCAAACAATTATGCGAGACAAAGATCAACCTCCTTCAAAGCATGCGCCAAATTTGGAAGCTTTTAGCCTTGTTTCCACCTTGCACTGAGCAAAATCCTTCTTTTAATGGGGCGCACTTTTCCTCTTGGCTGCGATTCTTTACTGTGAATTAAATAATTCACCCATATATGGCTGCCCATGCTTATATAACCTTCACAATTCTATAATTAATAATTGCCCTAACAATTAAAGGCAATTAATTAATTAAAAATCATGCTCTTCTCTTTTAAAAATAGCATGTTTAAGGACATGACCATCAATAAATTAAATTAATCAATTTAATCATTCACACTTCACTTCACTTAAGCTTCACGGTGTGCTTTGACCATAGCCACTTTGAAAATAGGAATTAATATAATCATTTAATACTTTAAAAGTATTAATTCCTTCTCAAAAGGGCTGCATTAAATAAATTAAATTTATTTAATTTTGGAATTCTATTTCAATTGATTTATTCCCCTTTGCTTTTGTTGACTTTTCCCTGAGCACTAGGTGCAAAATTGGGTGAATAAATATTAACAAATATTTATTTAATGCATTATTATTCACCCAAGGTGGGTCGCACTTTTTGCATAATAGAATTCTATTTTTAAGAATTTACGACAATGGGATTTTTACCTGCAGCAGCCCGGAAATCCATGATCCACTTAAGTGATTTGACTTTGTGATGGGATTATTTACCTGCAAGGAGCAATAAAATCCCATGATTTCACTTAAGTCACTTTTCTTTTATTTCACCATGGGAATTTTTACCTGAGGCGAGGCAATAAATTCCGCACTCTGACCTCTAACTTTCCCACTGACTTAAGTGAATTTTATATCACGGGAAAAAGTACCTGAAAAAGCAGTATGATAAATTCCACACTGCTGCTTCTATTTTCCCACTTTGCTGGCTTAAGTGAATTTTCTATCACGGGAAAAAGTACCTGCTGAGGCGGGCGATAAAATCCCACACCTGCTTTGCTTCTATTTTCCCACTGCTGACTTAAGTGAATTTTATAACATGGGAAAAAGTACCTGTAGGCGGTATAAAATTTCATCCACACTGCGGCTTCTATTTTCCCATTGCGACTTAAATCCTTTGTTTTCCAAAAATGCGCCCATCCCATGAGGCACTTCTGTCTGCGACTTCGCTTTTTCCCGGTGATCAGACCTCCGATGGTGACTTCCTCCGGGCATAATGTGCGTATATGTTTTCCATTTGCTCCAGGCCAAAAATCGGGCTTACCCGGCAAAGGAATTGTTCAGAGAAATTTCACAGAAAACAAAACGGGACACCACAAAAACACGAAAAATTGCCAAAAGTTACAAATAAAGCCCAAAACTTAAAATAAGTTAAAACCCTTATGGCACATAGGAATAATAACATATTCGCTCATAATAGAGTTAAAACAGAGCGCAAATAGCCTCATACGGGGCTCAAAATAATTAAATACAAATTTCCATGAGACAAATCCCAAATGATGAGAATAAAACAATTTTGGGCATCTGGGTATTTGGCGAAAAAAGGCTAATATGGCTCTTTGGGATTATCTTGTGCATAATCTGAGAACTTTCGGGCAATAAAAACACAAAAGCGACCCATTATTTTAAAAGTACGAAAAATTTTTTCGGATAGGGTAGTCATGATTTTCGGGATGAAATCAGGTGACACCTGATTAGCTCCGTCTGTGGACATCTTTTTTCTCTGTCGAGGAATGAAAAGGAAAAGATGAGATCCCAACATCTCTGGTTTCGTATCTTGTCTTTTGGGCGGGGTCGAGCAAACAAACAACAAACACAACAAAAAAAAAAACAAAACAAGGAAAAACAAACAAAGTTTTATTTATGTACATACGAGTTTTACCACTGCTTCTTGATTGATGAAACGAGCTTGAATCTTTGCCGTTGAAAGCAATGGTAACTCAATTCCATCCGGTAGGCGGAAGAAAGTATCCATTCCTGCTGACTCTTTTGATCACGAAGGGCCCTTTCAGGAGTGGATCAAATTTTTATGTATGCCCTTCGGTTCATGTCTCTTGTCCCACCAGAGTACCCAATCTCGATCTTGAACTTCCTTTCTTTGGCCTTCTTGTCAAATACTCTAGGCAAGTCCTTATCAACTTCATCTGGTGGTGGCTCATCCTTTCTTCTCTCGTGGTGGGTAAGTCTGCATCAACTTGCTCCGTTCCCAGATTTATTTGTTGCATTTCTGAGGAAGAACTATCACCATATTCTTTGTTCTTCTTCAGTATTGATCATGCTTGTTGAAAGTCTCCACTAAGGAAACTAAACCCTTGGGGATTTTGTTACCTTTTGGTTGGGATTCCACTCCTCTTTGTCATCATAACTGGATCACTTTTCCTTTGATTTTTTGTCGTGGTGGTGATTACTCCTTGACATGCGAGAGGACATGCGAGATGTTTGTTCGGGGACTCAGGGTGGTAGACCATCTCCACTTTATAGTTTCCTTGTCGAATATGGACGGTGGTCTATCCGGATTCAATAGTGCATTTTGTGTATGCTGCCAAAAGAATCTGCCTTGGAGTTTTGATTTATTGGAATGAAGTCAATAGAGAAGGCTGCAAAATCGAATGTGGCGGAAAGCACTTTATCTCTGTAATGCTCAGCTTATCTCTTTTGACTTGACTTTGCCCTCGAACTTGCTTTACTAGAAGTTCAGCATCTCCTTGGGCTTTGAGGAGTTTTACTCCTTTCTTTTTAGCTTGCTCCATTCCTAGAAGCAATGCTTCATACTCGCCGTATGATTGGTGTTCTCGAACATCAGCTTGTGGGAGTATGGAAATACCTCATGATCTGGAGATATTAGTAGGCGCCGACTCTGATCAAAAAAAGAACAACATGTGCCTTTAAACTCTAGAGTCCAAACTTTTTCTTCTTCTTTTGCTGGCTCTAGTTTGGTTGAAGTTCTTGCTCTGGAACATCTTTATCCATTTCCAAGAAATAGACCCCACGGTCAGATTCCTGAAAAAGAATCTGAGATCTAGGATCCTCAGATTTTGTAACCGTGTACCTGGACTTCTTTTCGGCTCCAGCTTATGGTTAAGCCCTTTGATAGGAATATGTGCACAGGACCAATCCATCTTTACTTCTCCTCGAGCTCTTTGCGAGAAGTTTCTACTCTTCAACATGACATCCGTAGAGAGGCGGGAATATCTGACTAAGATTGTCATCTTTAATCTCTTGTCGGGAAAAGCTGCGAGAACTTGACTTGTGCATCTTTGATTTGTCGATTAAAGGGACTTGTCTCTCCGTGGAGTAGCACCTTTTTATGGTCTTTGTCGGGGTAAGCCCAAGAGCATCTGCTGACTTTATTGTGGCATGATATTATCGAAGCTTTGAATCTAAAACGCAATTGCTTAACTTGAAACCATTAAGCAATAGGGAAACATAGAATGGTTCCACTCTTTCAGAAGATGGTGAGGATTTAACAACTGCTGTGTTGTTCTGGGGAGGAGTATCCTTGGGCTTAGGCAAAAGGCCTTTTGATGTACTGGATTGTCTGGTGATTGCACATATTTGACTAGCATATTTAACTGCTCAGGAAAAGCTCTCAGGTATTCGGCTTCTGACATTTGAACTTTAGTTTTCTTGGCATGATCAACAATGTCGAAGGAAGGAATAGATTCAGATACCTGAGCCGCTTTCTGTGGTTGAGATGAAGAACTTGCATTCTTATCTCTAGGAGCTAAAGGAAGAAGGTAAAGGGCTGCCCCTTCTTTGTTCGTCAGCTAATGCCTCAGCTTGGCGAGTTTGTGATCTTGTAAGTACTGCATATGCATGACCATGATCATCTTCATGAAGTTTCTCATCGTCATGTTCAAATTTGTAGTTTAGGAAATTAATGTTGGAGTCGCGGCGGGAGCTACAAAATCATCATTCTCGGGTCGAGATCGGCATCGACTTCTGGTCTTCTTCATTCATCTCACGTTGTTTACGGGAGGAGCGGCTTGATTGCTAATCTTTGGGAACCAAGCAATGCGGTTTCGGTTGTTGTTGAAATTCGAGCGAGGGCGTGTTATTGTTGCCTTGAGCCATTTGAGCCATTTGTTTCTTCATCTGCATCATCTCATTTGCTAACTTTTGCAATAGTGAATCGGAAGTAGTAGCAGAGGATGAACTTTCAGCTCTAGAAGTGTTGCTCTTTATCTTTCCAGCCATGATGAGGTCGTCTTCAATTTCAACCGCCATGTTTTGAGCTCTAACTAAAAATCAGCGGGACGTGCTCTTGCGATTGATAGCTTACTTGGGAAAAAGCATTGATGAAGAACACCTTTTGATTCTCGTCATTCGAGAGAAGCGAAGCGGAATTTTATACTGAGTAATCTTTGGAATTTTGCAATAAAATCCCGCATGTGCTCATGTGGCTCCTTCTTAATTGAGTGAGTTGAGTTATCAATGTCTTTGGAATCTTGGCTGCCTTGAATCTTTTCGAGAACGCATCCGCATAGTAGCTTGATTGGTTATGGTGCGGGAGCTAGCGGTAGAACCATTCTCGGCCAAGTCATGCGAGTCTCATGAAGAGTCGACGAGATACATCTTCATGTTCATTGCAAGCACTCCACGAGGATATGAAAAAGCTTGAGCCAAGTGGTCATCGGATTTTGCTTTGCCATCTCCAAAGAATTTTGGAAAATTCTTTCTCGTCCCTTTAGGTAGATCATGCATAGGAGGTTAGATTCGGAGGTCAAAGGTTGCACCCCATGGAGCAGCTGCGGGGCAAGTGGGTTTCGGTTCGGCATGATGAGCGGGGCACGTCCTCTCGAGTAGACTTGATGAATAATTCCATTTGCCGGATTATCTTTGAAGATGATCGGATCTGGATGAGCGTGCACTCTTCTTCCTGGTGAAAGACTAGATCTGCGGCTTCTAACTTGAGGAGGATGATTGAAATTGAATTGCTCCTGCAGTCTGAAGAAATGATCAGTCCTTCCTTGCGCCTTCACGGATCGGGTGAATGGACGTTCAGCCAGGTTGAGATTTGTATGGAAAACACTCTGATCTTCAAAGATAAGCTTTGATCTGCAAAGATAGTTGTTCCCCAGCGGAGTCGCCAAAAACTGTTGGCTAGATTTTCTGCATAGCATAAAACCTAGGCAGTCATGAGATAAATCTCCCTCATTTAACCGGTGAGGCTCTCGTGTGTCGATTTGTCGATAAAATGTGTTTTTATCTATCGGGGTTTTACTTTAACCACTTAGTTCATGAACCATAACTAAGAAGTTACTGCGGCAAGTAAGCATTTGTTTAAGAAAGGAAAATTATAGAAGAAGGAAGTAAAGGAAATACGAGAGAAGAAATGGGAAGATGTGCATCCCGATTAGTAGATAGCGAGAGCTAATTGCATGCACATAGAAGAAACTTAATAGATTTGAACACACGAGAATTATAAAGCAAAGGGCTCTAGATCTAGATCTAAAATAACACAAAGTTTACTTAAAGATCTAAGATTTAAAAGCAAGAAAACACGTGATGCAAGTGACACAAAGTTCTCAGGAAACACTGCTCCTTTGTATTCCTTTGCTCCAAGTTGCTCTCGGGGTTCGGCCACAAAGTCTAGAACACAAGATTGCTTGCTTACAAATTCGATCGATGATTAACCAGAAGGTTCTTCCTCTACTTATAGAATGTAGAGGGCGATTACAAGTTGGAAGCTTTAGTTGAGTGGCACATGTGGAAGTGAAAAAAAGCAAGTGCGATCTTCCTCTGGAATTCCTCTTTGCATGACATGTATGATTTCTATTTGAAAATAGAACCTTCTATTTTGCATGCTTTGCCACCTATCTCAGTAGTTGACTTCTTGAGTAATGGCTTTTAAACCAATCACTTAAGTTGTATAATTTAATTGATCGCTCAATTACTTTGTCGAAGGAAAGAAGAAGGAAGAGGAAAGCTGACTTTGTCGGAGGAAAGAAGAAGGAAGAGGAAAGCTGACTTTGTCCTTTTTCATTTTCATGTCTGCATCTGGTGATTCAAAGCTGGATCGGAAGCAATTTGGAATTAGTTGGATCTTGAAGCAATTTGGATCTGGAAACAAGTTGGAATTGCAAGCAGTTGGAATTGGAAGCAAGCTGGAATTTTGCCTTCGCATTGTCTTCTCTTTTATCCTTGAAGCTTTTGCAGTTCTTCTGTTGTACATGCATCAGTGCAAGGTTGGCCGTAGATAACTCATCATCCTTATTTTTAATTGCATATGAGCAATTAAAAATTGCAGAAAACACTCGGGGTGAATGAAAATTCAATGAAGGCTTATTTGGAAGATGAGAGCACATGCAAGGTCTTGGAAGGAATTTCCCACGCTTTTCTTCTTCTTCATGGGCTGCATTGAAACAAGAGGATGAAGCCTTTGTGCGAGAAGCTTTTGCTGACTATGAGATCTGGATGCGGATCTGCATATGGATTTGCATCATCATGCATGCATGCATCTGGATATGGATCTGCACTGCATAACAAATTAAGCAATTGGGCTATGGATGGAAAAGCTGCTGACTCGAATAATTCCACTTGCTTTTAATGCTGCGCATGAGTGAAGTTTCTCTGCGCATGAGTGAAGTTTTGCTCTGGATCATGTCTATCAATTTAGCAAGAGGTTAGAGCCTAGATCCGTGTTCTCGATATCTGCAAATTTAGAAGTGATGCATGACTCGTTGTGCTTTCTTTTATCTTTCTTCGCCATAGCTTTGTCTATCTTTGTCGAATAATTCTTTTTCTTCTTATTTATTTGGAATTCTTCAAAATTAGTGCGAGATCTGGACAATTCTTGATTCGGAGGATATATGCAATGTATTGGACATTGATAAAAGCTCCTTTTCCTTTGTAAAGCACTGTAATGAATTCTGCAATTTATTGAGACAAAAATGGCCACGGAGCATGAATAGTGAATTTTAATTGTAAAAATCTGCACTTTTCAACTGCTGCCCCAAAAAATGGTGTTTAATTTGCACATAAAGAGAGCATGAATCCTTTTCAACACTTTTTGAGCTCTGTAACACTATGCAAACAATTATGCGAGACAAAGATCAACCTCCTTCAAAGCATGCGCCAAATTTGGAAGCTTTTAGCCTTGTTTCCACCTTGCAGAGCAAAATCCTTCTTAATGGGGCGCACTTTTCCTCTTGGCTGCGATTCTTTACACTGTGAATTAAATAATTCACCCATATGGCTGCCCATGCTTATATAACCTTCACAATTCTATAATTAATAATTGCCCTAACAATTAAAGGCAATTAATTAATTAAAAATCATCATGCTCTTCTCTTTTAAAAATAGCATGTTTAAGGACAACCATCAATAAATTAAATTAATTCAATTTAATCTTCACACTTCACTTCACTTAAGCTTCACGGTGTGCTTTGACCATAGCCCTTTGAAAATAGGAATTAATATAATCATTTAATACTTTAAAAGTATTAATTCCTTCTCAAAAAGGGCTGCATTAAATAAATTAAATTTATTTAATTTTGGAATTCTATTTCAATTGATTTATTCCCCTTTGCTTTTGTTGACTTTTCCAAGCACAGGTGCAAAATTGGGTGAATAAATATTAACAAATATTTATTTAATGCATTATTATTCACCCAAGGTGGGTCGCACTTTTTGCATAATAGAATTCTATTTTTAAGAATTTCTGACAATGGGATTTTTACCTGAGGCAGCCCGGAAATCCCATGATCCACTTAAGTGATTTGACTTTGACAATGGGATTATTTACCCTGCAAGGCAGGCAATAAAATCCCATGATTTCACTTAAGTCACTTTTCTTTTATTTCACCATGGGAATTTTTACCTGCAAGGCTGGCAATAAATTCCAGTTTGCCTGCTGCCTCTAACTTTCCCACTGCAGCTTAAGTGAATTTTATATCACGGGAAAAAGTACCTGCTAAGCAGGTACAAAATTCCCACCTGCTTGCTTCTATTTTTCCCACTGCAGCTTAAGTGAATTTTCTATCACGGGAAAAAGTACCCTGAGGTGAGGCAATAAAATCCCCACACACTGCTTGCTTATTTTCCCCTTTGTGACTTAAGTGAATTTTATAACATGGGAAAAAGTACCTGCTTGGCGGTATAAAATTCCCACCTGCTGCGGCTTCTATTTTCCCATTGCGACTTAAATCCTTTGTTTTCCAAAAATCGCCCATCCCCGAGGGCACTACGTGCTGCGACTTCACTTTTTCCCAGTGATCCGGACCTCGATGGCGACTTCCTCACGGGCATAATGTGCGTATATGTTTTCCATTTGCTCGGGCCAAAAATCGGGCTTACCGCAAAGGAATTGTTCGAGAGAAATTTCACGAGAAAAGCAAAGCGGGACACCACAAAAACACGAAAAATTGCCAAAAGTTACAAATAAAGCCCAAAACTTAAAATAAGTTAAAACCCTTTGGCACATAGGAATAATAACATATTCGCTCATAATAGAGTTAAAAGCAGGCGCAAATAGCCTCATACGGGGCTCAAAATAATTAAATACAAATTTCCATGAGACAAATCCGGACGAGAATAAAACAATTTTTTTAGTTAAGGGTTAATGTGTTACAAACATGTTGTACATTTAGGTTTATTGATTTAACGTAATGGATAAATCATAATATAACTCCAAAATAATTTTTAAGATAAAACAATTTATACAATTATTCAAAACATAATTAGAGGAGTGTACTTAGCTGAAACAAGAGACAAAGATGTGATATGGTAGTGCATGGTGATTGTGTAGATTTGAAATGGCCTCAAAGTGCTTCATTTTCATAACTTGAGTGTAATTGTGCGAAGGTATGGAACCATATGTCATGTGTAGAAGTGTGGTATGGTCCTTTATTATATGGATTTGAATGGGAGTGAATTAGCACTTTGTAACTCTTTCTGTGGTTTTAAAACTATGTGATAGCCATTGCACTAAAATCCTATGTGTCACACATTTTTGGAACCCTATATACTATGTAAAATAATGAAAAATGATATCAATGGGTGGGAGACCCTACACAAATAATAGTGTTTGGGTTGAAGCACCCATGCACTGCCTATGTCAGCGCTTCTCTGAAGAGGCCTCAAACTACACATAGTTCCGGATGTAACTATTTTTGCAGCTCAATCACATGACAATGAGAATTAATAGCTTATCACACTTTACCTTGGTTTAAATTGGCTTTGAAAGTATTTATAATGGGAAGCTTGACTCTTGAACATAGTTGGAAGTACTTGAACTGTGTGTGGGCTACTCCTAGATCATGTTGTTTCTTTCAAGGGATCAAGGATAACACGAATTTCTTTAAAACTGTATTGTGGAATGAGTGCTCTTGAAATTACCAAGTGAGGGAAATAGGTTAGAGTTTCATTCATAGGCACGCACACATTTAATTTTGCACTAAGGATGACCTATGGGATATGAACCGACCCATGAAAGATATTATATTTGAAATGTTTTTGCTGAGCAAATATGAAGAAACCATCCCCTTTGGATTGAATTCTTAGATAATTTAGTCCTTGATGGATGGTCCTATGTAAGTAGTTTGTGGGTTTTTTACGAATTTCATAGAGTAATGTATGCAATAATTATATTTGTTATGAGATGATGCATTTTGTTCTATGAGAGACTAAGCAACATGAATAAATAAACAAAACATGGAGGAGAGATAATGATATGTCACCTAGGATTAGAATGCACACACTGTAAGTCATGTTTTAGGTGTGGATCCAAAGTTTTCATTATCAAATGATAAATTGTCAAAATTAGTTGTCTACAATCGAGCAAATATTTTAGCTTCAAGTCCCACTTTTATCCAATGCAATATGGCCTTTGATTTGAGCCACTTGAGCAATGTAAAAATATGTGATTTGGAAGTGTTATTACAATGCCAACATTTGTTGTTGCAGAGGCTTATAGAAGGAAGTTTTCTCTTCAGTGGCTAGGATGGTGGCTCAACTCTAAGTTGATGGTAGAGAAAGAACACTAGTGGATGCAAGCAACTTGCTAACCATATATACATAACAACTAAGTTACTTGAATGATGGTGTCTAACCAAAGTCAATCCAACTAGATTGTTTGGTTGATTAAGGGACTGAATTCTAAACTTTTTTATATGGGTTAAATTAGGACCATGATAAAGTGAATTATTGAGAAAAAAACTTCTTGAAGACACTTTGAAGTCCTTAGCGTAAGTTAGACCATGTCTACCATATAGCTGAATTATATTGAGGGTGATTGAGATTATATAACTTAAATTACATTTGTTATATAATATATTCAACAATGTGTTTAGTTTTGGAAGTCATCTTATGTAAGTAGTTATAGTGCATTGTATATGTAAAATTACTTTCCTCGTCTATACATTCTATAATAAAACCCCAAACAAAAAATTAAATTTATAACTAAAAATACACTTTAAAAGATCTAAGATGTTAAAAGGCAACATTATTATCGTTAATGGTAATTGCAAAATTTAATAATTCTACATATCTTCTAAATATAAATAATTAAATGTTTTCTACATATTTTAAAGAACATGTTCCATTAAAGAAACACGTAGAGGTATTTACCTTTAACAAATATTTACTAATAATAATACTTTATATTATATAAAAATTATAGTATATATTATGGGAAATTAATGATTTTATATGAACATTGACTTCTTTGTGTTATGATTGAATGAAGATTACATATAGTTGATGCACACTTATTGAGTAAGTGTATATCTATATTGAAGCCTTCCTTTGGCTAAGTAACGACGACTAAGGACATCCAATCTATCCAAGTCACCTCAGAAACAATCCATTTTTGGATATCTATATGGACATGTACCTTGGTAGATGGCTTAACAAGCCATCATCCTCATCATTAAATTACAACACTTTGTTAATAAATATTATATTTAAATTTCCTACCCACCTTCCACCAAACTAAACTTAACTTTAAAGAATAAAGAGTAAAATTTCTTGGGTCATCTTCGAAGAATTTTTTAAGATTGACATAATATATATGAAGTGAACGAGTTATAAGAGTTAAGAAGGAAAAACACTACATACTAACACACGTGTTTTTTCAAATAATTCTCAATGATTTTATGGTAAGAAAATAACTGTGAAAGTCCCAACCAAAAACACTACATACTAACACACGTGTTTTTTCAAATAATTCTCAATGATTTTATGGTGAGAAAATAACTGTGAAAGTCCCAACCAATTGTTTTTTGAGCATGCAGATTATTTCTCCCCCTAATAGGCGAGCAACTTAGAGGAAAAATCATATCACTGTATAGGGGAGAGGGGCTAGTAGTGGTACACCCTAAGTTAAGGGGTCCATAAAATCAATTGTTTATCATATGGGATTGTGATTTTTTCACTAATATGTAGTTTAGATTTGTATTAGCTTATATTTTTCTTTGAAATGTTCAATTGGAGGGAAACCTATATTTTGAATTGATTTAAAATACTAAACTTGAGTTACACTACAACCATGGTGGAAACCAATACTTGAATATGGGTGAAATTGGTTGAACATTGACTTTTTTGTACTTGTACATCGGTCTGAGAGGTCTTACATGTCATGATGTGATTGGCTACTCTACATAATTATTATGTCAAAAAAAAACTACTTCATAGTACTATGACAACTATTGGACCTTGTTCACCGATTGGCCCCTCTCCCCTAAATCACTTTTCCCCTTGATCTGCTTTTACACATGGTGACACACTAACAACTCTGCCTCCTCCCTGCACAGTGCACATAGCAAACATTTCCCCGGAATACCTTTACCCGCTGTGACACCACCACGTGGTGGCGGGTGACTAGTGGTAGGGATTATTCAAATAAAAAATACTTGACGGAATATTCTAAAAAATAGATCTATTCAACCACATCAACAATTATGGGAACCTCGCCTAGTCAATATCTTTCCTTAGCCGACTTGATCTATAATTTACACACTTACCCGGTTCTTATTGAAATAAAGAATCATATAATTAGATATATACTTAAATAGGATAAATATGCCAACCTGGAAAGTCGTCCTTTCTGAATGTAGTCACAGCACATCACTGAGCCTTCAACTATCACATGAATAGCTTTCAAAAGTTTCTCACTCTCTGCAGGCATTGCTCTCTTGAATTCATTCAGATCTTTTGCATGTAGAACAATCTCTTCCAGTAGTTGAATGCACTCGGACACATTGGATCTCGCTTTCACACATGTCTCCAGGGCAAATGCCACCACAGACAAACCCACAAAAATCCAATGTGTTTGTGCTATGCCTTTTACTGAACGCAACACCATGTTGCCCATCTCCTTTGCTATTCCCTGAACACACACAAATACGGTCAACATGGTGCTTTCCATTCCTAAAACCCAAATTCAAAAATTTCATGCATTACCGTTTCACTAAATTTGTCTGCTTCTTTCGAAATGGTATCAATCACTTGAGCACCAAGTTTTGTGGCCGATCCCACAGATTCAAGGTGAATCCCCAAGACGAAGAGGAAGAGGAAGACGTTGACGGTTGTGATTTCGCCTACAACAGTAAACGCACATGAATTAATAATTTTAATTAAGAGCATCGAAGTATAAAATAATCATAGGTTGAATGGGTGGAGGTTACCTTGATCATTTGCAGTTGATTTTGAATGAAACTGATAAGCGGCTGTATTTGTTGCAGTGGATCTGTTTCCTCAATGCTGCGCTTAATCGATTCAAGTAAGAGAGTGGAATCAGATTCAAGCGATTGATGAGGAGGGCTGTCTGCAACCTGCTCAGATTCAACCACTGGATGAGGAGGGGTGTCGGCAGGCTGGTCAGATGGATTAACACAGCAGCAAGCACAAGAATTCCCCAAACAACGACCACAAGAGTTGCCCATCTTTCTTCCGATGATTTGTGAAAAGGATAACTTGATGAAAACCAGAGAAATACAAGGATGCAGTTAGTCAATCTGCCTACTATTCTGTATTGTACAGTCTTCAAACTCGTCTGTATTCTACTTAGTAACGTTACAATACAGAGGAGGAATAATATGGTTTAGGGGAGAGAGGAGTCAATGGCGGTGCGCCCTAAGTTAAAGGCCCACAAATTCAATTTAAATATAATGTGAGATTTTGATTTTTTCACCAGCACATGGTTCAATATTTTTTTAAATTATGTATATTGTTTTGAGTGTTGAATTGTTGGGAAAGACATATTTTGAATTCATTTAAAATAGTAAATTTGAGTTGCACTACATTTTGATTGGGACCCATACTTGATCATGGGTGATAATGGTTGAACATTGACAATTTAAAAATGATACATCTTACATGGCATGATGTGCTTGGGTGTTGTCATGTCAAAAATGACTAATCACCAGGGACTTTTATGACAACTATTGGGTGTTGTGTATTCAAGACACTATATCCACAACTGGACTCTGCTCAACTATTGGTGTCTCTCCCCTAATGGCATTGGCCTCCCACCTGACTCCTTTGCCAAACACTGTCTAAGCTTCGAAAAGCACGCTCTGTACATGCTCCCTCGCCGGATGGGCCTGCAACATCCTTTCTGACATTTTTATTAAATTTCTGACAATATGTCACTTTTAAGCCGTAATCAATTATTTTATTTTATATTGTCATTAATATTAAATATATTTAAATCTATTACTAAATGTTTAATATTTTTTTATATTTTTAAAATGTACGTTTAAGAGAATGTGTAAAATAGGTAATTGCGCGAAGGATCGTGTGATGTAGATTTTCCTTTTTTCCATTAATCATTTTACTTTGGCCAGTAAAGCAGGGAAAAACGTAGACATAATATATTCAAGCAACTGTATGTATAAACACTTCACTATGAATATCTTGCATGCCAAAAGCTACTATTGCTTAGTTGATGCTATAAGTAACAATGAAATAAGTGAGAGAAGTATGGGGCTTGTGAAATACAATATAAACAACCATTATGTAAAAAAGTTGCTAAATTTTGTTGTTGTTTAGTCTTGCAAGTGAATTCTCCATTGCCTTCAGCATCTCCAAGATGTGACTGAACCTGCAATCAAGATTGAAAACATTTTAAGTAAACTGCAATATAATTTAATGCATCTTTATGTATTTTGCAAATCTCATTCAAGGAGTTTTTTTAAGGAATACTTACTTACATGAAAGCACAACAAGAGGAATTGGGAATGGCACCGTGACCATGACCGTGATATTATTAAATATTTCAAACAAAGGGGGATAGTGTATAGAGTGTCTGAATGTTGGTATTCTAATGATGATGTTATGCAGTTATAACTTATCATATTTGTTCAATGAATTTATAAACAATTTTATATTGCAAGCCTGCACTACAACAACTAATGAACTGAATCACTTCTGTATTTAGGCCTAAAAACACTAATGTCAAACCCAAATTTTATTTTTATAGGGTATATCCAGTTGTTTGTTACTCGTTTTAACTTTTTGTGTAATACGGAGTTGTAATGGGCCCTCCCCCTTTAAATATGGCATGAAAAACAAAGAAGTGACCAAGACAGCTCCTAGATTTCAATTTTGGAACCGACCAACTATATCAAACCAAAAGTCTTCATACACTATTTTCATGAGACCACATATATTTCATGCATTTTGTCAAACAGTTCACATGCTTCCACATTTGTAGACATGACTTCCAGGGTACTGAAAACTTAATCATCTCTTTTATATGTTCTAAACGTATTGCATTTTCTATAAATCTATTTTTTAATCTTGTTGGCTGGCATGCAATGGTGTATTACACCTTCCAATTACTTTGTAGGATACCAATCTTATTCTTAAAGCCCTGAAACTCAATTGTCTTGCAATGGCACTATCGGAGAGTGCTCGAGTGACTACTTGTGTGCATGAAGAGTTGTGTTGATGGATGAAATGTAATATCCTTCAACAAAAGATTGAAAAGGTTGTTTTCTTTTGTATTATGATATTTATATCCTAGGAATATCGTTGTTTGTAGAAGGTTGTTTATAAAAAGGTTCACAACAATTTTTCAGTTAATGATTAGGAGAAACAAAAATCCAAGAGTGAGCACTACAGGCCATAGAACTTGATTAGCATGATGTGCTAAGGCTAATAAGTGATTGCTTTGTGGGTTAGAGACGTATCTTGAAGTTATCTAAGTGTGGTTATGGTTTTGATGCGGTGTGTAACTTAAGTTTTTATTGTCATGAATTACAATTATGTCTTCTAGATGTGCATGTGGAAGCCATGTGGAGAAAATACGTGAAAAGTGTGAAAGGACACCATGCCTTGTTTTTATATATTGTACTTACAAAGAGATTACCTGGTTGGATAGAAGTCAAAAGTCTAAACCATGCAAATGACCTTTTAGATGCAATATATATTCCTGATACTGGTTTCAAAGTCCTTCACAAATAATAATCATAATAGATGAAATAAGCAAATAAACGTTGTGCCCTTGACTAAACTTTTTCAGTCAAAAATTACAATTCCAGGTTCTTTACCCAAATTTCAAAAAAAGTATTATTCAAGGGTATTTACCCAAATTATAGCTGATAGAAATAGGTCTATGGAAACATGCAAGAGTGAGTCACCAGCATTTTCATGAGCCAGCGAGCCCCCCAGGAATTTCAGTTCATATTGTCAAAATCATGAACAAAAAACAATAGGCAATTTTCTTGAAAAGATTAATCGAGAAATAATGGTGAACAACACAAATAAGTAAAGGCAAGTTTTCAGAAATGCAACAATGATTACTTTGGTAAAATTCAAGATGATACCAAAAACGGTGATTAGTTGGTGATTATGGTGGCATGATATCAACAACACCAACATGAGCATCACTCTAAAAATGACCTTTACTAATACTAACTATATTTAGGCCAGAGGAATGATTCTACGAGGTAGAGTGATGTTACATAAATTCAACAACTTGGGTGACAACAACTTGGGTAGCATCATACTCATTAAGCATTACCAGCACTCATGACAAAGGGTTTTCATAAAATCAGATATATTAACATCTGACTTTCTGTTTTTGAATTAAATATCAAGCCAACTTATATGGAAGAAATGCAATCTAAAATTTATGTATGGTTGAAACGACCACAAAATTACATCAAAATAGTCTTAGCAATACATAATGAAGAAGATGCATGAAAAGTGTTTGAGAGAATGATTAACTAGAATATTGTGTTGTGGACAACTATGATTTTAGGCTATGCACAAAATGGGTATGACGAAAAGCTATGAATGCTCATCTAATGAAATTATTATATTGGGTTGTTCAATACTGATCAGGGGATCAGTTCAGGCTTCATACATTCCATAATTCTCCCTAAACTACTACAATGTAGAAGATGGATCTGAGAGATTTCCGTCAACTATTTGAACGCAAAAAAAGGAGTTCATATGCTCAATTTATGGCCAGTCAAAGTTTAGGTGTGAAATTGGTCAACCGGGGTCAACAGGCGAGTTACGTGTTGACACTTGGCATAATGGAAAAAATGAAGTCTAATCATTTGCAAAGATTATTTGCACCACCGGTCTTGACGGTTGAATAAAAAATTTGTAGGCCCCGATATTTGTTGGTTGGGGGCCCTAGGTTCAAGACACTCTTTTAATGGAGGGGTGCTGTTGGTGCAAAATCACAGCACCCACAGGACTCCAACGCGATGGGTTGAAGTCTCGGTCTGTGCACAACATGGAGCTTTTCCCAAGTGTGGGACCTCGCGAAATCGGAAAAGCTCTCCGGATGAAGGCCGGCTCCTATTCCTCTGTTCAGATGCACGAATAAAACGCAGAGGGTTTACCAAAAAACTAATCTAAGCGCGAGGAGACGGGGAGAGAGAAATGCATATAAATAAAACCTAAACTACGGAGGTGATGCACCGAGGAATGAAGAACATTAGCTTTGCAAAAAATAAACACAGACCACACAGATGCAATACCAACACCATGCACAGGTAGCCAAAATGCAACAAGAGTTCGAAAATGACAGCAATAAATATATGAGAGGGTTTAGAAGCAATCACAGACATACATATATTGCTCAAGGATCGATTCAATACATTGCAATGGCCAAGAGGCAAAAAATGGCATTACAGTCCATATGGGAGGTTTGAAAACTCCACAAAATCTCTTGCGAGCAGGAGAGAAGGGAGGGTGCAAAGTAGAAATGCCCAACACTTGAAAAACAGCCCCTCCTTGCCAATATATAGGAAGAAGAAAAATGAGAGAGGAGAAGAATTCGCCCCTCTTTTCCAACCACCTCCAAAACTGCACTTAACTCTTCAACAACCATGGTGGTAGGTGAGATCCCCAACGCCTGATGGGTTCGGAACTCCCTTGTGCATTTGCATCGGGTATAGAGGACTGCTCGACATGCTTCTGATCCGTGCGTTTCCGACTTGTTTTCCCGATCCGGAAATCCGATTTGCATTGTGTCGGGTTTTGACGACCTCCCGACATGCTCCTTCATCATGCGTTTCCGACCTGTTTACCCGATCCGGAAATCCGATTTGCTTGTTGGCGGGTTTTGGGAACCATGCGACATATTCTTTGGTGTCGGGTTTTGGAGAACCCCCGACATGTTTTTGCGCCATGCGTTTCCGACGTGCAAACCCGACTTGTCGACCCGATTTCCTTTGTGCGTCGGGTTTTGGAGACCCGACGACATATCTCCTTGTGTCGGGTTTTTTAGAACTCCCGACATGCTTCTTTGACGTGCAAACCCGACTTGTTTTCCCGACTGGAAACCCGATTTCCTTGCATCGACGCCGAGACCGATGGTGAGGACACGTGGCGACGTTTTATTGGCTCGCGGGCCATGCGGGCCAATCTTTCCATTTTGACCTTTTTGACCAAAACTTGGCCAAAAATCTGATTTCTCTCCCGACGCCCGCCATCTCCCCAGGACATGTGGCAACACCCGTGGCGCATGGGCCAAAACTCAAAAATTTCTCCTTTGCGCCAAACACTTGGTGGATTTTTACCCGCTCCCCCGACGACACGTGGCGCGTTCGATTTTTGGCTAAAATTTTCCTTTTGCAAATTTTTCCAAAACTTGGAAATTTTCCAAGTTCTCCTCCGCGCTCCGCCACCTCCAAGGACACGTGGCGGCTTCCCTTGGCTGCGGGCCTGTTAGGGGAAAATTTCCCACAAAAACTCCGCCGAGCCATAACTCAAAAAATATGAGGAGTTAGGAGGAAAACTTGACCTTTCTGGAAAGCTGATAAAAAGCTCTATCCAATGGTGCCACTTCCAGAAACCTTTGAGTGCACGATAATCGAAAAATGGAGGCGAGGCACAAGAGAGAGGGAGCAAAGGAGTTGGCCATAAAAAATGAGCAAAAAGGGGGGCATATTTTTGACAACAATTTGGCGACTCACGGGGTTACCTGCCTGCTAGGTAGAAGATCAATGGCCTTTAGCGATCCATTGGGCATGGAGTCATAAGCAAGACCTGAAACCAACGATGATACCACGATCCCAAGCCCGACACATGCAACTCCTTCTCGAGAGCACACTGCTGAAGCTGTAGAGAACCCACCCTAGGAGCAACAAAACTGTGCCCAAAGCACTTAGGAAAGCTGAAACCTAACTACAACAAGACAATGTGCACGCACTTAGAGGAATTGAAATCTAGGCTAATATTTACAAGGGTAGAACTTTTCTCTCTTCAGTAGCAATGTTTAAGATAGATTCCGTTGACGAGAATCGGGAATTCTTCTCCGTCCAATGTAGACAATTGGAAGGCATTGCTATTCTTACATCCCGTGACCATGTAGGGGCCACTCCAAATGGCATCAAATTTGGAATGCCTTCCCGGTTTTGCCCGGTCTGCATCCCATTTTAGAACTAAGTCCCCTTCCAGGAAGGTCCTTGCTCTTGCTTTCTTATCAAACCATCTTTTCGTTAAGGCCTGATCTTTCTCAATTGTTTGAACTGCATGTTCTCTAATTTCTGCCAATTCCATCAACTCTGCATACCGGGCCTCCATTGGTTCGAACTCAGCCAACTCCAATTGTTTCATGAACTCCAATGCAGGCAGTTCTAATGATATAGGCAATACTGCCTCTTTTCCATAGACCAACTTATAAGGGGAATTGCCTGTAGACCTCTTTGGTGTTATCCTGTCAGCCCACAATGCTGATTTTAGCCTGGTATGCCATGTTCTTTGATTTTCATCCAGAGTCCTCCTGATGATTCTTAGCAAATTTTTGTTTGTGGACTCTGCCTGTCCATTACCCTGCGGGTAATAATTTGAAGAGGTGCTCAAGTAGATTCCATTCTTGACAGCCCATTCTGTTATCCTGGAACCTATGAATGCCAATGCATTATACGATATGATGATAGTGGCGGCACACGAACACTGGTCACTATTCCTTCATAAAACTCTAGTATATTGGACTCGTTTGCCTCCTTGAGCGCTACCGCTTCGGTCCACTTGGTGAAATAGTCCGTTGCCGTGAGAATCCACTTGTGGCCTTGGCTTGAGTTTGGATTGATGACCCCGACGAAATCCAATCCCCATTGCATAAATGGTTGGTCGACCAAAATTGGGTGTGATGGAAGTCTTTGCTAGTCTCTCTTTGCTGTGAAGAGTGCACATTTCTTGCACTTTCTTATCCATGTATAGCAGTCATTGAACACTGTGGGCCAATAATACCCTGCTTTCATTATCTTGAGAGATGTCACTCGTGGGGCAAAATGTCCACCAGAATCTTCATCGTGAAAATCTCGTAACACCCTCTCAATTTGACCTATCCCAATGCACCTCAATAGAACTCCATTAATGTCCCTCTTGAACAAAGCACCATCGACAAGCACATATGGGATAGCTTGTAATCTAAAGTATCTTCTCTTTGCTTTGCTCATTTCTGGAGGGCATAGGCCTGTCTGTAGGAAGTGAATCATATTACGAGTCAATAAGGAGTAAGCACATCATCATTTTCGTGTTCTTGACCATCCTGTAGCACAAGGCGACTTCTTTTTCATCACCTGCTTCAACTTGTTGACTCAAGGCTAGTTGTTCGCATAGTCCCTTTCCACGTACTAGCTTTGTGACCTTGATCTCGATGTCATATTCCATGACACGA
The DNA here is from genome assembly GCA_018340775.1 of Taxus wallichiana var. yunnanensis. NCBI lineage: Eukaryota > Viridiplantae > Streptophyta > Pinopsida > Cupressales > Taxaceae > Taxus > Taxus wallichiana. The sequence goes on from CM031243.1 coordinate 670,361,284, forward strand.
GTTATCCATCCTGCACGCTTCTCATTCAGATCCTTGTTTAGAAGGAAGTCCTTAACTCCCGCATGAGAAACCAACAATTGGATCTTGTTGTTTGAGACTAGGTGCTTGAATTTCTTTAAGCTCCTGATCACTGCAAGGACATGCTTTTCAATGAAAGAGTATCTAGTTTCATATTCCTCCAAGCCTTGACTGAAGAAAGCAACTGGTTGTTCTAATCCTTCTTTGTTTTGTTGTACCAGGATTGCAGAAATCGTGTCCCCACCACCAAAGGCATATAGCACGAAGTCCTTGGAGAAGTCTGGATTGACGAGGGTCGGAGCTTGAGATATAGCCTCTTTTATTTCCTCAAAACTTGCCTTGCCTTCAGATGTCCACTTAAATGCCATGCTCTTCTTTAACATCATCGTTATTGGCTTTACGAGAGCTGCAAAGTTTGGAACAAATCTGCGGACAAAATTGATCCTTCCTAAGAAGCTTTGAAGAGCCTTCTTGTGACTTGGCAATGGAAAAGCTCGAATTGCTTCGACTCTCTCTGGGTCAATCGTCAACCCTTCCTTTGAAACAATATGGCCTAGAAGTTTTCCCTCGTGAGCCAAGAATATGCATTTTTGGGATTGATGATACCCCAAATCTTCTACACCTCGAAATACTGCCTTAGATGAAAGAGGTGATCCACTGCATTTTTTGAGAATACAGTGATGTCGTCAAGATATATTAGAACTATTTTATTGATCAACCCCTTAAATGCCATATCCATTGCCCTTTGGAAGGTGGCTCCAGCATTTGATAGCCCAAATGGCATTTTCTTGTAGGCATATGTCCCCCATTTGGTGGTGAAAGCCATCTTGAATTGGTCATCTTCTTTCACCATCACCTGATTATACCCTGAGTAGCCATCTAGGAGAGAGAATCTCTCTGAACCGGATACTACTTGCAATATTTGTTCCATCGAAGGAAGTGGGTAATGATCTTTGAGAGATGCCCTGTTGAGGTCTCGGAAGTCTACACACAACCTAATTTCTCCGCTCTTCTTCCTGACCGGGACCAAGTTCGCAACCCAGCTTGAGTGCTTGATCGGGAATATAATGCTTGCCTCTATTAGCTTGTTAAGCTCCTTCTTCATTAGAGGCTCAATGTGAGGGTTGGTGGTCTCTGTTTACGCACTGATGGGCTTAGCACGGATCAATTCTATGGTATGTTGTGCCAAATTTGGATCGAATCCTCTCAAGTCTTCGTAGCTCAGCGAAGACATCTGGAAATTCTTGGCAAAAGCTGTATGAAACCTGATTTTCTGCTCGGTGGCCACTTTGCCAATTTGAAGTGTTTTGCCTTCCCAGCCGGAATTGGCTCGAATCTTCTCTCTTGACTTTGTATGTTAGCCTTTTCCTTAAGAAGCTGGTCGTTAGGGTTGAAGATAGACTCAACGTTACTAAACCCTTAGGAAGCTTGTTTGTCGTATTTGCACCACTTGATCTCCATCTTGCTTCTCTAGCCTATCACGATTTCTAGCTGAGAATTCGGCTTCTTCTTGCAAGAAATTGACGATCGTTGATCATTCTCAAACACACTGCTTGACTTGTGTTGTTATGCAGGAGCTGCTGGCCTTACTGACCACATGGATGTGTGGCTGCGTTTTCTCTTCGATGTTGTCAACCACATCAAACGTTGCTCAAATGCTGCGAGCCTATCTACTGGCCTCATTTTCTTCACAGGTATGGACACTGATGTTGAAAGCTTGAAATCCTCAATGAGGTCCCATACCCTATTCTTGTAGCTCTTTAGCAAGTTATTCTTCGTAGCATGTTGTCCCCTAACTTGGTTGATGATTAGCTTGCTATCTCAAACACTGCGGAGTTCTTTATGCCCCTTTTCCTGGCCTGATGAAGTCCATGAATCAATGCCTCATATTCAGCTGTGTTGTTTGAACAAGAAAACTGGAAATGAAAAGCTGAATAATACTTGATGTCTTGTGGTGAAATCAACATTGCACCACCTCCAGCACCTTGTCTGCTTCTCGAACCATCGAAGAATAATTTCCAAACTTTGCTTTCATCTCTTTGTTCAGGCTGAATGATGTCGGGAATGGGTGAATTTTCTTCGTGTATACAATACACGCCCAATTCAGATTCTTCAATTTCCTTATAGGGGTCAAATTCATGACTTTTGTTTGCCCATTCATCCAAAGTTAAATCAGGAATTCCCTCGACCTTAGTACCTGCTTCTAGATCATTTGAACACACTCCTCGATCAAAAGGTGAGCAATTTGCATTGATAGGACTGGTACATGAGGCTCGATATGGAAATTGGCAATTGATTCTCATCGATTGTTGCTTTGGCCCCATACCTTGTTACGAAAATCATGTGCGACCGATCTGAGATAAATATCCCCCGATCTTTGCGGTGAAGTCTCTTGATAAACACAACACAAAGAGTGGCGGGAGGTCAGTCTGAGACACATCTTGCGGAGGTGTAACATTAGGACATGAATGTAGTGTTAGGCTTAACCCCTTGATGACCCCAAGCTGTTCCCCCTTTGCCGTTCCATCTAGTTGCACTACCCCCTTTGCCTTGGCTCATACTTCAGACCCGAGTTGATCCGCTATTTGCTTGGCATCACCGAACTACTTGCTCTGAATCTATCATGCGATTTGTACCAAGTGGTTTCCAACAATCAATGAAACATAGAATGGTGGAGGCTTCAATTTTTTCTTATCGGCCCCCATCATGTTGCCTTTGCATTAGTGAGAACTTTCTCATGTCCTTGGTTTGATACATTTGTGGCGAGACCAATTAGCCATTGCAGCTACTGATAAATCTCGTTGTCACTGGGATCGCTTGGTGATTCCCACATGGAAATGTTCACATGTGTCTTCTTCATTTGATCGATGATGTTGAAGGGGATGAGCTGTCCTTTTGCTGCCCCTTACTTGAGTGCTGACCTTTTACGGAACTTGAGCAGTGCATGTGTTCTTTGCAGCAGGTACCTTAGGCTGGTTTTGCACATTTGGAGCTATGTTTGGTCTCTTTGGCCCCTTGTTGTGTAAGAATGGGTTGAGAACAAGCTGGATTAGGCGGTTGTCCCTCTCTATGCTTCTCTTCTTTGGCCGTGTGTTGGCAGCCATGCCTTGAAAAGGTGTTGGTTAACTCCACAGAAGTCTTCCGTTTGCCAATTGGCCAATGTGGTCTCTGTTGGAGGTCCTTCTTGTTGCGTTTCTTGCTGCTGATTCCTTTCTGGCTTGGTTCTTGAGGAACACCAATGGTTTGCACCATCAAAGCTGATTGGTGCACCATTGAAAACATCTTGGTGATTGTGAGGAGATTGCATGGGTAACACGGTCGTATTCTGTGCCATGTTGTTTTGCGTTGGAACCAAGGCTCTTGAGGGTGTCATTGTATTTGGATCATACGGCCGAAATGGCCTGGCAGCTTGAGGTTGTCCTTGGTTTTGGTTTTGATTTGCAGCCTGAGGCGGTGGTCTATTTTGTTGGTATGAGGGCCTCACAGTCTCATGCGTGTGCTTGAGGGTGATATGGTCTAGCACTTTGAGCTTGCTGTCTTTTGATAGTCACAAGCTCATTTCCAAGGTTCTGCAGTTGTTTCATGACCTCCTGCAATTCCTTTGAAGTATTTGAAGATGTGGATGCCTCATTATTGCTTTGATTTCTAGGAGTTGGAATGGGATTCAACTCTGGTGCTTGACTGGTTGTAGGATTTCCCATATCTGGATAGAGAGGCATTGGCGGCCTTGGTGCGAAGCTTGCCGACTTGGATCAAGCAGGTTCTCTGCTACGATTCTTTGTGTCGTAGCCCTGGCGAGTGTTGTACCTCCCATTGATTTGGATCATCATGGCTATGTCTGAATTTATAGCCTTTAAGAAATAAAGGAATGCTCCTTCGGCGGTTAGTCAGCGATTATTGGGATCTGTCCCATGACCGTTGGAACTGAAGTTGAAATCGCCATTTGTTCGTTAGGAGCCCTTTTGATTGTTGTCATTTGTTCAGCGAGGATAAATTGTCCGCCCTCTCCCCGAATTGGCTGTGAAAGGGCCGAACAAAGTTGGTTCCGATTTGTAATAGACCCTGCTTTGTAGGCTCTAAACCATTGTAAGGCCTTGCCTTTGAAAGATGAAGCCAACAACTTTTTGATATCCATTGCATTTATTTCATGGATCGCGCATACATTAGCAATATCTGGATGTGATCAATAGGGGTAGTATGATTTTCTCCGTAAAATAGGGGATATTCTTAAGTATTTGCTATTATTTGGAATTTGGTTTTGAGCATTTAGGGCAAGTGGACTACTTCAGTGAAATTGAAAAAGGGATTCGGTGGTAGATGCGCCATTATGATTGGCCTAAGAACCACTGGTTGATGCGAGAAAAGGTCTACCAGGTGGAGGTGTAGACAAAGTCTGTTAGGTGGGGATGGTGACCTTTGTGATCTTCTTCCTCTCCTTCCCCACACTGGTGAAAGTTGCGAGTGGACAAATAGCCCTTCTTCTCGAGTATAAGACCTTGTCGAATTCTTCTCATGTGCTGGGCAACTCGTCTTGCTACACCCTTTGAACTCTATCCCTTCGGAGTCGCGGATGTGTTAGAGAGCAAAGCCTCTAAAAGGCTGGATTTTTCCAAGTTACACACCAAACTTGGCGGTATTGAAAATATAATTTAAATTTGAAGGACCCGAGAGGAGATGATCTTGATCGGAATGGCCCTTGTTGTGCACTACGGATCCGAAAAGTACAACGGGGCGGAACTCGGGTTATGCGATCTGACTCACATGGAGAACCTGAATTACCATGTGTCGGAACTTGGAACATGCCAGACATCAAAACCCGAAAAAAGCTGCTTTGATGCTCTCGGACCCCGAAAACCCGAAATCACTAAAAACCTGAAATCTTGAAAGTCAAAATATCAAAAAACTAAAAATACCCTTTTGAAGATTTCCCTCGGATCTACCAACTAGTAAAATTTGGCCTATTTTGAGCGAGATAAACCCTTAAAAATGATTTCGGAGTTCGAAATTTAGGAGGTGCAAAATCCGAAATTTGTAAAAACTGCGATTTTTGCCCAAAATTTCATGAAAACTCCTTGAATCTTGATGGAATGACCTCTTGGTCCCACCAGGGTGCCCAAAGCTATTGGTGCAAAATCACAGCACCCACAGGACTCATGACGCGATGGGTTGAAGTCTCGGTGCGATTGCACAACATGGAGCTTTTCCCAGTGTGGGACCTCGCGAAATGGAAAAGCTCTCGGATGAAGGCGGCTCCTATTCCTCTGTTCGGATGCACGAATAAAGCGCGAGGGTTTACCCAAAAACCTAATCTATCTTGCCGAGGAGACAGGGGGAGAGAAATGCATAAAATAAAACCTAAACTACGGAGGTGATGCAGGAATGAAGAACATTAGTTTTGCAAAAAATAAACACGAGACCACACGGATGCAATACCAACACCATGCACGGTAAGCCAAAATGCAACAAGAGTTCGAAAATGGATGCAATAAATATATGAGAGGGTTTAGAAGCAATCACGAGACATACATATATTGCTCGAGGATCGATTTGATACATACGTAAAAATGGCAAGAGGCAAAAATGGCATTACGGTCCATATGGGAGGTTTGAAAACTCCACAAAAATCTCTTGCGAAAGGAGAGAAGGAGGGGCCAAAACAAAGTAGAAATGCCCAACATTGAAAAAGAGCCTCTCTGGCTAATATATAGGAAGAAGAAAAATGAGAGAGGAGAAGAATTCGCCCCTCTTTTCCAACCACCTCAAAGCGCACTTAACTCTTGGCAACCATGGTGGTAGGTGAGATCCCCAGCGCTGATGGGTTCGGAACTCCCTTGTGCATTGCATCGGGTATAGAGGACTGCTTTCGACATGCCCGATCCGTGCGTTTCCGACTTGTTTTCCCGATCCGGAAATCCGATTTGCATTGTGTCGGGTTTTGGCGACCTCGACATGCTCCTTCATCATGCGTTTCCGACTGTTTACCCGATCCGAAATCGATTTGCTTGTTGGCGGGTTTTGGGAACCATGCGACATATTCTTTGGTGTCGGGTTTTGGAGAACCCAGAGCATGTTTTTGCGCCATGCGTTTCAAGCGTCTGAAACCCGACTTGTCGACCCGATTTCCTTTGTGCGTCGGGTTTTGGAGACCCGACGACATATCTCCTTGTGTCGGGTTTTTAGAACTCCCGACATGCTTCTTTGACGTGCAAACCCGACTTGTTTTCCCGACCGAAACCCGTTTGCCTTGCGTCGACGCGAGACCGATTTGAGGACACGTGGCGATGTTTTCATTGGCTCGCGGGCCATGCGGGCCATGCGGGCCAAATTTTCCATTTTGACCTTTTGACCAAAACTTGGCCAAAAATCCGATTTCTCTCCCGACGCCCGCCATCTCCCCGGGACACGTGGCAACACCTCATTGGCCGCGGGCCAAAACTCAAAAATTTTCCTTTGCGCCAAACACTTGGTGGATTTTTACCCAAACAACACGTGGCGCATTCGGATTACCGGCGGGCTCGCGGGCTAAAATTTTCCTTTGCAAATTTGTCCAAAACTTGGAAATTTTCCAAGTTCTCCTCCGCGCTCCGCCACCTCCAAGGACACGTGGCGGCTTCCGATTTTGCGGGACTCTTGGGAAAATTTCCCACAAAAACTCCGCCAGAACCATAACTGAAAAATATGAGGAGTTAGGAGGAAAACTTGACCTTTCTGGAAAGCTGATAAAAAGCTCTATCCAATGGTGTCACTTCCGAGAAACCTTTGAGTGCACGATAATCGAAAAATGGAGACTGAGGCACAAGAGAAGGAGAACAAAGGAGTTGGCCATAAAAAATGAGCAAAAAGGGGGGCATATTTTGACAACGAGTGCCTTCGCCACCATTATTCAGTGTTTGCATTACACCGAGCCAACTCGATTTCACCTTGACGAGTTATTACTTGCAGGTTATTGATATATTCACTATGCATTGGAGACCGAGCTATTTTTTTAACTCGGGCGAGTTCATATCTCAACAAGCCCCTTATTCCTATGTTTCGACGAGCTCGTTATACCTTTGGCAAGTCCATATTATAACTCAGCGTGAAAAACCACATTCCCGTGGCATTCCAAACATTGTCGTCGCCATATATATCTACATGGCATATTATATAATGCATGGAATATGTAACATCTCGGACATTATTCCATATAGTTGGCAGCCACCTAATACCCAACTCGCCACATTCAACGTGGCTTTTTAAACATGCACCACCCTTTTAACACGGGCATTCAACCCACAAAACTTGGGGTCCACGTTCCAACAACAGAAAAAAGGGCGATAACACGTGGCCACAACCACAGTTATATCATGCGGTGGAAGCCTATTTTAAGGCTTTAAAAACCTTATGTGTGCCACATGTAGGATTTTATTCCCTAATCGAATATAACACAAGAAAACCTTTTGTGTGCCACATGTGGGATTTTATTCCCTAATGGAATATAATGCGAGCTAAAATTAGAAAGGGCGGTGAGGGCCAAACATGTGACCTCCAACCCCCAACTCATGCGCCCAACCGTTACACCAAAGTATCTCAGCATTCACAGAACTGAGCTCACCACTATTTAAACACAAGTTGTGAGCAGATTGTGGGTAGACAGACTAAGAAGATTGTTTAGACCTGCTTGCAGTTATCTCCATTTTTGAAGGCCTTGAGCTCAAAATCAAGAGTTGGTGTAAACTGAAGAAGTGTTCAGAATTAGAATACGCTTCTATTGGTGTAATTTTCTTTCAGTTTTGGAGATTTTGTGATGTTGATTTACGCTGTCAAAGTCACTTCTTGTTGAATTTCCAAAGGAGCAATTGTCAAAAACCAGTCTTTGAAGTCGTTAGAGGTCGAACAAGCCTTCAGGCAGAACTGGAAAGTTGCTTAGAATTTCGAGATGATCAGTTTAGTATATTTTCCCTTTAAGAAATTGTAATTTTTCCATTGTAGGAGTTTTTCTAACTCATTTTCACGGAGTATGCTTGTGGGAAGAATTGCAGAGCCACGAATGGATTTGGGGATCGTGTTCTGAATCTTGTCAGTCCTTGTCCATTATTAGCTCTTGTTGCAGGTCCTTGGGATCTATTATTCACTTTCGAAGGGTGATTGTACTTCTAGTGATTTTATAATAGATCAATTCACGGTTGTGGATTCGGAGACGTAGGCTTCCATGCCGAACTTCGTTATCAAGTTTTTGTGTTGTGTTTATCATTGATCTGCATTCTAACTACTGATTTTATTTTCCATATTTTAATCAATTAATTAATCAGAATATAGTATATTTAAAATCGGTAACGACACTTTATTAAATGTGTAAACAATTGGTTAGTGGAATTAAAATCTCCTAAGTTTACAGATCAAATACAGTGTATTTTTCTCCAAGATAGAACAATCAATGAAATCTTCCTTTTGCATCACATTTTTTTCCATATCTAGCTATCTCCCAATCAACGGTTGTTGTTAATCCTCTCGTCTCCATCGTGGGATTAATAGGCAAAGAAGCACAATCTATGTGTTGTTATCAATTAGAGAGGCTAGGGTACAACTCACTTAGAAACACCTTACGGTGCAAATATCAATTCCATAAATAGTTTATGCTAAGGACGTCACTATAAACATCCATTGAACATGTTACTGGTTGCTCTTCTTAAATAAAATTAGAGACAACATTTATACACAACCAAAACTTTCTTATTTTTTCATAAATTTTAGTGAAATGTTTTCCAAAAGAAAGTCTATAGTTCCCCTAGGGAGTTTTTATTTTAAATAGGAGATCAATTTTGAAAAAATATATTGCAGAATTTCAACATTTTTCAAAATAAATAAAAACTTGTCAAGTGAATGTAACATAAAGTTGCTTGACGGTACAAAGGTACACATGTTTTAACCAAATATAAACTCCAAGACAAACAAATATTTTAGCAATCTTAAAATTGTTGGAAGCATGTTTAAACTATTGAACTAATGTTGAGGAACTTAAAATGAGATTTGATTAAAAAAAAAATTATACAGCATTAGCAGCCCTTTGATTCTCATGCCACCATCTTTTTTTTCATTTTTAAAGCTTTCCAAATACTCTCTCCCTTCAATATATTTCTATTTCTTCTTATTTTCCCTATTTCAAATCTTACTTATTGATCTGATCGATCTGATCAGGTTTTCATAAAAAACATGTATAGGAGGGAAAATAAGCAAAATCAGAAATAGACGATATTAATAGACTGTGGTACTATATGACACCATGGACCGTGACGCGTGCTTGGAAATAAAAACACCTTTCCAACCGTAGTACTTTATATTAAAGTAAATGTAGGTACTACAGTTTTCAGTGCGCTCCCAGCCTCCCACTTTTCTCGAGAATGGGTTTCCTCACATTTCTCTTTACCACACAATGCAACTTTCAATCGATGCGTTTATGGAGTGTTGCAAATGTCATTGTGAGCAGCGCACAGACTGCTCCATTAAAGCCATTTTCGACAAAAAATCAGACCGTCTTAATTGTTGACAAGTAAAAGTACTAATTAAAGATGAAAAATGATTTACATATTCAAATTCTAATCCTCGTGTTTGTTTACGAAAAAATATGAATATGGTTATTTTTTCAAGAAAATTAATAAATTTCCATTTTAAATTTAAATTTTGAATATTATTTATTTATTTATTGTAAATTTTTAAATTTTAAAGTTGTATTTGTATTGGTAATATAAATATTTTAAATAAATTTATTTAAAGAGATTTTTAACATCTTGATAAATTAATATATATTGAGTTGAAATGGTTAAGTTATTACAATTTTTAATTTATTTCTTCTAATTAAAATAAATAACTTATAAGTTATGGTAAAAATGGATGGTAAAATAATATTTATTTCATCACACTAAGATGATCAAATAAACATCAAATTTAAGGTCAAACATAAAAGTGAATATCTCACTACATTACAATTCACCCTTGCTACCATTTTAGAACATCTCTTTCACGATAATAAGAAATATATAAAATATCATTAAATCAAAAAGTCTATTGGCCTCGAAAAATGCACCCGACATATCGGGAAACGTGCTTTTCTCATATGGGCGAGTTTTTGACCCATAGGTTTATGGGGGATTTTTTTCCCATGGTTTTGATACCCACGGTTTTGTAAAAGCTGCTTAGCGATTTGTCTATTTATATGGTCTTATGCATATGATATATATGATAGATGTGCAAGCAAATGTATTGCGAGATGTGTTTTGAATTGAATTGTGTGCAGCTGTAGAGTTTGTTGAGCATAGCTCAAGCGGATCAGGTATTGTATTGAGAGAGCGGTGGCTTGTAATAAAATCGAGCAAGTGATTCTTGGTGGGCGTAGCCCAAATTGGGTGAACCACGTTAAATATTGTCTCTTTGTGTTGTGTTATTTTATTATGCAATTTTATTTGAGATCTGTAATAATTTCTGCATATTAGTTTCTACTGTTGCGATTTGTGAGGATTATTCCGCATATTTTATCCCTTATTTCCTAACAATTGGTATCGAGCTGGTTTGGTTTCTTTGAAGTGTTGAATCGCGGGGAAAGTTTTTAGCTTGAGTGGGAGCTATGGCGAGATGAAGGAAGATCTAGGGTTGATAAATTCAACGGGCGAGAATTCGAGTCTTTGGAAGATGCAGATGGAAGATTACCTTTATCAGAAGGATCTTTATACTCCGTTGTCTGAGAAGGTGAACAAACCCTCGAGTATGACAGATGTGGAATGGGATTTGTTGGATCGGAAGGCACTTGGAGCGATCATTTGAGTCTTGCATCTTCGGTATTATTTAATGTTTGAAGGAAAAGACTACAAAAGATCTAATGGATGCATTAGGGAAGTTGTATGAAAAACCCTCTGCCTCTAATAAGATATTTTTAATGAAAAAGTTGTTTAATATGAAGATGTCTGAGAATAGTTCAATAGCAGATCATTTAAATGATTTCAATACGGTAGTGAATATGCTAGCTTGATTCTGATAGAATTTGATGAAGAAGTTAGGGCTTTATTAATTCTGTGCTCTTTACGAGAGTTGGAATAGCACAGTAATGGCGGTAAGTAACTTCGGTTCAGCTAACTCGAAGTTGAAGTTTGAGGATGTTGTAGGGGTGATTCTAAGCGAGGAAATGCGAAGAAAAAGCTCTGGGAATCTTCTACTTGGGAATGCTTTGTGAGTGGAAACTAGAGGAGACGAGAAGAATAGAGGAAACCGTGGAAAATCAAAAGATCGGGCAAGGTCAAAATCCAAGAACAAGATTGTATCTTTGGAATTGTGGAAAGCTTTGGGCATGCGAAAAGAAGAATTTGTTGGGAGCTTCGGGATAAGAAGAAACAACAAGAAGAAAACAAGGAGGCAAATGTGGCAGCGGGTAATGTATGTCGGGATGCTTTGATTCTTTCTTTGCACAATATTCTTGAATCTTGGGTTTTAGATTCGGGGGCTTCTTTCCATGCTTCTCCACATAGGCATTATTTTGTTGATTATGTTGAGGAGATTTTGGGCATGTTTTCTTGGTGATGATGAGCCTTGCGGCATAGTTGGAAAAGGTTACATTCGAGGTTAAGATGCGAGAATGGGAATACTTGGCTATTGAAGGATGTCGGACATGTGCCTACATTAAGACGAAATTTGATATCGGCGGGCGGTTGGGAAGTGATGGTTGTCTTGTGATATTTCTGACATGAGACTCTTGGAAGGTTACGAGGGTGCTCTTGTGGTGGCAAGAGGTAAGAAGGTTGGAACCTTGTATTTAACCACTTGATAGTACTAATGATTGTAATCTTGTGGCTTGAGATGTAGATCAACATTATGGCACTATAGGCTCGGTCATATGAGCCATAAGGGCATGAACATCATAAAGAAGAATTTTCTGGATATACGAAACAGGTTTGGATTTTTGTGAGAAGCTGCATATATGGAAAGCGAGAAGCGAGTAAGGTTTCTCAAGGTTGGACCTACAAAGAAGAGAGTAAGTTAGAGTGGTGCATTCGATGTGTGGGGGCGGCTCGGGTATCATCTCTTGGGGTTGAGTTATTATGTTACTTTTATTGATGATGCTGACAAGGAAAGTTTGGGTTTATTGTATTAGAAACAAATCTGATGTATTTGACACTTTTGTTAAATGGAAAGCCTTGGTAGAGAATGAAACAGGTCTTAAGCTAAAATGTCTCGGGTCGAGATAATGGAGGAGTATTGCAGCAATGAATTTGATGATTCTTGTTCTAAGAATGGAATCCATGAGGCAAAAAGGCGGTTCGGGAACTCCGCGGCGAGAATGGGGTATCGAGAAAGGATGAACAGAACAATAATGGAGCGTCTTTAGGAGCATGAGGTTACATGCGGGACTGCCTCTTTCTTTTTGGGCGAAGCGGTGAGCACTGTGTGTACTTGATAAGCAGAGGACCCTCAAGTGCCTTGGATGGAGGCATACGAGGAGGCTTGGTATGGTAAGAAAGTTGATTATTCATTTCTTAGAGTCTTTGGATGTGAGGTGTTTGTTCACATAGACAAGGATGATAGGACTAAGCTAGAGGCTAAATCGAGAAAAATGTACTTTCATTGGTTATGGTGGTGATGACTTTGGATATAAATGTTGGAGTATTAAGGACAAGAAAATCATTCGATCTAGGGATGTGGTCTTTAATGAGAAAGTCATGTATAAGCGGCGATTGCGGGAAAACGAGGGAAGAATCCAAGAAAGAATATGCGTGGTAGAGGATCTTCCGGATGGGAAAGTGACACATGAATTAGTTCGGGAACCCCCTCAGCGGGAACCCCAAACTCCTATATTGAGGAGGTCTTCTAGGGTAAGAAGAGAACTGAGCGTTTTCTCCTTCTCTTTATTATTTATTACTCACTTGATAGTGGAGAGGAGAGAGAGCTTTGATGAAGCAATGCGGGTAGATGCCGGGAAGAAGTGGGAGCAAGCCATGGATGAGGAGCATCGAGGCTCTCATGGAGAACCCGGACATGGGATTTGGTAAAGCTACCCAGAAGGAAAAAGAGCATTCTGAGAATAAGTGGGTGTTTAGAGTCGAAAGAGGAAGAAGGAGGAAGAGAAAGATCTGAGGCCGGTTGGTGGTGAGGGTTTGCACGAGAAAAAAGGTATAGATTTTGATGATTTTTTCTCTCTGTAGTAAAAATGACTTCTATAGAAGCTATTCTTGGAATAGTGGTGGCGAGAAGACTTGCACTTAGAACAGTTAGATGTAAAGACTGCATTTCTCCATGGTGATTTGGAGGAGGAGCTATATATGCGGCGGCGAGAAGGATATGAAGTCAAAGGTAAAGAGGAGATGGTGTGCAAAGGCGAAGAAGAGCTTGTATGGCACTGAAACAAGCTCCACGTCAATGGTATAAGAAATTTGATAGCTTCATGATGGAGCAAGGTTATATTAGATGTCATTCGACCATTGTGTGTATCTGAAAAGAAATTTGAGGATGGAAGTTATATTATCTGTGTTTGTATGTTGATGACATCTTTGGTTGCGAGGTAAAAACATGCGGGAAATAAAAGTACTCAAGAAGCGACTAAGTGAATCATTTCTTTATGAAGGATTTGGGTGCAGCCAAACAAATCCTTGGTATGAGGATATCTCGGGATAGGAAGGAGCGGAAGTGACTTTATCTCGGGAAGAGTACATTAAGAAGGTCTTGGAGAGGTTTAATATGCGGGATGCTAAACCGGTTGGGACTCCTTTGGCGAGGCCATTTCAAGTTATCAAAGGAGCGAGTGTCCCAAGACGAGAGCGGGAAAAAACCAAATGTCAAGGTACCTTACTCATCGGCGGTTGGCGAGTTTGATGTATTATGGTGTGCACTAGGCTTTGATATTGCCCATGCGGTGGGAGGCTGTGAGTAGATTTATGAGTGATCCGAGGTAAAGAGCATTGGCAAGCGGTAAAGTGGATCCTTCGGTATTTGAGAGGACCATGGGGACGAGTTTTGTGCTCTGATGGATCAAACACCACTTTACGTGGTTATGTAGATTCGAGATATGGCTGGAGATGTAGCAGCGGGAGGAGCACGGAGGTTATATTTACCTTTGTAGGTGGGACAGCGGTGAGTTGGATTTCACGACTACGAAGTTGGTGGCTTTATCGACCACGAGAGGTGAGTATGTTGTTGCACGAGAGGCAAGCAAAGAGATGATTTAGTTCAACAATTGCTTGAGGAGTTGGGGCATAAGCGGGAGGAATGTAAGCTGCATAGTGATAGTCGAGTCTTTATACACCTAGCTAAGAACTCTGCTTTCCACTCTAGGACAAAGCATATACGAGTTAAGGTACCATTTCATCGGGATGACTTTGGAGGAAGAGAAGTTGAAGTTGGAGAAGATTCATACCAGTCAAAATCCTGCAGACATGATGACCAAGGTGGTCACAAGGGAAAAACTAAAGTTGTGTTCAGCTTTGGTTGGTCTTCACAGAAACTAGTGAAGGGTTGAGAAGCTTGCTCAGAGGAAAACTAGTCTCCAAGTGGGAGATTGTTAGGTTGTGGAGCCTGTTTTCATGTGTGAAAGTGTTGAAGACTGTACACTAAGAGTATTGTACACTTTTCATGTATCCTCGCTGGGGTTCGGGGCGGGGCGGGCGGGCCCGAGCCGGGAGTCGGGGGTAGCCCCCGGGGTTCGAGGAGTCGGGCGCATGACCCGAAAAAATTTTTTTTTTTAGGCGTAAAATTTTTGGCCTCGAAAAATGCACCCGACATATCGGGAAACGTGCTTTTCTCATATGGGTGAGTTTTTTGACCCATAGGTTTATGGGACGGGTTTTGCCCATGGTTTTGATACCCACGGTTTTGTAAAACTGCTTAAGCAGTTGTCTATTTATATGGTCTTATGCATATGATAGATGTACAAGCAAATGTATTGCAGATGTGTTTTGAATTGAATTTGTGAATTCTGTAGAGTTTGTTGAGCATAGCTCAAGCGGATCAGGTATTGTATTGAGAGAGCGGTGGCTTGTAATAAAATGCGAGCAAGTGATTCTTGGTGGACGTAGCCCAAATTGGGTGAACCACGTTAAATATTGTCTCTTTGTGTTGTGTTATTTTATTAACGATTTTATTTGAGATCTGTAATAATTTACAATTGTAGATTGTGGATGTTAAATCTACATAAGATAACCTCAAGTTCCAAGATAGAATATCTCACTTCATCCAACTTCGAGAGAGTCATGCACACATGAATTCTCTCCCTAAAGACCTACTTCAAACACAATATATGAAAAACATGGTGACTCTTGCAATATGGGTGTAGGTCTAATTTATACGCCACATTCTCAATGTTTTGCATCACTCTATACATTCCATTGAATCTTGGTGCTAACTTATGATTGCCTTTGAGATTTAAGGAAATTTGTTTGTATGGTTGGATTTGTTAAAAAACCATGTTCTTGATGGAAAATGTTCATTATGAAAAATGTTGATATACATGTTTCATCTGATTCTGAGCTTGTAACAAGTATCTCTTTAAATCCTACAATAAAGTTTCCTGTGACATAGAGTTGAATCAATAACCTACCCCTTGAAGCCATCTGTAAGGTAGGATGTGGGAAATGGTTCTAGCTGACCATATATAACTCATAGGGTATCATCTTATTTAAAGTGTGGTAAGAAGTTTTGTACAACCTTTCAATAAGAGAGAGCAACTCAACCCAATGGATTTTTTATTTCAAGGAAAAACACCACATACATGTATCGAAACTATTATTGAAATCTATTTTTATTCAGAAATCTAAACATGGTGTGTGAGCTCATTTCAAGTTGTATCTCGTGGTATTTAAACAATTATTGCAAAAAAAATTAGTGAAAGTGGGATTGCGATATGAGACGATAAAAGGGCACATACCATAGAGGTGGAATTTTGATCATTGTAAATTTGTTCCGCTATTGAATAATTGAAAGGATCAATCAATGAGAAAAATAGACATATTTGGAGAGGTATTCAACCACAATAAAGACCACTATTTTACACTAGATGATTAACTAAGATATGAAATTTATCCAAGTTAATCTAAGTAGAAACAACTGTGGAAATAGCTAATATAAAGTGATATACATATGCTAAATATTTTATTTTGATATTTAAATGAAGTAGAATAAATGAAATAGAATGGATAAGATACTAACTGAGGATGACTTACCCCGCAGTGTGTTGGACTCGAATAGACTAATGTGCGAACAAAACAGAATATGAAAGTGCTACCCTGGGAATTGTAACAACTGGAGATCTGGTTGGGTGGGCACTGTGGGCACCTGGTTTGAAATATAGGCGCTCTGGTCTGCAGAAAAGCTCAGGGTTTGAATTTGAGTGTCGCTAGGTCTTTGCAGTGTCTTTATCCTTGTTACATGGTTGTTGCAATATGTTCACTTGTGTTGTCGTGAATCTGATATGAAAATCTACTGCTAAAACCCCATACAAAGCATCAACTCCCTTAAAAAGAAAGATGCATATGTAGGGGTCAGATGACCTTACCCGCCACAATGGTGGACTTACAACTAAGCATTGCACTACATTCCATACCCAATGTAGTTATGTGTGTTTGTGTGTACAATTATGTGCCTAGGGTGCCCTAGCACCAATGACGCAAAAGTAGGGGGCAATAACTAGATGTAAAGATGCAAATGGTGGATGGAATAGAATGAATACAAGCCTTTCCCCTATGCTTGTGTGATGCAAATGCAAATGATGCCCAAATGCAGTCCCTTACCTTAGTAGATAGCTAGCCTTTGATAGATGATAGTCCACCCATAATATGGTGAGTATATTATGTTTATATGGGGATCTCTTGTTCAAATTTCAACACTAATGACCCGACATGCCAACTAGTACCTAGGGGAACGAATGGGAAAATGACAGACCAACCTCAAACAGATAAATTAAACCCAAGTGTTATGGGGACCGGGGCACCTAAAATCACGGACACGGGCGCCCATGGGCGCCCTAGCACTTCCCTAGGTGCCCTAGTCAGAGACTAGAGACGACAACGTCTAAATAACGACACCTGATACCCTGCGAGAGATGACCATAACCGTCTAAACAACTGACGACTGTACAAGACAAATGACGATGATGACCGACTAACCGACAACATGACTACAAGATGGGTCATTTGTGAATATTTTTACTACGCTAGATCCATATATAAAATATCATACTTGGCGGTATAAATGTAATAGTAAGTGCGTGATTTTGTGAATACATTTGCTAATAGTATTTGAGATTTGACAGGTTTATGATAGAACAAGGTTACTCTAGATGTCATTCTAATAATTGTGTTTATTTTAAAATACTAGAGAATGACACCTATATTATCTTGTTGTTGTATGTGGATGACATACTTATGGCAGGGTCAAACATGTAGGATATAAATGAACTAAAGAGATAACCAATACATTTGTCATGAAGGATTCAGGTGCAATAAAGAAAATTCTTGGCATGAGAATCAATAGAGACATAAAGAGTAGAATATTGACTATCTCAAGAAGAGTATGTGAACAAGGTGTTGGACAGGTTCAGGATGCAAGATTCAAAACCAGTGAGTACACTATTGGCAGGGCACTTCAAGTTGAGTAAAAAACAATGTCCTAAAACACATAAAAAGATTGAATATATGTCCAGAGTTTCATATGCTTCAGCAGTTGTAAGTTTGATGTATGCTATGGTATGCACAAGACCATACATTGCCCATGCAGTGGGAGTTGTCAGCAAATACATGAGTAATCCAGGAAAGGAGCACTGAAATGCAGCCCAATGGATTCTCAGATATTTGAGAGGGACCAATAGCAGACAGTTGTGCTATGGAGGGTCAGAGGTTTCCTTACATGGATATGTTGATGCAGACATGGCTGGAGATTTGGATGGTAGGAGGAGCACCATAGGTTATGTATTCACTATTGGTGGCACAGCAGTTAGTTGGATTTCTAAACTGCAGAAGATTGTTGCCTTGTCTACTACAAAGGCAGAGTATGTTGCTGCTACAGAAGCAAGCAAGGAGATGATATGGATGCAACATGGTGTTTTCTAGAGATTATAATAAAAACCTACATACTGCAAAATATCTTGAAAATTTCAGGATTATAATTGAAAACCTTCAAAGTGCAAAATAGTACTGCTGGACATTTTCCACATTTCAAAGCTTACACAAATTTAGTTTCTATATAATTTCCATTTTAATTAAATGGGTGCAGAGAAGGCTTTTAGTTGGGCCCATCACTAACATTATAACAAATAGGGCACTTATGGCCTCCAGTCGCCACATTTAGTAGAGATAGAACAAGCACAACATTATCAAGGTGCAGGGTGCTCCAAAAACCACTTTTGATAGATTCAAAACTCTCATTTATGCATTGCAACCAAGTAATTTCAAGGCATTTTGAGATCTCTACATAGAGACTTTTTGCCACCCTGTCTTTATTGTCTACTCAGTAACTTGGATTGACTGTTCCATTTGGTTGTCTCACTCACTCAGTCATAACCATGGGTTTTTTATTATTCAGCAACCCATAAGTCTGTCCACATATATGTAAGTCAGCTGAAAGTAGAAGGGAAGGGTGGAAGTATAAGCAAAGTAAATATAGGGGCATCACAAACTAGGTTGTATGAGTCTCAACTTGCATTTCGAACAGGGTTCTATATATACCCAAAGGCAGAGGTTAAAAATGTGAAGCACTGCATGGTTCCTCCTTTAAGGAACTTCGTCTCAAAAATAATTTTATTTAAAGAGGTATGGATTAGATTGTTTAACTACTAGCTGCATGTGTAAGATTAAAAATTTGGAAAGAAGATGGTGGAGGTGAGGAAGCATAGCTTCACTATTTTTTACTTTTCCCACATTTTCTCCAAGGTA
Organism: Taxus wallichiana var. yunnanensis; assembly: GCA_018340775.1. Lineage (NCBI taxonomy): Eukaryota > Viridiplantae > Streptophyta > Pinopsida > Cupressales > Taxaceae > Taxus > Taxus wallichiana. The sequence continues at coordinate 670,380,183 of CM031243.1, forward strand.
ACCTCTTGTGTCGATCTCTCATTTCCACGTATGTTTCATTCATTGTTTCTTACTTCTATGTCTTGCAACTAGTTTACTAACTCAAAATGCTTAATAGGCATAAGAAATCTATTGAAGGTGTGAATATAATCATGGCAATCATTCCTAATAGAAAATAGTAATTAAATTCATTATCATGTAGTTTATGAACAACATGCTCATTGTGCACTATTGTTTTGTGGGTTTGATAACAATTGCGTTTGGTGGTAGCATGGTTGGAGTATGAAGCATGATATGCAATGCATGAGGCATGTATGAGAGCATGGGTAGGACTGCATAATGAAATGTGTGATGTAGATTCAGTCAGAGAGCTGTAGTAAGCATCAAGTATGAGCATTTAAGGATTGTCTCAATAGCATAGAACTCAGGAAAAATATATGGAGAAAGTAAATCTGTGTTCATGAATCTTACAATGGAATGTCCATGTCGATCACGGATCACTTTGAACTCATCTATTCTTTTGAGTCTTTTCTTGGCATCATAATCTTCCACTCCAAATTTTCCATAATTTCTATTGATGAGAGTGTCTTCAATAAGTCGTATCCTTCCTAGTGAAACAATCTGCTTACTAGTTGGAAAGATTTCTCAGAGGAGTAGTTACGGATAGGTCATCTTACTCTCAATGTAATATGTATAGTCTAACAATTTGAGTAATCCCCCCACTCCCTGCTACATAAATCAAGAAGGGTAATGGTGATGTGCCGGTACCAAAAAGAGCATGAACAACCACAGCAACATATAGGGGAGTATTGTTTTTGTTTGTTACCTCACAGCAACTTAGGTAACATTGTTGGAAGGAGATTGCTTCCACTTTCCAAGAAACAAATCTGTCCAATCTAAACTAAAAATTTCTGATCACATTAGTAGTTGACTGCAGGCAGCTAGTAACATAATTTTCTGCATGGTTCAATGAAAAAATGTCAAAATAATATTTCTAAAGCAGTAATCAACAAGCTTTCACTAGCCAACCATGGAATATTTAACAAGAAGATATACACGTATGGGCCAGTGTCTCATCTGTTTGCTTAAGCATTTTATTGTCTACCGAGCACAAACCTACTGATTCTATGAACAGAAAAATTGTAGATATCAAAGTACATGTATCTATGCTTGAGTAGAAAAATGCTTCTAAAATTCATTTTGGAAAAAACATACAAGAAGTCTGTAATAACTAATAAGTACCTCTGAATGATAACTCTATAGAGGATTTTAGTTCTAAGATAGGAACAATCCCAAAATAGCTGTTGACACCATTACATGGCATAAACTAATCCTGAAGATAATGGCACTTGAGTGAAGGTTTTCAGCATCAGTGAGCATGTTTCCCATGATTTTGTTGCGAGTAGAACAGCTCTACCAAAATGTTGTAATAGAAATCAAAATCAAGTGAGGATTAGCTCCAGCAACAAGAAGACATCCATAGAAGACCTCAATGCAAATGCAAGTTGAACCGTTCATAGGATTTACCTATGATGTGGATGGCTGGAGAACAAAACCAAAATACTAGATAATCCATGATGGTTGTCTTTTGAGGACTGTAGTAATTTTCATATAACAATTTTTTTCATGCTTCTATAAATCCTCCAGAGTCACCTAGTATAGCTTCTCCAAAACACTTTTTAAGGATCCCTCAGACAGCAGTCCCCTTGATCCCATGAAGTTAAAAGAATAGAAAATGTGAGCACAAGCAATTTACAAATGGATATTATCCGTATGAAATACAAATATTTGTTAGGACAACAGCTCTTTGTTAAGAACCACCGCCAAATCTTCAGTTCTCCCCTCAACAAGATGGAGCATAACAGATGTTTTATACCACCATTATCGTTGAATTTTTTTATACCGATAGGCATTTACAGTGGGGCAAGCTCCCCTGTCAGTGCCCAATTGACGACCACACATTGTCTCATGCAATGATAACACCATGAGGGAAAATGGGTGGTGACACATGTATTTCAATGCTTAGTTTTACCTGCTTAAGTTGAAAATAAACCCGCCCCTTATGATGTGCACTGAACAGTATTAAATGTCGTGAGGAAGGCAGGTTGCCTATGCATGGTCTCCTGCGCAAGGCATGCCCCCACTCTGTTGGTACACCGGCTTCCAGATTTCGTGTAAATAAAACATACAACCTCAACAAATGTTTATGGTGATACTTCTTTTGCTTCTAATCATCCACAATTTTTGGTGTTTTCTACTACTCCTGCTCCTGCCTCTCCTAATACCGCAAAAGCTCAGAGTGGAACTGTTACAACAATTACCAGATATGCCTGTCGTATGGGATGACAGTTACAGCATGGGCCTTTGCCGTCTCCACCAGGGCAAATGAGTTCACCAACAAACAGGAATACCAACATTACAGCCGGATCTTTTGATGACAAGTGAATCTTTTCCACCGAGGTACATAGGTTTCCTGCTCCAACATTAAATTCAAGTTAGTGGAATTGAATTTAAGGCTTCTTAAACTTGTATTCTAAGCAACAAAGTGCCTGCTGCATTTTTCCCTGCATTTTTCAGAGATGTTTCTTTAAACGAAGGCCCTTGTGTAGAATATTGGCAAAGATGCTCGCACTTTGCGTTTAGCTCTGCCATAAGTTATTTGGAATGAGTATTTTTCCTTCTTACTGTGCTGATTTGGTTTGTCCTGCACCAAATTTGATTTAGGAATGACCCAGGACAGTGCTCTCCTAAAAATCAACAGAAAGCACGGTCTTCTGAGTTTCAGTCCCTTTTGAGTCCCTCAAATCTTGATTTTCTGTTGTTTCTTCTGTCTTTCCACTCTGTTTATTGTGCAAGACCATTGGCTTTTGTTTTGCCCCTTTTTGTGGAATTCTTAAGCTTGAGGGATATTTGGTATTTTTACAGGTACAAGGCATCGATATCAAGGAGTACACGAGGCTTGAGGGAGAAGTTATTTGCACGTAACTGAAATTGGCAGAGAAATTCAATGGGAAGCTAGCACCACGATCACAGGGGTAGCCCGTATGATGGAGCGTCTTCACCCTTATGGTAAAAATAATGAAATAACTGCCCCTGTTTCTGATAATGTGGAGGAAAGCTCAGATGGAACTTCATTTAGACAAGGCGTTGAAGAACACTGGGGTTCTGCATCTTCAGACAGCAGTAGGAGATCAAGCTCATGTGGCACAAGTTTGGATTTAATCACACTCGTTCCACAAACTATGATTGACAAATCAGATAGTTGCATTAGTGAGGCCTCTGTGAAGGTAAGGAGCTCTGATTTCTATAGAGTTACATAACAAATCCTCTATAAGTTCCAATGCTGAGCTGCATGCTCTAACTAATGCAAAGATATTTTTACATGCTTCAGAACTGAAACCAGAAACTTGATGCATAATATTTTATTATTCTATTCATTCTCCTGCTGATGTATTTTCTTTTGCATTATAAACTTTGCATTTGCTTTGGGAGAGATAGGAGGATGGTGGCATCTTGTAATAAATATATGCTACTCTTGACTTCTAATTGTCTGTAGATTCAAAAATTTTCTTTGGCAGAGCACCTATGCAAGCTCATAATCCCTGGGAACGACCAGCCCATCCCCACGCCCTTTTCAGATCTGGAAAACAGAAAAAGAAAAAAATCTATTCATGGGATACTGTGTTTTTCTTGTACCAGTTGTAATGCAATTATGTTTTAAGTCTGTGTAAAGTAATCCCTCCAGTCTTGCTCTTCTCTTGACGTCTTTTGTTGCACATATATAAACAGGCTGCATCCTTAGCAAACCTTGCTGGCTCGATATTTTTCCATCAATCTTGACAGAGGTCTTTAGGAGCCCAAAATCAACATGGATGTTTTTTTGTTTAAATGTAAACCAAGTATATATTCAATGGGGTATTTTTTTCCTAAACATTCCAGATATGGTTATGTATTTGACGTATTGTTTAAACAAGGTACAGATTTGGTGGGGTATTTTTTCCTGAACAGTCCTATATGGTTATGTATTTGACATATTGTTTATAATTTCTTAGTGTCAGATGTTTATAATGATATGCAGTCACACCCGTTGTCCATAGTAAGATTCACAAGCTACATATTTATTTCCTTTGAGCAAAAACTGCATACCTTAGACATGTGCATTTTCCTTATCCTCTATTTAGACACTCACGTCTCTTTCACTGCATTGATTCTTAACTATGAGTATCTTACATTTTGGTCAAAATGAGATGTTTTACATGTTATCTGATCCATACATACCAGGCATGACAGACGTGGTTCATATGGGAAATGAAATATTTGTATAAATGATATGCAGAGAAGGTAGAAACAAACGTAAGGTTTTGGAGAACCCACAACACTCCTCACTGATCTTAACAAGGAAGAATGATCTAATTGGATGGATGCAACGTAGGTTAGCTTCCAATAAGATACTTCCTGCCCTGTATTTGCACTTCCATATATTTGTAACCATATGAGTGGAATGCGATACATATATGCTAAGTAGCCAGGTCATTTTGGGTTTGAACGGCAAAACAGTTTTGCCAGTACGGAATTTTATTTTGACCCGGGTACTGCTGTACAAAAAAATCCAGCTTTATATTTCTACTTCAATATTATTTGTAGCCATTTGAGTGGAATGTGATATATATAGGCCAAGTAGCCAATTAGTTTTGGGTTTGGGTACAGTCATATAAAAATCCAGCCCTGTATTTGCACTTCCATATTATTCGTAGCCATTTGAGTGGATTGAGATATATATAGAGTAAGTAGCCAGTGTTTTGAGTTTGTGTATGGCAAAATGGGTTTGCTGATATGAATTTGTCTTTCCTCAGGTACATCCGTAATATATATCTAGCCTAATAAATAAGAATTAACCACATACTGTGCATATAATAGCCCAAATAACCACAAAAACACAACTGATTAATTTATATTGCTAACAGAAAGCCAAATATCATGGTAAATTTAATTATTAAATCAAAATTATTAATCATTGTCATACTGCTCTTCATTAGTATAAGGAGAGGCAAGTGTTGATTCAGATTGATGTCATCTTTTTGAATTTTTAACGTATTTACCAAATTGAAAAGTTCGGTTTGTTTGGGTGGGGAAAAATATAAAATATAAATAGAACAACATTTATATTTGTAAAACAATTAAAAATGGTCCCCACGAAAGACAAGGAGGCAATTATTGGAATGGTAAGGAGGCAATTATTTATCCTTGTGGAAACTCCAAATCTATCACTGGTAGCACCACCAACCCAACGGTCTACGGTAACACTAAATTGAGTTCTCAGGTTTGCAGTACCACCAAGATCAATATTCTAACCAGCCAAACATTACTCAGTGTTCCACTAGATATTACTCCATAAATTGTAATGGCGCATAAGAATCTTTAAGGCTTGAACATAGCATGCCATATTGAGAGTGCAACAAATCTCATGAGGTATATACATCATCGAACTTGTTCTGGTTCCACTCACCTATGATACAAATTGTAGAGCTTAATTCTTCATATGCAGTACCGCTGAGTCCAGCATTTTGACATGACTCAGCGATATTCGATGGAACATGAAGATTCACCATGGAAGAGCAACTGTTTCCTCTTCCATAATGACTCTTTCCCTTCGGTGCCATTGTATATTCATATGTATATATGTAGCGAGCTAGAAACCAAGAGATAGACAAAGATAGACAACCAATAACGAGATTAGATTACTAATTTTTGTGGGATTTTACATAAGAGTACCAATTGCAGGAGCTATTCTATGAAGTGATGTTGCAATGAGTTAACTTGTATCAATCGGTGTGGTGTCAGAAGTATAACTACATTTTTTGTCAAAGTTTAAATGGGGACTAGATTGGATTATTAATTTTTATGGCTTCCATATGTGATATTACCAAATAATTTTCCCATTGGCTTTTTTATATGAAGAATAAAATATTTTTGGGTCTTTCACTTTAAATAAAGTTTAAATTATTCTTAGTATGTTAATTTTTTGTACTAGCAAATTACGCCCTTGCTTGCAAAGAATGCATGAATAAGAACTTTTATCTTCCCATGCCGGACTCCCTCCACACAATCCATGCATCCTTGCCATTTCCCAGTACTTACTAACATTGCATAATCAAAAGCATAATTAAAAACAACTTTTTTCAAATACAGTTTGGAATGTCATGATGTTCAGCAATGCAAAACATGAAATTCTACATGTTCGTTCACCTCTAAATGCCAACGAACTCCCAAAAAACTGTAATGGGAAAAATGTTTTAGTCAGAAATTGTACATGCAAGTCAACTAAACCTGACATCTAACACTTAACACCTGAATATCTAACTTTTTCCAGTTTGTTTCCATTTCAAATTTGTAGCCATTATAATACATTTCAAGAGAACATAAGGTTCACTGTATAACTCTTAAAAAACGTAACTTCTATCAAGTAGGATAAATGAACATTCCATGGACCCCTATCAGCATGACCATGGAACCTAAAAGACCATTGCTAGTATTTAGCATTACCAATAATCTTGACATGAACATAAGCCCGCCTCAAAATGATGGAAGCGGTTAGCATCCCTCACAATAATTTCTCTCTTTTCAAACCTGGAAATAAACTTTATGGCTGTGTGACAATCACCACACACCCGAAGATTCTTCATTATTCTGATGGGCACTTCAGGAGGGGTGCTAATAAGCCCAAAAGCAATAGCTAGCTTTTCACTGTGATAAAACAGGTTTTTTTCCTTGTGTTCTGCCTCCACATCATGTAAAACAAAGTCCATGTCAGGCAGGTACCCAGCAGCCTTCATCTTCCCAAATAGCTCATTCAACTTTGCATAAATATCATCTGTTTGTGGGTGTGATCTGTCTTCTCTGACAAAGGTGTGCACCTTGTTACCTGCTTCAATCCAGCTGTATCCTGGCTCCTTTAGTACTCCTTTATCTTTCATCTCATTTCTCACTTTTGCAACATCATCCCACCTGCCAACCGAAGCATAGATGTTTGAAAGCAGTTTATAAGGTCCCGCACGTTTTGGTTCAAGTTTGAAAAGGTGTTCTGCTGCATGTTTTCCCAACTCCAAATTCCCATGAATTCTACAGGCACCAAGCAGTGCCCCCCAAACAACGCCATCAGTTTCGAATGGCATACTGTTGATCAACTTCTCTGCTTCATTCAAGCAGCCAGCCCGGCCATGAAGGTCAACCATACAAGCATAGTGATCTGCTCTTGGTTGGATGTGGTGATCACTGATCATTGAATTAAAGTAAGAGCGCCCTTCATCCACTAGGCCTGCATGGCAACAAGCTGATAAAACACCAATAAATGTTACATAGTTTGGCTTTGTCCCTGCTTGTGTCATTTGATCATAGAGTTGGAGGGCCTCCTTGGCATGCCCATTCTGTGCGTATCCTGAAATCATAGTATTCCATGACACCACATTCTTTTCACTCATGTTGCCAAAAACTTTGCTTGCATCCATGGTGCAGCCACATTTGGAATACATGTTAACAAGTGCACTGCCAACAAAGACATTTGATTCAATTCCACTCCTGATAATATAACCATGAACCTGCATACCATGTCTCAAAGCTGCTAGATTAGCAGAAGCACTGAGAACAATTGGAAAGACAACAACATCTGGCCTCATGGCCTCACTGCGCATTCTGCAAAATAACTTCAAAGCCTCCTCAGCATGCCCACTCTGAGCATATCCTGCAATCATCGCAGTCCATGAGATCACATCTCGTTCACAAATATTGTCAAACAGTTGCCTTGCACTCTCCATGTTTCTGCATTTTGAATACATATCAACCATTGCATTCAGCAGGATGGAATTGAACTCAAATCCAGTTTTAACAATGTAAGCATGTACCTGCCAGGGAATCCTTTTAAGGCATGGGAAATTTCTTAAAAGAATAGAATAATTGGAGAATCATTAGATTTTAAGAAATAAGAAACATATGTACTATAAGTAATTCTGTGAGTAAGAACATAGAATCCATGTTCTTAAAAAATGAAATAGGATGGTTCAAAAGATCCTCAAATGCATTTGGAAAAAAATGACAAAACATAAAATCCATGTTCTTAAAAAAGGAAATAGGATTGTTCAAAAGATCCTCAAACACATTTGGAAAAAAATGACAAAGAATTCTTTCAAAACAAATATCCCAAAGCATGTAAAAATTCCTCCATACAGAATTTTGAACTAGGGTCAAATAGGGCTACAAAAGAAAGCAGGTCATTGACCCACTTGCCAAAAATGAAGTTTTAATATGCACTGCTGATAAAAAGGGGTTCCCTTTTTTTTCCCAGTTTGAATGTTTCTAGCTACTATGGTAATTACTATTAACTGTCTACCTTTGTAAGTTTTGGCTAACCTAATAATTTTATGGTCTTTTAAGTTTTTTCAAAAAAGGTTGAGGTGTAATGGTAATGGACGCTCATTAGAACCTGATCCAAATCAGAAATCGCTGTTATAATATTAAGGTAATCCATAATCATAATCTAGTAAACTCGTGGGGAGGTTGCAGCGTAACCAAAATGGGTACATTTAACAATATAACCCAAAGTTAAAATATAAAAAAATGAAGCCTAAGCTTGCCCCACACAAAGTTCAAGCTACTCATAACCTCACCCAAGATTGACCAAAATAAATATATATATATATATATATATATATATATATATATATATATATATATATGTATGTATGTATGTATGTATATGTATGTATGTATGTATGTATGTATGTATATGTATGTATATGTATACATACATATATATATGTATGTATACATATATATATGTATGTATGTATACATATATATATGTATGTATGTACACCAAAAAAATCAAATAAAAGGTCCTGTATATTTCATATAGAAATTGAGAAAGTTTTGTTTTAGATAATTTGTTAAATGACAAAATTTGTTAACAGTTACATAAGAAACTTTTTGATAACAACTATGTAAAAAGATTTAAAATCCCCAACTTTGGGATCTCCTTCAAAATCTTTCAAAACCCATTATCAAGTTGAAAATAATGATGCAGGATAAATTAAAATCTAATTTTCCAAATTTACGAAAAAAAAAAAAAAAAAAACTGTAGTCAATTTGCCAAAAATAACCCATAGAAACTACCTGCTTCCCCTCGTGAGCAGCTGCCAAATCTCCACAGCTACTCAGTACACTAGCAAACGAAAACTCGTTCGCCTTTTCACCTCCATGCTGCATGTCTCCAAACAGCTCCAGGGACTCTTTGCTATATCCATTTTGCGCATACCCTGTAATCATTGCATTCCATGATATAGCATCTCGTTCAGGCATTTGGTTAAACAGTCCGTGTGCATCCACAATTCTCCCAGACCTCGTATAAGCACTGATGATAACATTCCAAGAACATGTATTCCGTTGAGGCATTTTGTCAAACACTTGACGTGCGTCCTCTAGACTGCTGCATTTTACATACAAGCTGATAAGACGGTTCCATAGGAATGTTTCTGGTTCGAATTCGGCTGTAACCATCTGAGAATGAAGTAGCTTGCCTACTTTCAAGTCCTTTGTGTTGATACATTGTTCTAAAAATGGCCATAGTTTTTAGTAACAAAGCCTGCTTTTCCTATGAAAAACACATTACTTAGAGTAGTTAATTTTGATGCGATAGCACCCATGTTCCAACATTGTTGTATGAGGTTGACATTTTCCGGCAGTTTGCTGAGTGCCATGGTGAGGCCATAATGGTGTTTTAATAAATCATTAGGCTTCTAGGATTCATTTCAGATTTCTCTAGACCGTGGTGATTGAACTGTATCACTGGTTGGATTAGCCAATACCCAGATCTTTTTCTCGACCAGGGTGATCGAAGAGTATCAGTGGCTGGATCCGCCAACACCCAGATTTACTATTAGTTACGGAATTTTTATTGCTTCCAATTGCACACAAAATGTGCCATGGAAATGCTCTCGGTGGTGTAATAAGTTTAATTTGAGGGAGCACAACATGGAGGCGGAAGAGGGGTGTTGATGAAGGGGTTTGCGTGAGGAGAAGTAAAGGGGTAGGGAAAATGCATCGGAAACTAATATTAAACTCTTCTTTCTTATGACGAGGTATATATGAACTACATGTCATGTTTGTCAATTGCTTGAAAGAGTAAGGGGTCGTGGTGTGCAAGTCGTACAGGCAACGTACTTTGGAGATATCTCAGAAAGCAAGGTGTCAACGATGAATACTTCCACGAAAAATATGCATATATTTGAATCTCGAAGTCTACATATGTTAGTACCAAAATTATGTGTTCAGGGTTATTTATGTCGTCGATTTCATGCACATTTATGACCATGGCTCGATGCTTGTTAGTGACAACCACCAAGACTCCCATTTGGAAATGTCTATAAGCACAATTAATGTTCGAGGCATTGGCAAAGGAGGAAAATCATTTTTTGCATACATGCTTGGGTTCTTCTTCGATCCTCTAGCTCGTCCAAGGTTATAAGGAGGAAATGTTTCAATTTGAAGATTATAATTCATTTCATCAGTTGTCAAAATTTGCTCACATCAATCTAGTTTGGAAAAACAGTTATGAACATAATTATTTCTTAACATTAAAATTCAACAATCGGTATCGTGCAATATTGTTTGTGGATGATTCATAACCGACTTTTCTTTTTTGTGTATATAAGTGATGGTGTTTGCTTTTACAATCTATGTTTTGTCGATGTAATGGAGGATTTGTGATTTGTGGGTTTTTTTCTATTATTCTACAGTGAGCAGCACGTTGCAAATCAAAAGTTTGGCAGTTGGGGTCTTTCCACCCCCACTGTTGAAAAGTACATCTACAAAATGTGGGAATTAAATACTTGTATATCTCACACCTATTCCACAACTTAGATTGTTCCTACACAAATAATATTTGTTATTTGTGCTCCACTTTATCATCTCGATCGTGCTCACATTATTTACATGAGTGCAATTTGTGCTTAAAGGGGCCAAAATAAAAAAGGGAAAATCCAATAGGCTCCAAGGTCGAATCCCAGCATCAATGATGGCTTCTTCTAGCACTTTGTTGTTCCCCTTTCCAGTTTTTAACTCAACTAATTGTGGGAAAACAAGTGTTGCGTGAATAATCAATAATGATTAACCCCTCTAGCAATTGGTCATATGAGCACCAAGAAGATTTTATCTTCCATTCAAAATTTCTAGAATAACTTTTATAGGTTGGTATGGTTTTATATTTTTTTAATTTTTGAGAGGTGACAAATTTGGAAAGATGTTTTAACATATATCAAGATGGTTTGATTAAAATAATTTCCATAATGAGGAGAGAAGTTTTTGGAGGTGGTGTGTAGATATAATGAAATAAATATTGAGTCAACTTAAACAAAAATAGTATTGAGATTAAGAATAACATTGTATCACGCCTATTTTAAGCCATATGAAGGGGTCACTCAATTAGTTTCGTTAACTTGTCTGTTAGTTCTATGGCACCGATAACTGGCCCTTACACAACTGAAAGAAACTGAATTTTTGGGAAAATATGGGGAAATGGGCTTTGCTATTTTGTTATTTTATTTTGTGCGATGTTAAGGTTTTCGATTGTATGACATTTAATTTGTTAGATAAGATGAAGACATAAATGGAAAGTTGGAAATAAAAACACAGGAATTGAATACATGTATGTCCCACACCTGTTTCACAACGCAGATTGTTCCTACCTAGATAATATTAGATATTTGTGCTTCACTTTATCATCTCAGTCTCGTTTTCATTATTCATGTGAATGCAATTAGCGCTTAATGGGTCCAAAATAAAAAATAGGGAGAATCTGATAGATTTGAGGTTTAAAACCCAACTGAAATGCTTGCATCATGTGGCACTTTGTAGACTCCCCCTTTAGTTTTAAGCACGGGGTTCATTAGCAAGGCAATATCCTAGCACGTGGGTTCATATTGAGGTAATTAAAATTAATAAAATTAAAGTCAATATACCGGTAGACATGAGGGGTGAAAGGGTTTAATTTATTAATGTTTTGAATCAGGTATTGGGGTAGGTTAGAGAGGTGAGCCAAAGGAAAGGGAGGTTTGATTTTAATATAAAACTAAAACATTTGAACCCTAGTTTTTAAAATTAAATACCTTAAAATTGAAAAAGTAGTGTGGTCATAAATTAAATTATACTCTCTTTATTAATAAAGAAATCTAGATTCTTAACCAAGAATAATAAGATGGTAGAAAACTAGGATTGAGTATGCTTTTCAACACAAGTGATATTATTTCACCATCTTAATTATTTGAACAACTATTGATAAATGATTAAAGATTAACATATATAAGGTGATCTGTAATAGGTCTTCAATGGCTTCAAATTATCTTTCGAGAGGAAATGCATATTAAAAAACATTGAGTGAAAAATATAATATATTTTTTGTTTAATATATTAGGGTAGAAATAAAAAGGGGTAAATAAAATTGTAATCGAAAAATGGGTAAGTAAGGTACATGGAAAAAATAGGGGGTATTTTCATTCTAATAATATAACGGGAGGGGGTATTAACAATTGAGTAATTAGAGGTAGAAACTAGAATTAAGGGTATTATTTAATACCCTTCGAACGCACGTGCTATACCATAATTTTACTAAGTGAACCCCCGTGGTTTTAAGCTTGAGTAATTGTAGGAAAATAGACAATGCTCAAACAACCAATAATAATTGAGCCCTTTCAGTGGTTGCTCATATGAGTGGTTCTCATAAAGACCATATGGGTTCTTGTTATGATGTACGAGCAATGGTTACGATATAATATGTATGTTTGTTCTATGTATATTTTTCCCAACCCACATCAAAATTGATTAAGTGGAAAATAACAGGATAAAATTGAAAGGAAAGATCCAAGGAGATCAACAACCATGAAGGGAACCATTTTCATTGAAGGACTAGGTGCCTCATGCAACCGTGGATAGACTGGGTACCTCTATAATTACCTCTACCTCTATGTTTGTATGTTGTGTTCCATTCACCAACACCATTATCATCATCACTTCCAACATTGTTGTGATTTTTGTAAATTCCTTTTTTTCCAAGTGAAAATATTGAAGGGTGAAGGAAGCATAAGATGGCTCCGATGTAAACGATTGCTAGGTATATGCAGGGGAGGTATATGCAGTGAAACAAACATAAAATAATATTATGTCATTGATACAAATGGATTGGCTATTGTCATATTGAACCACCTTTGATTTAATGTAGCTACACCTTTTGCGTAAAATATATTAAATTAGGTTTTAAAAGACAAAGTTTTGGCAACATCATGCATAAATTAATTGTCTAGAATTTTGACTTATCCCTTCACTCCAAACAAAACCTGTAACCTTAAGAATTGTGTGGAACCCACGAAAAGGAGTAAACCATCCCCCAATCCTTACTAATAATTTTAGTTTAATTGAGACTTGAAACAACATTATCCATTCCAATTAAGAGTATCAGTCTCTCCAAAATTTCTTCGATAGGAAGCAAGCAAGAAGCTTCTAGAACAGTTGTCATTTCAAGGGTTCTGACACCTTACAACTTCAAATTATAGCTCTGGATCTCTTATTGTCTCAAGTCTTCATGTCATGGCTGAATCAAGCATTTTTTTTGCATTTTCTATTATCGTGGCATTCTGATTAGTCAAGTATTCACAAATATCCTTTAAAGTTACATAGGATCCATGATTGGCTCATCTTTCATGATATGTATTACATTTTTGGTTTTCTCGATTTGTTTAGTAATCTAAAATATATATGAAATTTAATAAACTCAAAGTCTTCTACATTTGTGAGAGATTTATACATCCTACACTATAAGCATCATACATTTTGAGCTTACTTAGATACTATATTTTACATTGTGCGACTTTATACATCCCTATGCCCCAGGGATACCTACCATATTGGGGACATACCTACACTATGGCACACTACACATTGAGCTTACATAGATTGCATCTTCACACATTAGTCCAATTATTGATGCAAAAGTTTTATGGTTTCTCTTGTTCCACCTTATGGCTTAAGAAATGTGGTATATTTTTCTTGATTGGATGATCACATTAATGATCTATATAAATGAATTTATCACACTTAATGCCTACTCATTGTTTATCATTAGCTTTATTAATTATTCAATGTATAGGGTAAATTTGGCTTACTAATATTGTCCATAGGCCCCTACATTTAATGATTTCATATCTTGGTCACTTATTAACTTATCAATGATTGCTTTATGCTCTATGTTATTGTATGCAATTTCTTACTCCTATGAGATGAATTTTATATGCTAGCTCCATGTTATTATATGTCACATACGCTTATCTTCTTCTCTAACATGTTTGTCTATTAATTATCTTCACGCACTTGCTTGCTCCATACTTTGTTTTCTACATACACATGTATGTTATATATTCTATTTGTTTTATGTACAATTTTTCTCTATGAGTCTTGATACTATGTTTTCTACATGCATTTATATGCCCCATACTTGATGTGACTTTATGATGTGTTTTCTCTTTTCTTTTTTTTTTCTATGGTTTGTTTATTTCACGCACTTATATGCTCTATTACATTTTTGACTATATGACATATATTTTCTATGCTTTGTTTTATCTAATCACATGTATTTTGTATTATGTTTTTACTCTATGTTATGCTTTCTATTGTAAGTAAAATACATGTTAGTGATAATGTTATGTTAGTGGGATAATTACGTGTGCAAATATAAATATAAATGTAAATGTAAATGTGTGATAACCATCCACATAAGTTATTTATGTGAGGTTTGGTTGCTAAACCAAACTTACGTATTTAGGGAGAGTGATTGTAGGAGGTTTCCTATTCTATAGCAAATATCCTCCCTATAAATATATATGGTGCTTAGTGATGAAAATAACGAAGATTTTTTATATTTGTGATGTGCAAAATCTGAACAAAACTTCTCATTTGGTATGAGAGCAAGGTCAATTCGTGTGATTTTGAAAATGATGTGTTGATTCATGAAGGAGAAAATTTAGTCATCTAATGCTTTGAATTATGTCAATCCAAATTCTTATTCTAACATAGCTTTGCGTCAATTTATTCATCTTTTCTTAGAGCTAACCATCTCTTCCATTTGCATTCCTTGAGTTTCAGGAATTCTCAATCTTCTTCGATTCTCTGCAGTTCATTAATTTGTTGTCTCCGCACATATTAGTCTTGATATACTTGCTTAGTCACTTTTACCACGCATATTCCATGCAATAGTATACAAGGCTCCAAAATTACGTTGCATTGGTCGATCTCCTCCCAGTGACTTAACTTTATTATTAGTATTGAAAGCATCGCCTTTGCATGATTTAAAGTCTTTACATTGACCGATTTGTTTTCAATGTCATGACAACTAGCTTAATTTTGGTCTTTAGAATTAAGTTATATGTTTTTTTTGTTTGGGAGACCCACAATTATATACATATCGGCATCTCTGCCCTTAATAAACTAGAGATTACAAACAATTGATTTACACTTGATGAGTAAGCATATATCTATATTGAAGCCTTCCTTTAGCTAAGTAGCCACGACTAGGGGGTATCCAATCCGTCAAAGTCACCCAGGGAATGATCCTGGCCCTATCCTCTTTCGACTCTCTATGATGGGTATCTCTAGGCATTGCCCCAACAATACTTGACCCTTGGTGGGCTCATTCCAAGCCATTCAATTTTTATCACATAGTCTATGTGATTAAAACATTTTTATGTCAAAATTATATAGGTTTTCCTTCCATTTTTAAGAGTTATTTAAAATAAATAAATTGGGATTAAACAATGTCATTTAAGGGTTGAAGTATTGTGCCTATAGTCATTATGTCTAAGACATGTATAATACATCGCTAATTAAAGTTATATTTGTCTAACTGTCTTAAGTGCCATTACAATATTATTATCAATTTTAATCCTTCCATAGATGTCATAATCACATGTGTGTTGAGTATGTTAGTATGGGTCAACATTTGTATCAAAAAGAGTCAAAGTCAAAAAGGGTCTCTATAAAAATTGTAAAAAATGCCATATTAATGCATTTTCGGTGGAATCCGATGTCTGAGATAAATTAATGAGCTTCATGATCAAATTCAACTGAGCTAGCAGTATCATTCATTGGTGGATGGACACACATAAGGTTGGAGATTAATCAACAACCTCTCATTAATCACCAACAACATGTCCATATATCAATTATGGTGGCATTTTTTGTTGTGTGAGTTTATTTTTTTCAGTTGTACTTTATTTTAGTTTTTCAGCATGGTGTGTATTGTGGATGCTGTAAAATAATTATATTGGAGAGAAAATGACTACAAAGATCCTCTAATTGTGGTAATCCTATTACTTCCTTACTTCATTAGAAGATGATTGGTCAACGAATACGTTCATTAGAAATGGTGATCGTGTGTAGCAAGATCCGATCGGTAGTATGTAATTTTATATTGTAGACACAAAATCACACACTTGGGTAAATTTATAGGTCCCTAAAGCATACTAGTTTTTACATGATTCCTAAGCAAGAAAACTAGTAATTAAAAGCTATACTTGGCCTCTTTTCTCTGTCTTTTACTTTCTCTTTGGTTTATATTTTATGACTTCAGACACGGTGCTCTAAATACAAGAAGAATAGTAGCGCACAGGCACTACTATCCCTACTGGGCACCCCGACCCTTTTCTATCATACTCACTCGTTTTGGGTCTCTTTATCTTTTGGTAATCTTTTTCACTTATGGGTCGGCCTTCCAGTTGTCAATTACGAAATTCAAATGAGGGAATCATATAAATACATAGTTATGTGTTTAAAATGGAGGACCAAGTTCTAAGAATTACTATTACCACCAAAGCTTGCATTTAAAAGGCACCTAAAGCACTCCAAAGCATTCATCTAACATACATTCAAGGGACAAGGGATTGCATACTCTACATATATAACATAGGAAGGGGAAGTTAATTCTATTCCATCCACACATTTGCATCTTTTAGAAAATCTAGCCTGTTATCTAGTGCATCTTGCACAAGGGCTTCATAGGGCATCATTTCTACACACACAAGAACTACATGGAGTATGATACATGTAGCACGTAAAGATCAGTCATAATTTCACTCTCAAGGTGACCTTTGGGGTCAGTTTGACTACCCATTATGTATTTTCTTTTTTAAGTTTGATGTGGTTTGTGGGATTATGCAAGTGAACTTCTATTTTATAGCTTATAGGTACCTTCAACAATCAAGGAACGAATATCACATGATCAACAGGGAACAACAATGAATACCTTGTGACACATCGAAAATCAGGTTTTGAGCATCTGCACAGTCATCGACACCCAGAAATAGTCTCCAGCGCCTAGGTGTTGTTACCCTACCAAAGGTGCCTTTGGTCGGCAGTATTCGTGAGTTCCCGATTTTACAGTGACTAGTGAAGACTCTGTTTATAGTCTATTCATCAGTTACACTTGTCCACATCACTTCATGTTCATTCAAAAATCAGCTAAGTCATCTTATCTCCCTTTGTTGCTTGAATTTTTATGCTTTACATGTTGTTTTGCTTGCGTCATATTGTACTTTAGAATATGTATATCATCATTTACATCAGTTACTATGTAATAATATTTAATTCGGTTTTTTAATAAATCATTTAGTGAACCCATTTTTTAGACCCAATCTTATTTCTAAGCTTTCTTGCAATCTTTATACCATGGATGAAACCTATGAACCCTTTTCGATTAAGAACTTTATGATCTCCAGGCCTATATTGTTGCACATCCTCAAGACTTAGATATGATTTTATTCTCTTCTCATGAGGAGGCCACCAACCTACCTAAGCTCAATCCTTCTACATCTAATACCGCTTCCATTCCTATTGCGACAAAACCTCCAAATTATATAGTTCCACCTACTTCTAATGTTTATGTTTCTATTCCTACTCTTACCAATCCTTTCACCCCGCCTCTTACTTCCCATACAAGTCAAGTATCCTCCTCCAACACTTGAGACTTAGCCTCTTTATACCAAGATCTGCAACTTTAAATCCATCAACTACAAAAAACTACTTCACGTTCCTCTCCATATTTTGACTCCTCCTTGATCCTTCACACCCCTTTTTCACTTGTCATTTATACCGGGATCTCAGTAACTTCAAATCCGTCAACTACATCAAACTACTTCACACTCCTCTCCATCTCTTGACTCCTCCTTGTTCCTTCACATCCCTTTTTCACCTGTCGTTTCCACTTATCAACTTTCTCTTAACTTTCTCACTCCTAAGCTTCCCACCTTCAATGGCCATGGTGACCCTCAAGAGCATCTTCAATCCTTTCATGTGGCATGTCTTGATTATGTGGATGATCATACTTTACTAGCCAAGTTACTCCCTTGAAGTTTACAAGATTACGTTATGCATTGGTTTTCTGATCTACCTATTCACTTGGTAACATCCTTTACATACTTAGCTGATGCTTTTCTTGCACATTTTTCAATCAATATCAGTAACAAAATATCCTATGCTCAACTTGCACAAATAAAATAAGGATCCCATGAGTGTTTAGCGGACTATGTGTTACATTATAAGAACAATCTAGCTAAGATGACCAATGTATTTGATGATTCTAAATTGCAAGATCTTTTTGTTCAAAGTATTTTACGTCCATTACAAGATATTTTTATTTTTGATGCCCCTCCATCTTTTGATCAACTATGTCATACACTTATGTTACACAATAACATTTAATTCAGTTTTTTAATAAATCATTTGGTGAACCCATCTGTTTGGACCCAATCTTATTTCTAAGCATTCTTACAATATTTATACCATGCATGGAACATTTTAGTGGCGGATTTTTGTAAACTCATGAATATTAGGGGTTTTGAAAATTGGAAATGGAAAATTTTTAGCATTCAATTCGCGCCTTGATTTGCCTAAATTTTGACCGAAAAGTCATTTATATATGTCAATTCACCTACTATTTACACTTAAAAATGAACTTACCCATGTATTTCGCAAACGTTTCAAATCAAATTGAGCTCATATTCACTGAGGTATAATACATAGCGCGGGGGGTTACAGGGGGTACCCTCGGGGCCCCCATGGCTAAAACCTATGAACCTTTTACTGATGAAGAAATTTATGATCTCCAGGCCCATATTGTTGCACATCCTCAAGAATTAGATATGCTTTTATTCGCTTCTCACGAGGAGGCCACCAACCTAGTTGAGCTCAACACTTCTGCATCTAATAATGCTTCCATTCTTATTGCTACACAACCTCCAAATTTTACAGTTCCACCTAGTTCTATTGTTATGTTTCTATTCCTACTCCTACCAATCATTTCACCCCACCTCTTGCTTCACATACACATTAATTATCCTCCTCCAGCACTTGATACTTAGCCTCTTTATACAAGGATTTACAAATTCAAATCTGTTAACTATAGCAAGTTGCTTCATGATCCTCTGCATCTCTTGAAGCTTGCTTGCTCCTTCATAACCCTTTTGCACCTGCCATCTCCACATATCAACTTCCTTATTAATTTTTCACTCCTAAGCTTCCCACCTTCAATAGCCATGGTGACTCTCAAGAGCATCTTCAATAATTTTATGTGGCATTTGTTGATTATTCAGATGATCATACTTTACTAGCTAAGCTTTTCCCTCGAAGTTTATAACATTATGCCATGCATTATTTTTATGATCTAACTATTCACTCGGTAACATCTTTTACATACTTTGACGATAATGTTCTTGCACATTTTTCAATTAATATCGGTACCAAAATATCTTGTACTTAACTTGCACAAATCAAACAAGGATCCAATGAGCGTCTAGTGGACTATGCATTATGTTATAAGAACAATCTAGCTAAGATTACCAATGTACTTGCTAATTCTTAATTGCAAGATATTTTTGTTCAAATTCATTTACCTCCATTATAAGAGAGTATTATATTTGAGACCTCTCCATATTTTGATTAAGTATGCGAGACACTTAAGTTACGCAAGATCAAACTCTTATCCATGGGAAAACTGAAATATTATGACAATGCTTCATCTTCATATTCTAATTGGTTTCAAGGAAAATCTACTTTTAAGCCATCTCCTAAGACCACTAAAGTAAAGGCCACCGTTAACGTTGTTTTTACTCTTGACAAGCTTCAATTGCAACCTCCTAAGCGTGCATTTACAAAATTACCTTACGCACCCCACTTCTTATTGCCACAACTTATCGAAACAAATCTTATTACACTTTCACCACCACTCAATCTTGATATTTCTTTCCCCTCGTGGCCGAAATTATGATTGAAATGCTAGATGTGATCATCACCAATGCGTTGGGCACTCTACTGGTCAATGTTTCAAGCTTAAGCATATCATTCAAGATCTTATTGACAACAATGCAATTGATATCCCTAAGCCTTATACTTCTAAGTTGGTCAATGAAAATAAAAATATAAAAATATTTAATGATTCTTTTCCTAAGCATGACAAGAAACCTACTGATTCTTCTTCGCTAATCATACATATCGTGTTGTGTCTCTTCATCGGGGCCTCTTGATTTTCTTATCACTACTTTGTTGATACATCACCACCAATCATTACATTCTTCGATCATGATTATCATTCCACATTTACTTTTGATTTGTTGCACATCAATGTCTCTATTGGTTCATATATCGTTAATAACATTATGATCTATCCATTGGCTCCTATGAACATGTTCTCCATTGCACTCCTCATGACTATCAAATGTCCAATATCTAATATCTCATATCTAGTTCCTAATTATTTTGGCTACATCATGATTCAAGTTATAGTTGCTCCTCTCACCATGCTTGCACCATTCATTTTGGCATCTTCAATCAAGGGTTTTAACATGCTCTTAGGTATTTCTTGGCTCTGCACCACCCAAGCCATCCCTTCCATGAATAATTTTTGCCTCAAGTTCATTCATAATAAACAAGTGGTCACTCTTAAAGGCATTCAACCATGCACATTATTGCTTCTACCTCCTCTTGATGATATTTGTCCACCAGTATCAAATTGTAGGCTACCTAGACCTCTCGAATATAAGGCACATTCTACACCTAGATTTCATATTCACACACGACCTACTTCACGAAATTTTCATCCTCATCGATTCACTATTCCACCTTGTAAACCTAAGTCCCCTACTCAGGCAGCTCCTTTACATAGGTTTTCATCACCTCCTATTCCACACAATTCTCCTTCACATGTACATCATTACTCTCACACCCCACCGATCTTAGAGCATCATCACATGCCTTTATATCCTCAGACATCTGATGGAGGGACCTTGTCATTCACCATTTCTGGATAGCCTACTCTTCATCACACATTGGGCATCACTCTTTCTTCCCCCTCCTATTATCATCGGTTGTCTATCGCCTCTACTAATACACTCAATTCTTCACATCTAATATTTCTTAACACACCTTGATACACACATTATATCGTCATTACCTTATGACACACTATAGTTCCATGGTTCATACTCGACTATTGAGGGTCTAAATTTGAAATGAACCTCACCTCTTCCACACTTCACGCTCTATGATTTATGACACATATTTCTAGCACCTACTTTCACATCTATTTACTGATGATGCACTCTTGTTATATGGTTCATTCTTGACTATTGAGGGGATTTTTATAAATGAACCTCATCTCATACATATCTCAACCACTAACCTCATGTAACAACTAACCTCATATTCTATGTTAGTGAGTTGTTAATACAAAAGAAGATAATGTAACAATCAAGTGTGAAAACATGAGAGACCTCAAAAAGAAAACAATATAATTAAGGAGGCTGCTACAACCACTAACCTCCTATTCTAATGTTACTGAGTTGTTAATACGACTCATGTAACCATACACTAAATATTATAGTCTCTAATTGTAATATTCCAAATATAATATTACTAGACAATATATTTATCCACACCCGCTATATTAATAATAACACATAAAAAATATATGTGAGCTTTATTATATATTCCTAATATTCCCCCCCTTGGTGCAAAAATGGGAGAAAAACAATTGCACTTCTTATGTAGCTTTCCTCCACATGCATGCTCATGATCTTGGCTCACTGATGGTTTTGTAAAGGCTGATCAACAACCTCACTATGAGCCCCTGCTCATCCGGTATGAACCCGTGTTTATCAAATACGGACCCTTGTCCAAGGTATGAACCCCTATTCATCCTCTTCAAGTATCATAATGTTGCTTTTTCCTCATGCTTTCATCTTTCCAATCATATTTTCAAATCAGGAAAGTACATAGGAATCTTCTCACTTTATTACAATAGGAACATACTATAAAATGAATAAGAGAAATGATAGGTACAATGCAATTGAAATAAAACACACTGAAACAAAATGCCACCACATCTTTGTGTGGCCCGTCATTGGTAATCGATGAGAGGTCATTGATTGACATCCAACCTCCGATGTCTCTCGTCCTCCAATGACATGCCGCTAGTTCAACCGGATTTGACTTGGATGCTCAACATTTTTCACATTGTGATTATTTTTATAACTTCTTCCCTCCCCGCAATCACTACTACAAGGAGGGGCGATTTGAGATAATAATAGAGACAAAAATTGGTCATATTGTCTCAAATAGAGACAATAAAAAGTTGTATATTGTCTCTAATATTGTCTCAAAGCGGGTGTCTCTAATTATCGTCTCTAATTATTGTCTCTCTAGAGACAATATATATTAATACATATTTATGTCTCTTGAGAGACAATATCATTTGTCTCTTAAGAGACAATATAGTTTTCATCTCTCTAGAGACATTATGAGTTATAATTTTTTCTCTTTAGAGACATTACAAATTTTAATTTTTTTCTCTTTAGAGATACTACGAATTTTGATTTTTCTGTTGAGAAAATATAAATTTAATGAATAAAAACTTGAATTTCAACAATAAAAATAACTACAATTCTTTTAATGTTGACACATGCTAATCAATACTATAAATAAAACCCAATTTTGGTTGAATCTTGTGCCCACAAATGGGTACACAAACCTTTTATTAATATAAAAAAGAGAACATACAAAAGGGTGCCTAAATGCTATTAACCCTTGACATAGACTGGTACACATGTTTATTGAGTTAAAATTGTACTTTGACACCTCTAAACAAGCTGACATAGATGTTTTAGCTAATTCTTTCCACCTAGTTTTACAAAAATTACTTCCTCTTCATCATTTTTCACTTCCACCACCGAGCTTAGGACCTTCGGGAATTGCAGCCTTAGACATCTTGGTTTATGCCTTTTGAGTCTTTGAAACAATTGCTACCTTTTTTCTTTCTTCTCATCTTTGTTCTTCTTTATTCTTTCCTTGATTTCTCTGAAAAATTTACACCCAAAGATGGTGTCAGTAATAAGGGTCTAAAGAATATAGAAGGGATTTATAATTTCATAAAATTTTGACAAAAGCTATAAGAGATGAGGCCGTACCCCAAAACAAGATTCACGGGCAGCAGTTCAAACCTCTTTCTTCCCAATTATCTTCTTCTAGATAACTTCCAAAGAATCACAAACAATGGACCTAGAATAAGGCTTGGATGTCTTGCATCTTTTCTTTTTTACTTGTTTAACATGAATATCTTGGTAATAACCAAACAAAGTGAAAATTATTGAAATAGTCTTAGATAGAATAACAACACAACAAAAAAGAGAAATTAATCATATACATATGACTGATGTTATAAAATTAGCAAGAATGTAAATCGTAACAATATGTTTGTGTTTTTGTAACAAATGTGATTCCAATAATTTCTGTTAAACAATGGTTTTCATAAACAATAAAAACATGAAGGTTTAAGATAAATATATTCAATAAAGGTTTTCCTAAAAGATTCAAACCCTTTAGATGGTTTAAGAGAAGAAAAAGAAAAAGTCCTAAAAGAGATATCGAAGATGCATGTTGTTATGCATGCGAAAAAGCGGTCATTATGCTCACTCCTATAAAAAAAAATCACAAATCAATTAAAAACAATCTTCATCGAGAAATATGTTTAAGATTGGTGAGAAAAGATTGAAAACTAAGAGGAATTTCAAGAATCCCTTGCAGATGGCCGAGAATTATTTTCTCTTTAAATAGAAATGTTAGAAGAGCAACCAAAGTAATTGATAAATTCAGAACAAGAAGACTTGAATATGCATTATTTTTCTATCCATATCATAAGAAGTCAAGAAGAATATGAATCCAATATTCCAACAGAGGAAGAAGAAGAAGCATATAATGATTACTGTTGACTAGGAGAAAAAATATTCCACTCAAGAAGAGTTCATAATCATAACTGATTTTTAAAAAAGTAGACATCTGATCACAAACATTCCACTTATTGTTAAGGCCCAGGGAAAGGTTTGGGGAGAAGGAAATCTTTTCATAGAGTTGTTTGGAGGCAGCCTCTTGGAGAGTGGGCCATTTGAGCCACCTCATAGTATTCCAAAAGTTTAGTCTAGTAGTGGGAGCTGTGAAGGCATTTCTGAGCATTGTATATAGTCTTAACTGAGATTGAGGAAGGTTATAGAAAGCTTTAAGGTCTATCCATTCCATCCACTTCCCAAATATCTACAAGTCATGTAATATTTTAGTTCCCTTCTCAAACCAAAGGAGGGCAGAGCATCCTCTTGTCAAGGAAAGGATCCTTGCCTTAACAAGAGGCTACTCTGCCCCGATTTGGTTTGAGAAAGGAATTAAAATATTTCATGACTTGTAGAGATTTGGGAAGTGGATGTAATGGACAGACCTTAAAGATTTCTATATGCTTCCTCAATCTCAATTCAAAATGTATACAATACGCACAAATGCTTTCACATCTCCCTCTACTTGAATAATTATGGAGGATGATAATGCCTATTGAGATACTATGAGGTGGCTCTAAGGGCACCCTTTCCATGACATTTTTTTAGATTTAAGACATTAATTTAAAAGGGCGGAAAAGTATTTTTCAGATTCAAGACATTTATTTAGAAGATACTTTTCATATTTATACTCACCTCAACTTTAGTAGATCACCTCAACTTCATCCAAATGTAGCCATCATCTGATATACACCCACAAAAATTAATAAACCATCTTGCCAAATATTTAAACAACAATTCTTTATTCAAAATGCCAAATGATATGGACTCATATCCAAGTCTTAAACATAGAAGAAACATAATTCTTAAATCATCATGCCAAATGATATGGACTCCTACAAGTCTTAAACATTGAAACACAATTCTTTAATCAAATCAGGTGGCTCATTTGAAAATGACACATTACATCTCTTTTAGCTGCAGCACATAACTGTGATGAAAATGTTTTACTTGTAAACCTACTGTTGATTTTTTTTTCCTGTAAACCTACTGTCATGCTCAGGAAAGCAATGTCAATTTTTTCGGCCTTCAAAGGCTACTCATGAACCACGGAGAGCTTTCAGGCATATTCTGCTTCAAGAACTCTGAAGCATTCTGGTAAATCAACTTTTTATTTCTGTTGTTTTTTGTAAACTTCCCTTTTCTGTACATTTTCTAAAGATCTCATCCTGTAGGATAAATAATAAATATTGTGTGTCTGTAGCAGTAATTGAAAAGGTTTACAAGGTTTCTTATAGCATTGCAAATCTAAAATATAACAAGAATAATAATCAAGCATACTAGTCAAAGCCAAACATAGTTAAAAAATTGCACATATAAATAGAGCATTTCTTACATCATTAAGGTGAACTTTCTTGGATCTCTGCGTGCGCATGTGACACACCGAATCCATCCTCGGCCAATCCAACATCCCACACATGATTCAAAGCAGTTTCCTGCAAACATTTAACAACATTAATCCATCTTCTTAAACAAATCTCAACAAAGCTTGATCAAAGTTGGCCTTCCATATTCAATATTTTGTTTTGTATTAGTTTATGTTAACCTCGATGATCATAATAATGGTACAAAAATTTGAAAAGAGAGAGAAAAGAATGATAATATTATGTACATAAAAATTATTACTCCGAAGAAGATTCATCAAGGTCTCAATGGAAGCATTCTTATCTACTCCCACCTCGTACGATCTAATAACATAAGTCTGTCGATAAAGAAGATTGCCTTTAACCAGTCTACCCAATCTAAGTGCATCTACAGGAACATTAATATTCTCTAATCCTATTCTTGCTATGAATTCATCTTGCTTCTCGGTTGCCAAGACCTTAAAAGCCATGGCGATGAGTGTCATGATTAAATATCCTTCAGTCGAAGCACACGTTCTTCTTGCAGATCCATTCACTTTTTCTAAAACACTATTGTTACTGTTGCTATCAACAATCTGAGCAACAATTACTTTCCTACAACTGATTCTTGCATTCACCTGTAATTTTTTCAATGGTCTTTGACATCCATAAGAAAAATCAAATTCAAGAAACTTGGTAAGAATTGGCATTTTTACTTTGCAAAATCCAAGAAATTTCAATTCAAGTATAGACAAATCATTAATATTGAAATCGGTGATGCACACAATACTAAACCAGAAATAAACTCTATTGCATTCATCGTAGTCCTAACTCGCTTGAATGGAGAAGCGAGATTAATTGTTTACGATCCTTTGCAGAAATCATGCCAATTAACTCTTCCTCCCATCCCAAATGAATTCCATGTAAGTTACTCATACTTTAGTCACTGCGTGTACACCCATCACAAAGTGGTTGTCATTGGGCTTCCGGAAAGTGACTGTCATTCTGGCAACATAGAGAATTCTGTCATGGTGTTTGATATCTGCAGTGGCAAATGGAAGAAAGGCGCAGACATGCCTGTGTGCAGAGACTTCTTCTCCTGCTTGCGTTGTCGCCTCAAACCGAAAAGCACATTTACATTGCAGGAGGATACATCTATATCGACATGGATCTATCTCTCCATGCCAGCCAAGTATCATACGAGGCAGCAGTTTACAGTATGGAAGATAATAGATGGGAAATTCTTCCAGGCATGGGTACGGAGTTTAGTGATGATTGCAGATGCGACACTGTGTTTATGGATGGAAAATTTCTTGTGGTGCGCGACGATGATGCAAAAGTTTATGACCCAGAGACGAGAGAATGGAAACTGGTATGTAGAATTATAGATCAGCACGCTGTTTATGTAGGTGTATTTGGGAGGTTATATTGGTTTGAATTGAAAACGGTTAAGGAATACAATTCTATGGAAAATAAGTGGAGTGTGGCTGGATTGTTTCCGGAGTGTCTTCATTGTGTTCATTTTGCTACAGAGTGGAGTAATGAAATCTTTGTGAGTGGAATTGACTGTAATGGTGATACGGTGTTGTATTTGTTTGTTCCTCCCGCTCCAACAGTGGCAAACGATAATTCGGAGAAGGGGAAGTGGAGTGCCCTTATGCATCCCGGATTCTCTTATATTTATTCCATTGCTACAATGCAAATTTAATCATGACATGTAAACATAATTATTTTGATCAAATAGTGTAAGCACATTATCATGTGCTCAACTTAAATATTATATATGTTTATAAGATTGAATGATTATCACAACTCATTTTTTTCTTAACCTCTCCTGTTTTTCCTTAAGTTCCACTTCACGGCTTTGGGAAAATGGATACACTTCCATCCCCCATCTATCTATCATCGGCAGTGCATCTCCACAAGAAATCTTCCCCTTCCCATCCACCACCAAAACTGCTGGCCATTTCCTCCTCTCCTGAATGAGATCACATAATTGTTTTTCTATCACCCATGAATTTGGTAGCATTGGTCAGGGAGCATTGGCAGCCGCTCTCTCATACTCTTCCCGTGTGTTTTTCCTAGATACCATTGGAGTTCAAAAAACTTCGACCAGATTTGTAGCTCTATTGCATCTTAAGACACACATCTTTCAAGGCCGATGTCCAGAATCCAGATGCTTCAAGGATTGCCATGAGCATTACTATCACTTTTCCTTAGATCAGCAACTTTTACCTGCAATTATCATTCCCCAACAGGATGGCCTCAAACATTTCTGTAGCAATGTAATTTAGAGTAGATTTTGAAATTGAAAATTATTTGAAAAAGTACCTGTTAGTGTTCATTTAGCAGGAGATAATCTGTTTTTTCAGGCACCAGCAATGCTGTCAGCAATTCAATATTGCTCTATGTGGGAATCATTGTTAGGAATTCCACTTCATCCCATATATAAATGTCTTCCCAAGTTAACAAATGTTTTATACTGTTTTCTTCTTAACTGTCAGTGCTACTATAGACAGCGACAAGATACATATAGATCGGAAAAAGAGCAAATATTTTATGACAAATAGGCCAAGTTTGGGAGTTCAGAGGTGTATATGTTAAGATTCTCGTGGCCAACTCAGATGGTAAAGAGTTGAAATGTCACCCAATATAGATGATCTGAAAGAGTTTTGAGTTACATTCCAGGTTCTGCGGTCTCTTTTCTAATATTTCCCACCGGATCTCCTTGTCATCATCTCCGTCCTCGTCCTCGTCTACATCTTCATCCTCATCAATGATTAAGATGAGCGAAGTCTGTGGTAGAAGGGAGGGTGAATGAACTCATCAATGATCGAGATGAATGAAGTCTGTGGTAGAAGGGAGGGTGAATGAAAGGGGGTTTTCTGGCAGACAATCAGAAGCCCTTCATTATTAAATACGTTTAATATAGCCCCTTCTAAAAACAAAGCACTTTCCTCATCTCCACTTACATCCTGCCCACGGTACAATCCAATGAAATTTAAGATTTCATACCCATACAATAACTATATGCTATAACTTGAATATATATGAAATTGCTCATCAAAAACTTTTGATATGGCTCCTATCAACAAAGTCAATTTCTCATCAAAAACCTTTGATATGGCTCCTTCTATCCACAAAGCCTTTCGCTGATCTCTTCTTGTATGACCCTGCTACAATATAATGAAAATTTAAATTTTTACTCAAATAATAATTTACTCAAATAATAACTATTTGCTATAAATTAAATATATATGGAATTTTTGTCCAACAAATCACAAACTTATATCTTGGTAAAGTTTGTTTTAACCACAAAAATGCCATTTTTTTCCTCCCCTTTCAATTCCATCCACCGCTGGATCATTCTTTCACTTCCTGCAATGTCTAGGTGCCACAGTCTGGGGATAGCCATCACTTTGTCCATCCATTCCCTAACCAGACTCCCACATTTTGAAAGGTCTAATTTTATTAATGAGGGCAGACAGTGGAAATCTTCACAGAGCCTCTCTAGATTAGAACATCCCCATAAATTTAATATTTCTAAGCAACCAAGCTGACCAAAACAATCAATAAGTTTGGACAAACTATGACATTCAAACAGTACTAAACTAAAACTTTTTAGTGGTCCAAGGCAATGGAAGTCGGTGCACGGCTCTTCTAGTTCATCACAACTTGATAAATTTAAAGTTTCTAGAGAGCTCAGTTTACCAAATCCTAGAGGTAGACTTGACAAGCTCTTTCAATTATACATATTTAAAGTTTTTAACCCTACCAGGAAATGAAAGTCATTTCATAACTCTTGTAAAATTTCACATCCCCGTAAGTTTAATGTTTGTCGACAAGTTAATTCAGAGAACCTGCTGGGAAGTGATGCAACCCAAAACCCTGCAGAACCAAACATTGTACATCTGCTCTGTAACCTGCAGACCAATACCTACAACATAAACCAATTTATAGCTGCTCTATAACTTGCTGATCAGAATACAGGCACATACATTATGGTCAAATCAATATAGCACAAGAAAAGAAGATGCAATATACTGTTAACAAAGAAAAGTAGCGGAGCCAAAAGGAACAGCCGCCGCCAGCAGCAATATATTTTTTCCTAAAAAAAATGAAGACTCACTTTCTTCTCTCCTTATCTCTTAATACATGCCTACCCCCAAAACAACCACTAAGTTACCTCCTCTCACAATGAGTCATCGCCTCTAAAACAAGGATTCAATTTAATTAAATGAACCATAAAACATGGCGATTCAACAGTTTTCTAATTTAAGGAGAACAAACTCTTGAAACCCTTCAGCTTGACAGATGTACATGTCATGTCGATGATTTACAGGTGACATGGCTTTGGTGGTTGTACCCAACAAAGAAATGGTATAATACCACCCTTCATGTGTCAATGAATATAAATCCATTCAATGTTTTGTATGAGTAAAATCCACTTTCATTTTTGAATTGAGCAATCGGAAACACAAAAGTACCAACAGTTTCATATGACATTATGGAGTCAACAAATCTTACAAGTTATAAAGATAATCTTAAAACAACTCAAGATATGATGAAATCACATGCATATTGGCATACCTCAGAAACAAAGTTTTCTATTGGAGATTAAATTTTCCTTCGGTTGCGGCCTTATAAACACACAACTCAATAACGATAAGATTTTTATTTTTCATATGTTGTAGTTGAAAATGTGCTAGTAGACATGTATGCAAAATTTGGAAGTATAGAGAAAGCACACAAATTGTTTGACATAATAATGCCTCAAAGACGTGTTCTCGTGGAAAATGTTTTCTATTATCCTACCTACCTGTGCCAAAATGGGGGCTTTGGAACATTGATTTTGACTATACTGCGCTAGAAAAGTAGGTCGGTGCAAGGGTTCCATAAAAGTGTTTCTGCAGGGAAAAAGGGGTTCGAAAATGGGTGGTACAATTACACAGGAGATTGAAATGGAAACGGAAACACAAACAAAGGCTCTTTCAACTAGGATTTTTCAATGAAGAAACGAAAAGGTTAGAAGCTCATTACAGGGGAGTGATGAAGAGGCCCTGTGGTCGATTCGTGGCATATATCAAAGACAGTGAAAAAGATTAGGGTTTGGCTCGACATTGCGGAAGATGCGGGCAAGGCTAACATGACGTGGATGCTATTTCCTTCAAGTAGTAATGGCACTCACCAAATACCATCGTCGTTGCACATGAAGTAACCCAATAAATATTCATTTCCATTAATATTATTTTGTCTTTTCCATTTAACATTTGATTTACATTCACTCAGGAGACAACAATTAGGTAACTTGTCAGCCTTTCAAGATGGTGATATCAACTAATTTGGGGCAAAATGAACCCTAACCTACATTTATTAATGTTGTTTTCTGCTTCATTCGGATGCATTTTACTATAGTTTGTATGTGGGTTTCAGTGGGGGAAGAGTCGTGAGCCATAATAAAGTATTTGGGTAAGAAAACAAGGGAAAGGGCAACAGTCTATGAAACATATTTCTTTCCTTTCATGAAAATAGCCGGAAAATGAGTCTTCATTACCTCCCAATCCAACTCGTTGCAAACAGAAAAACAATGGAGAGCATTTCCATTCAAATGAACTGTGTTAACTAAATACAAAATTAGGTTTCTGGTTTCCAGAAACAGATGAATGTGAAAATAGGGAAAAGGAAATGGAGCTCTTCATGTGGATACTGTTGTCATGCCCCTGCTCCTAAGAATCACGCTTGCAAAAACTGGTCTGTCGATCCCCTTTGCACCCAATACATGCACTAGACTGATATTGTGTTTCTCCATATTGCAAGCCACGACTTGCACCAAATCCAGCTACCCCAACATTAATGATAATCTTGTTTCCCGCTTGGCGCAACTTCTATTTTTGAGGATTTTTTTTTTAAATAAAATATTTTATGAGGGGTGTGACTTGGGAATAGTAATTAGAGACAATGTCTCTAACAACCCCCTCTTGTAGTAGTGAAATAACTGCTTTCATTATTCATATTCTCAACATGATTCATGGAGATATCTTGTGATTCTCCTATGTCCATTTTGTCTATGATATTATATGTTAGCTTGCATTTGGCAACAACTTACGTGAATAAAATTGAACAAGAAAATAATGATCACCATAAACTCGTAATGGCTTCCACTTCATTTCACATACCAACTAGTAATATTTTGCATCTGTGAGGATACTTATGTATTAATTCTACATTAGTACTCAATAACCGTGAAAAGGAAGTGGTATGAATGTTTGCAAAATGACTGTAAAAATTTACCAATATTAAAATGGCGCAATGAACAAGTGATGGTGTAGTTTGAACGTTGAACGCCTCTGCTTACTTTAGAACTTCTATCTCTTCAAATATTCAAACGCCAAAAAGAATACCAAGATATAGCGAAATGGCAAAGGTACATGAAGCTTTTCCTATATTGCGCAAGCCTCTGTTTTTTATAATTTAATTTTCAGCACCTATTTTCCCCTGAACATGTCACCTAC
Source organism: Taxus wallichiana var. yunnanensis (assembly GCA_018340775.1). NCBI lineage: Eukaryota > Viridiplantae > Streptophyta > Pinopsida > Cupressales > Taxaceae > Taxus > Taxus wallichiana. Next base: position 670,412,475 of record CM031243.1, read on the forward strand.
CAACATTAAAATCGCACAGTGAACAATAGTGGGATGATTCAAGCGGCTGTGATCGGTTGGATGGTCGTCCCTCCGTACAGCAAAACTGCTCGCCATTGATTTGTTTCTCCTTGGTGACTTTGGCTAGTTGTATATAATGCCTTTCGGCATTAAGATGAGTTAGTGTGTGGACATCCATAAATGGACACTAGACCACAGAGAATGTACATGTACCTCCACCACTGTGCCTCAATATAGAATGCCCTTACCTATTAAAAAGAGAGATGAACAGTCTGGAGAGAAGCAATGGTCATCATGTGCAGCTCAAATGTTGATCAATTATTCTTTATATAATATTTGTTGGTCTTTTCAGCATAAAGGAATGCCTACAATACCCAAAGAAATGCCTATGGTATACGTGCAATTGTTGATTCCTACCTAAGTTCCTTCAAGCCACTCTATTTTCCATTTCTGATATACAAAGGATCATTTGAGATTTTTCTCCTACCTTCCAACATGAAATTCTCTCGTACAACCAATAAATGTGATCAACAAATCAACCTCCAAACAGTGACAAAAATCTATTTTAAAATATCATTGAAGGTTCTCGAATGTCTCCAGCTTTGGGAATGTCCTTTGGTCACTTCAATTCTACATTAATGCGAAACGTGGCAACCCATACCATGTGGGGCTCGAAACCATTTAGAACCAGCTCGCTCATTAATTTTCCTACAATCTGTGAGACTTGAGTCTTCTATGATATCTTGGTCATTAGTCAAAATATACAAACAACATCACAGATTATAATCCATGGCCTCCATTAAAATGTACAGATTTCCTTTGTGATCTCTTTTCTACGTAGATGAGCTTCATTTTTAATGTGACCTCCCATGAAATTTCAACATCAAATCCTTAAGTTCTAATAAAATGGAGATGATTTAATGAATCACACACAACGCTATACTAACAAGGCCATGATATGGCAAATCCTGCCGAAGATGATGTTTTTTGTTATGCGAGAAGAGTAAATTTATGACAAGTGCTCTAGTAAATATGTATGCAGAATGTGGAAGCGTACACAAGGTGTGTGACCTGTTTGACAATAAATTTCGGGAAAATATGTTCTCATGGAATGTAACTATTACAGGATATGCACAAAATGGCTTTTACAAGAATGCTCTCAATCTCTTTAAAGCAATGAAGCAATTAGGAATTTACCTCAACCATGTAAGTTTTGCTAGTGTTTTATTAACATCGAACCATATAGATTTAGTAGATGAAGGTTGCAAATACTTGAATGCCATGAGTGGTTCTTATTACACTATGCCCACAATAGCTCATTGTATGCATGGTCGACATTCTTGACCATGTAGGATATATACATATGTCGATGATGTTAGGTTGTTAATCTTGGCCGTCCACATCTTGTCTGTTGTCATAGGGGCAAGGGTTCGACCCAACTTGCAAATGCCTTTGCCGCAATTAAAGAATAAGTAGGGGTTTCTCCTCGAGGAGAAAGTCTACGCCGCTAGGGTCGATGATGGAAGGTGCATTGTTGGGAGAGGGTGTATAGGTGACTATGTAATTTTATTTTGTTCCAATTTGAATATTGTGTAATAGTAAAGAAACTGGGTATTTGTTTAGTGTTTAGGAGTTCTATAGGAATGTATTCATTATATTGACCTGCTTGATAGTATCTAAAATTATTATGGAAACGGAAACAACATATATAATATGATTGGACTAGGTGCGGGTGAGACTGGTGTGGATGAAATTATCATAGACAATGTGTCTATTTCCAACAAATAAGTTAAACAAATACATGCCTAAATTTTGTAGTAGATTTTTTTTCGGTGCCCGAGATCACATCGATATATAGTGTGCTTGTATGTGACGTTCTTGGAGTTGATGTAATTAATGCGTCAATGTTTAGAAATGAAAATTTGATCATTAACATGGATGTCAACGCCAACAAAATGAAGCCTTTAATTCTTCTTTTTTTTGGATACTTTACCTATGAACACAATTATTTTATCACCTACTGAAGTATTCGAAAGTTTATTTGGTAGAGAAAAGCACACTCAAACAAATTTTAATTAATGTTTTGACCCTGAAGCATTAATGTTTTAAGGATGACAGATAATGGCTTTAACAAAATTCGACATTCTCTTTGGTGAAGCATAATAATTTTGAATCCAATGCGAAAAATAACTGTTTGAAGGTAACAAAAGATTTGTTAGTAAGTATTTCAAACATGAATCTTAATGTAGCGGGTGGAGGAAAAAAATAAAATACCTCAGACAGATGTTACGTCAATTTGAACAAAAATTTGTTGAAGGAAATTATGCAGATTTGATAAGACTATGTGATGGCACATTTGTTCCTGGGGGCTGTTTAAGCTTCTCAATGTATTCAGTGGGCAGATTGGAATCCCTGTGGAGACCTGACCGTAATGAGATTGGCTCCATTTACATTTGTCTTGTTCCATTTAGTGTGTATCTTATAAAGGTAAGGAGGAGCATTTATTTTTCCATTATGTGCAATGACAGTGGATGTGTGTGTGTGTGTGGAGAAGAAAATGTAATGTGAGAAGATGCTCGTATTTTTTAATCTTTTTATAATATAAATTTTGTTTAGTTTTGAAATTTCAGAAAGAGTGTATAACTTAAATGGAAAGGAAGGATGTTGATTCATAAATTAGAGGGTGTGAGAAAAGAGTATAAAAGGTGAAAACAATATGAGTATAACTTCAAGGTAAAATTGGAGGGAAAAGGTGTGCAATGTAAGGAAATGGAAGAAAAGGTGTGCAATGTAAAAAATTGTTTATTTTAAAATTAAATGAGTATTTCATTTCCATACAATTTTAAATTATTTAAACATAAAATAGAAATTGGAAAAAATATGGGCTTATAACTTGAATACGCCAAGTAGCCAAAATTGTATTTCTTCCTAAGATGGCTTGTACAAAGAGAGCCTGGTACACCAAATTTGTCATCCTTGGCGGTAACTTGAGAAATTATCTTCAATGCCTTCGCTTATTTTGTAAGGAAATCTATTTATGTGTAGTTCCGATATCCCTTGGCAGACAAAATGTAACATTTATTTACGAGTTGAAAGTTGAAACCAATTACAAATGTGGAGAATCCTGCATTGCATAACATAGGTTATTAGGGAGAGAAACGAGAAGCTTCATACTCTGTCTTGTTATATCCAAAATCAGCAAGATGAAATGGAATTTTCCACCATGCAGATAGAAATATGCCTCCTGGTAATGCTGGAATTGATTTGTATGTCTCGCTGAAATCCATGGATGACCGAACATAATTGTCTGTGACTCTGGATATGCCTTCCTGAACTTTCTCTGCACAAAAGGATAATGGTTTCTCTTTCACTGCACCTGCTGGTTCTATGCAATATGCACAGAAAATAGCATTGCCTGATGCAACAACCAACGAAAATCAAGGCAAATATGGGTTCTTGGGTTGCAACATTTGGGATTGTTGCAGCACTGTTTTTGGTTTCTGCTAATGCTCAGCTCTCTGCAACATTTTATGATAAGTCATGTCCAAATGCCTTGTCTATAATCAAGTCTGAGATTAAAAAAGTGGTGGGAAATGAATCAAGGATGGGTGCATCTTTACTTCGTCTTCACTTTCATGACTGCTTTGTTGAAGTATAAATTCTACCTTCTCTTTTTCAGCGATTGTTCAAAATCTCAAATGTTTCTAAACTGTAGGTCAATTTCATAGAATTTAGATAGCCACAGTCTAAGTGTATTACTATATAAACAACATGCAACGAGTTGTCTAACGTAGAAACACATACAACAATATTTTTATGTCACTAAAGAATTTTTTGTTGGTAAAGTGAATAAATCTACTCTTGCAATAAACATGCAGAACAATTAGAATTCCTTATGCAAAACTTTTATCTAGTAGCATTAGGAAAAGTTCCAGCATTATTCTGCCACATCTTCAACTTATAGTTCAGAACATTTATGCTTCTGGAAAGCTGCCTTGGATTGTAAAACTCTCTTTGTACAGCGTTTTGAAGCTCCCTTAAATTCTCCGTGTTGTTAGTTATTGTTGTAATCTTTTCCTTCACATTGGCTGTGCTGTCTCTTTAGATACAACAATGTACTTTATTTCACTCCATAATTTTTGTTTGTGAAGTGAATAAATCTTTTCTTACTATTAGAAATCCTTTTGCAAACCTTTATCTGGCAGTATTAAAATAAATCCAAAGTTCTATCATCATTATGCCACACGTCTTCAACTTATAATTCAGAACAGCTTTGCAGAGTGTTTTAAAGCTATGTGTAGCTGTCTCTGCGTTGTTAATTTATGATTATTGTAATCTTTTATTCTGCCTTCTAGGTTGTGCTGTCTCTTTTACTTATACTTAGAAGAGATGGCCGGGACCCAGCCTAGAAGACTCTATCATTATAATGTACATTATAATTCTAATTTGTTCAGTATAAAAATAAAATGTCAGGGTTGCGATGGGTCTGTACTCTTGGATGGTTCATCTGGTGAAAAGACAGCAGGGCCAAATTTACACTCTGCCAGGGGTTTCAATACAATAGATGCTATAAAGAGAAACCTGGAGGCAGCTTGCACTGGAGTTGTGTCCTGTGCTGATATTTTGGCTGTGGCTGCCCGTGACTCTGTTGTACAAGTGAGTGGAAATATCTTTCTGACTAGCTCTTTTTAATGCCATAATAATTCAATGTCTGTAACTTAATTTTTAACAAAAATAATAAATGTTTAAAAAAAAGAAAACAAGGAAAGACCAAAGAAAAAGTGGAAGTAAAAACTGGAGCAAAAGATATTTATAATTATTTTAGTAAATAAAATTTCTGTAATATTTGATTGCAGTTGGGAGGTCCAACATGGACAGTACCCCTTGGAAGAAGGGACTCCAAAACTTCAAATCAAAATGGTGCCAACAATAACATTCCTTCTCCAACTTCCTCTCTGAGAAATTTAACTGCAAGATTTCGAGCTCAAGGGCTGTCTAGTAAAGACCTGGTGGCTCTTTCAGGTAAACTAAAACCCATCAATCTTCCTTCTGAAAACAATATGTAAATCTAAGATAAACTTAACCTGCTCAAGGTTTATAACATTACAGGTGCTCATACAATAGGCCAAGTTCATTGCACATTGATTTGGGGCAAACTGAAGCCAGTTCCCGTGCGTTTGCTTGTACAAGAAAACGCCTTCCTTCTGCGACGTTCTTCGAGACTCCATAGCCGTCCTGCAGGCAATGCCCCAGCTCTCTCAGTGCATCGATGTGCCCTAGAAAAGGCCGCTCTTGCGCACAGTGCCACTCCTGCCTTCAGATCCTTGTCTTTCTTGCTTCCCCCGCTGCCGTTGAATTGTATGATGGCAAGCGAGTATAATGCAGAAGCGTGAGAAGATATGGCGGCTTTTGCCATCACTGATGCTCCCCCATCCCGATTTTGCAGGCAGTAGAAACGAATCTACAAAACAAATTTATTTTTAAAACAAAAGAATACTTGCGCGTACAGATTCAAGGCTTGAACGAAAGCCAAAAACGAAAAAAATACTTCATTTACTCTCCCTAAGAAATGATTTCAGACATGGATATCTGGATATATGTTCAGAAAACAAAACTACAAAAGAAAAATCTAATCTTTATGCTCCTCCCCGTGAAATAATTTGAGGCACAAACACAAATTCTCATTTTTAAAAGCTGAAAGTCCACTGTAACCTGACAGGACATTAGAAGACTGGTTGCTTACCATGCCAAGGGTGTAGCAGGCCTCCACGTTTCCAGCGTCTGCGCATTTCCTTAAAAATCTATGCGACCCCTCCGACCAGCGCGATGCTTCCATCGCAAACACAGACGTCGAAGCCTTGAGCAGCACCATCGGCTGCATTCCGACCTCATTAAACCTCTTGCATCTGCGCAGCCAAAATCATCTCCACCTTCAGTCTTAAAACGCCAAAAAAATATTTAACAAGATCAAACCCTAACACTCGAAAATGAAAAATTACTCACGTTACGAGGGCACTGATCAAGTCGGCAGGGCGAGCGGCGGTGGAGCTGAGCTTGACCAGAATGGAGAGCAGCAAGTCATCCGGAAGGGCGTCAAAATGATTCGCTCGAGTTTGACGCTTGTTGTTCATGCATTGCGAAGAACCAGTAGCAGAATCCTCACGTCCGCGTTTCGAATCCCGCCGACACACGCCTGAATCGAAACTCCATAGCCGTCCTGCAGGCAATGCCCCAGCTCTCTCAGAGTCCTTCACCTCCTGGCGCGCAGATGGAAATGAGAAATTGCACAGCGTGTAAGAAAGAAACAGGCGTTTTCCTCGAGCCACTCAAAACTGTCAAAAGCGACCTAATCTGTACATGACAGTCAATGCATTAATGTTTCATAACTGCTACGTTTTTTCAATGAACAGTGCACATAAAGCCAACGACCAATCAAATGTTGCCAGAACAAAAAAATCAAAAGCTAAAACTATAGTCCAGCCTCATTTAAATACACATGTCACAATACGATTGGAAAAATGCAAATGTTTAATTGCAAAAGTGAAGAGTATATCCATGCCTTCGGCAGGATAATAAATGTAACACTATCCAGTGAATTAATATGGCATAACAACATGCAAGTATGTAGGTGTCAAAATTTTGGGAAGGCCAAAAAATAATTGGGAAAATGCACAGATTCTGTCCCATCATTGACATACTTGTCCACTCTGTCGTTCCCTGTGAGTAAGTGGATCTATTTAACCCTTCACTTACAACATGCATGGATTGGATTCCTCTCATGTCTTCCCTTCCCTGCGACCTCACATCATATGTATCTTTCTTATCTAGTTACAACTTAACCATCTTCATTTGTCAATAATAACAGTTTTTTTCTAATATTAAGGCCTTCTTGTTTATCAAATTCTTACTAAATTGTTGAATTATTTTGGTTGCACAGTCATAATGATTTTTTCCGTCATGTAAATCCTTAAATATATGTTAATAATTGGCTAAACAGACGGGAAAAAAATTGGTGCAATATTTGATTTCAGATATATTTTCAGGCATGCAGGTGCCTGCGTAAGTTTGAATACACGTGTACCTTTTGAGTATCCATACTTGTATGTTTTAAATATAGAAATAGGATAGTATTTACTCTACAACCCACACTCACAGCCACCAATGTCCAGCTAGTTTGTTCGCTCTGGGTGAGGTTATGGGTTGCGTTTAAGCCAATATTTGTTAACAAGCTTCATTTTTCAATGGGACCACTAGTGGAAGCATTTGAACTCCTCAAAAAACTTCTTGAAAATAATGTGGTCTCATGGATTGCAATGATTGTAGGATTTGAAAAAAATAGTTCGTTGAAAAGGCCTTGGAAACTTTCAAGCAAATTCAATTAGTAGGTGTAAACTTGTAAAGCTAGACTTCACAACCTATTCCAGCATCCTCCCAACTTCTGTCAAAGTGGGAACTTTGGAGAAGGGCATGGAAAACTAACAAAGAATAATGGAAGAGATTTTTTTTGTTAGATGTATATACTTCACAAAATGCCTCAAAGAGATGTGCTCGCATGGAAAACATTGATTGAAGGTTATTTGTAAAACAAATTTGTCGAACGGACTTTAGAAAGTTTCAAGCAAATGTAATTGGTATATTTAAAGCTAAATTTCACAACCTTTGTGAGATCCTATCTGCATGTGCCAAAATCGGAGCTTTGAAACAGGTATGGAAATCCATAAAAGTATAAAGGATAGAAATTTTTGTAAGATGTTGTGGTCATTACACATGGAAATAAAAATGAAACACGGAACAATTCTAGAGTACGGGAAAAATACAAATCCTACCTTCATGTGCAATGCCATGACAAAGCAAGAATGCTTGGGATGACAAAGTGTTTTATCACCAACAAAAGGAGTTTTGGATAGCCCGGAGGAAGTATGCTATGCTAGAAGGAACATATTCTGTTTCATCCCAATGTGCATCACTAATCTCAATGTCTATCTGACACAGATTGATTTCCTCTGGTTTAAATTACAAAATCTAATCAATTGCAAACTCACAAACAAATACAAGTAATGGTTTTTATTACACAAAAAAACAAGGAATATAAGCTATAACTTAAAAAAAACTAACCACCACTTTATAGATTTTGCTTCCAAAATTAGATCACAAATGGATTCATATTATATGTGTCCTTTGTACTGTATGCCTAAATGGTAGCCATTAAGCCCCTGTCATCACTTCATCACCTTCCCAAATACCATTATAGAAAGGAGAAGTAAGATGAAAATGCATGTAAGCAATGGAAAAAATAGAGTAGAGATGGGTGAGATATTTCCATACAAGTGCTTAAATAATTATTACATACCCGCATTTCAATGAAATCCCTTTTAAAGTGTTACAAAACACAGCCCTGCATCAATGAGAGGAAATTTTAGTGTGAAAACAAATAATGTGGGATGTAAAAAGCAGATGCTCTACATGGTTAACTAAATTACTTACCTTCCACGGGCCTCTGGAGAGAGTTAGAACTGTTTGAATGACCCATTTTCCTAAATGTGTATGTGAATGCACGGTAGTGCCTCCAGAGCATATATAGAATCAATTCGCAACCACAATAATGATCTGCACACGAGAATAACACCATTATTCTAGTTCAGGAAAGTCTCTCACATTTGCAGTCTGTGATAATACAAAGATGAACAGGATTTTTAATACTCACAGTTTGCAATAAATACATTTGCATATTAATCACTCTAGCATAATCAGAGAATCGGTTGCCCCTAAATTGTTACATGTACTATAAATTCTAGGGGCCCTAATTTCCTTTCCCTGCACGCTAGGATAGCACATGAAAAGAAAAAACCATAGTGACGAATATAAATGTATGTCTCAAACCTGTACAGTAACCATGGGATGCAGATTTCACGCTCAAAGTCTGTGGGCATAACGCTCGCACCCACCAAAAGCAATCCCTCCACTTCCCACGTCTCTCCTCTCCAATCCACCACCGAACTACGCTCGTCCACCCCCATTCTGCAGCTGCTCATTTGATGCGCAGAACACAAAGGCGTACACAAATCCCTCAACCTCCGGAGCTATTGACCTATATGAATCTCTCCACCTTCCACGGACTCGAACCCTCCACCTTCAAACGCTCTCCATTACAGTGATGCGTCCGGATCTCTTCTGCAGCGACAAGAATCCTCAGAACCTTTTCGATACCATTGTGGAGATTCTTTTCATCGTGGAGATCGCACGGTGCCTGAGCCCTTGTCTCTGGCTAGGGAAAGAATATCGGCGGTTCGAAGAATCTAGACATTGAGCCCTTGTCTCTGGCCAGGGAAAGAATATGGGCGGTTTTGGAGAATCTGGACATTCTTTCCTTCATATCCAGAGTAGATATCCACGGAATGACGACAGAAAACAAACCCGGATGTAGCGAAGGGATCTGTATTATGACGTAAAGAAAGAGACGGGTCGTGGACCTGACACATTTTCATTATGATTGGCCCCTCGAAGCTCTTTCCTTCAATGGCAGCCAGTGTTTCAGGGAAATAGCCCCACGCCATTTAAAATGGATGGAGATGAAGATTGCGCCCTATGTTTGGGTTTTAAGCCCGATTTTTATCAACAGAGTGGGACTGCAGAGTGCCCCACATGAAACCACAGTGACTTTGGATTCGATGAAAATGTTTTGCGATGTGTTTGGTGTCCTGGATTACTAGAGAGGGCCTAATATTTGGTCGCCTCCCGCCATCAAACACCAGACCGCCACTCAAATAGAAGGAACTCGATCCAGCAATCGCCCCTGAAGCAAAACCCCAAAATATGAAGCAAAAATAGCGGGAAACAAGCACTAGCTCGAGACGGGAGCATAGAATATGAGAGGATTGGAGTGGGGAACAAGCCGTATGGGATGATCCAGACTCCAATCGCACACCTCCCTCTGCAAAAATTTGTTCCTGTTGAGACATACTAGTATTACATGCGTTGCCGCCATCGATTTGGTTCCAATTAGCGTTAGGGATAAATCCATTGAGCGATTGATTTGGCATTCTTTACCAACAAAGTGAATATTTTATTTTAAAATATTAAAAATTAAAAGAAAGGAACTTTAGAGACGAAAAACCAAGTTAGAGACAAAAGTAAACTTTTGTCTCTAACTTTTGTCTCAAAATAGGGCCCCATGTAGTAGTGAATGTGAAACACATTATTTTTCGAGACGTCGGGTAACACCAAAAATGTGTCCGTGAGGCAATATTTTTTATTTTATTTTTACAATTTTGACAACATGACTATTATGACTAGACACTAAAAAATGACAACAAACAAATATTCTAAAATCACCTATTTGATGATGACACTAACTCATACAAGAAGACTCTACATGGAATTGACTTTACTATGACACCTATGATGATAATTTTGAATGAAAATATATCAATGACTCTATTTAACTCTATAACATGACAATATAAAATAACAATAAAGACTCTTGATAACACATAGACACGTTGAAATCAAAAAATAAAGAATAAACATTATTTAATAAATCTATGGACATATACCTTTTGATAAAACTATCGACTAACTACCAATTCTAAGACATGTTTCCTGAACAATGAAACTCCTTGAGCATACGGTTCTGCAATACTTTCATAGTAAGAGTGTAGATATCATCCACAGTTGAGGAAGATTTGTCTGCTATAAACAACATGGGGATGCAAAGAAGTTGTTCTGCCAAGGTGACGTCGAGCTCATAAAGTGAGTTGATAGCTAGATACCAAGTTACACAAGCTAGTAGAAATATAAAGAGCCAAAACAGAATACAAAACCAGCTTGTACACTATATACTGGAGAGGCTACAACACACGTGTCGATGGGAGTATCACAAAGCTGATGAGAAATTTAGATCCAAACAGTAGGCTTCGTTGCATACATGTCCTTCGACAAAAATTAAGAAACGCGAACCAGTAAGTCACCATGCATGACGTGGAAGAGATACGACCAAATAGGTTAAATAAAAGGAATAGATTGACTCGAGTTGTGCATGATACGTCTCAACTTTCATCTCAAGGTCAGAAATGTGTGGCTAATAGATCAGAGAGACCTCTTCTTTGTGTATACTTTGATTCAATGCGCATGTGGAGACGTTTTTTTGTTGGTGCACAACAAATGAACTGCATATGCTAGGCACAAAACCACATGAATAAAGATTTGACTGGATTTGGATACACAATTATAGAAAGCAGTGGTCAGAGTGCAAAAACATTCATAATGAGCATGTCGCACCAATACAAAATTAACTGAAACCATACAATGCACAATAAACATGTAGAATAGATCTTTATCTATCCAAAAAGACGTTTATAATAGTTGTATAGATTTGATATGTAATTTTTTGATGAAAATTGTGAAATCCTCACGAGTCTGCAGGCAGATCAAGTTTATGTTGAGTCAAGCATAGTTATGGCATTGAATGTCTAGGAAGACCCAAATCCTGAGAAGTGCACATGTGTTGAATGGGATAGAGGAAGCACGTGGTCCAATAAATCCACGTATTATCTAACTTCAAGACTTCAACAATCAATTTCTCACAAAACTGCTAAAGAAAATACATATGAAATTTAAATACTAACCTTGGATGAATCTCATCGCTCGGGAAAAACATAGTATGGAAGTGCCCCTAATTATTTTTTAATCTTCCATCAGAGAGAGAGGGAGGCTCGCTCTGATACCAAATAAAGTGGAACAAACATATTTACGTGGAAAAAATTAATCTTCATTATGAATATCAAATACAAATATAAGAAAATTACACTCCTATAATTAAGGAGGTTGTTACAACCACTAACCTCCTATTATAATGTTAGTGAGTTGTTAATATAACTCACGTAACCATACACTAAATATTACAATCTCTAATTGTAATATTCCAAATACAATCTTACTAGACAATGTACTTATCCATACCCACTATATTAATACTAACCCATACAAAATATATGTGAGCACTAATATATATTCATAACAAGATCAACATTCGGTCCTCTCCTTTGGGCCACATTCACCTACTCTTTTCACGTGTACCAAAAATGGGGGGGCACACATTGGGTGAATAACTCAACCCTACAACAACTTAGAGATAAAACACAGATCAAAATAGTATAAAAACAATACAAGTTACAATCACATAACTGGCTCAAAATCAGACTTGGGTTAGAATCATAGTTCTGACACCAACGCCCAATAGTAGACAATAGCGCTTGGGAACTGGTATCCTCCTTTAGGCACTAATGTCCTGGGGGCACTTACAGTTACTTTCTCAGATCAACATAGTTCATAGAATCCATCATATGCAATTCTATTGTATCAGGCACAAACCTCTATTTACAGAATCCATGTAATCTTCTACAATTAATTTCAATTGAAACAAATAATATAATTTAGAACTAAATTTGGGACAATTGGAACTAAATCAGGAAGTGCCATTTGCACTAGTACTTATGGGGGAAGTGGCAGGGAAGGAGCATAAATTTATACCTCTGTCCCAGACACTCACTCTTGGCATGAGATTGCCCAAAAAAATCACACTTGGTGTGAGATCGCCAAAAAAACTTGCACTTGGCATGAGATCGCCCAAAAAACTCACACTTGGCATAGGATCGTCCAAAAACTTTCACTCGGCATGACATCCCCCAAACAAATTACTCTTCACAACATTTCAGGGCATTTTTCTATCATTTACACTCTTTCACATCAGGTACACACTTTCATTTACAACTACTTTTACACATTTTTATAAACGTATGCATACTTTACTCGGAGTTTTCATATACATGACTTTGACTACTCTTTTGCTCTTCTTTTGTAGGATCGTCAATAATATTTAACAAGAAGAAGCCTACTCCAGGTAAATACAAGCACAACAAAAGGTAAAATCTACGCATATACTTCACCCCTAGTGTCACCTTCCTTTCCCTGAGTCTCCACGCTTCACTTTGATCACTTCACCCTTCACATGACCACTGACACACTATTTTCCACTCTTCTCTACAAGATTATAAGGTACACATCTTCTAACTACTTTATCAAGTATTCACTCAACAAAATAAAGTGGGGGAAAATGTAGACACAAAATCACACACTTAGGTACATTTCTAGGTCCTAAAAGCATACTAGTATTTAAACGATTCCTAAGCAAAAAACTAGTAATTGACAACTATCTTTGGCCTCTTTTCTCTATTTTTTACTTTCTCTTTGGTCTTATAAACCCTACAGCCTAGTCAAAACTTTACTTGTTTATCTTTAATGACTTCAGACACTAGTGCCCATCCAGGACAACAACACCCAGTGTGCATTCTGTCCACTCTGGGAGCCCCTGACATTTTTTATCCTACTCACTCCTTTTGGGTCTCTTTTATTCATTGGGCATATTTTTCACTTATGGGTCATCATTTCAGCTGTTAATTATAAAATTCAAACAAAGGAATCATATAAATACATAGTTATGTGTTCAAAATGGAACACCAAGCTCTAAGTATTACTATTACCACCTAAGATTGCATTCAAAAGGCACCTAAAGCACTCCAAATAATTCATCTAGCATCTATTCAAGGGACAAGGGACTACATACTCTGCATAAACAACATAGGAAGGGGAAATTAATTTTATTCCATCCACACATTTACATATTTTAGAAAATCTAGCCTGCAATCTAGTGGACCTTGCACAAGGGCTTCCTAGGGCATACATGGAGTTTGAGATGTAGTACAGTGCTTCATTGTAAATTCACTCTCAGGGTGACTACTGGGGTCAGTATGACTCCCCATTATGCATTTTCCTTTTTAGGTTTGATGTAGTTTTTGGGATTGTATAGGTGAACTTCTCTTTTGTATGTTAGAAGTACCTTCGGCGATCAAGGAATGACTATCATGGTATCAATATGGAACAACATCGAAGACCTTGTGACACAACAAAAGTAGGTGAACTGAGACCCTGTGCAGTAATTAGTGCCCATAAATAATCTCCAATGCCCATGCGCCATTACCCTACCATAGGCACCCTGTCCGACAGTATTCGTGAGTTCCAGATTTTACAGTGACTAGTGATGACCCTATTTACATCTATTCATCGTTACAACTATCCAGGACCCTTCCTATTCATTCATAAATAAGATAAGCCATCTTATCTCCCTCCTTTTCTTATGATTTTATGTTTTACATGCTTATTTGTTTACATCATACTATACTTCAACATTTGTATATCATTGTTTACATTAGTTACTCTATAATAGGATTTAATTCAATTCTTTATTAAATTAGATAAAATTTCCTTTTCAGTGTTCCTGGTTATGTAGATAATGGACATTTCACATTATGGGGGAACATGACACCAATGCTCTATTTCCATTATGTGCTAAGTCATTTAAATTGAATGGAAAATTCCAAAGTTGTAGTGGTAGTTTCCTATGTTGTTCAAGATTGTAATGCCCCACACTTTTGGTACAAGTTAAATTTAAGAGAGAGAGAGAGAGAGAGATACTTAGTCCGGTCTCATAAACAATTGGAAAAAATGTTCTTTAAAAATAAAATAAAAGAAAGATGTGGATGCATAGGCAAGGGACGTGAACCATTTGACCAAATTCCTTAAGATCCATATCTTAAGACTGTAATGATAAAATGGTGTCTTTTTTTAGAAAATGTGATTGTAAGGTGTAAAGAAAATTCCAAAACATTTTTACAACATTCTTCTAGTATGTATTGAAAAGAGAGCCTTAGAACAAGGTATGGATGTTGCCCAAGCATGAAGGAGAGGGATTTTCGATATTGGGGGCTCATAGATGCACATGACCGTGCAAGATTTATTTCTATTATTGTATTATTTTGGTATTCAATAGTGTGGTTTTAGTTTAGTGGGTTGTAATGCTTATTTAGAATGGGTGCCTCAAAATAGGCCTAAAATGTTAGGGTCACTTGTTTGGAGGTGTTGGATATCTTGAGGATGCTCAAATGTTTTTCCATCATTATTACAGTTTTACATGTGTCAGTTACATGGATTTGTGTGTTTGGTTGCTAGCTGGGATACACAGTCTCTCTCTAGCAAACTCTAAACTTCATGTTCAATTTTCCATTGAAATAGTTGGTTGTTGGGTGGATGAGTTCACTTGGCACTAGAAGTTTTTATAAAAAATATTATAGCAAGGAGCTCTGAAACAAGGAGGGGACAATATTTTCCTTTCTATTTCATAAGTTGTAGTGGTAAGTGCTCTATGAGACATGTATGAAAATGGGGTAATATGGATAGACACATGAACTATTTGATAATATGCCTTAAAGAAATGTGGTGGTATGGAATGTTATGATTGCAGAAAGTGCTTAGTCTATATAGAACAAGTTTTCTGAAAAATGTCATGGGGATATGGTTTGACATTTTTTCCATGCTGGCTATCATGAGAGAGTTCTAAACTTTATTAGTAATATGAATTTTGAAAATGTTGTGAATTGGGTTGATTTCTTGCCTTGTTACCTCTCTTGTAAGTGTTAAAGGAGTAAACCGAATCCTTTGCCACCATTCCACATGGTTGCATCTCCATAGAATCCCATTTTGGGGCATGTTAAAGGACCATGTTTGGTGACCCTTCACATACTATCATTGTTGATACTGCTGATATAGTTGTCTCCTCTTCCTTTTCATGTGATGACAATTTTGTTGACACAGACTCACTTATTTCTATCCTTGATGATGAAGATTATGCTTCTAGTTTTGATGACGAGAGTACCACCAAGGAATCATCTCCAAAGTATGTTGACACTCCTCCCTTCTCATCAGACATTAGGAATTCCCATTCTCAACCTCATACAATCAGTGTATCACCCTCCTTTTCAATTCCAGTATGCGAGGCCCTTTCCACTACTCTTCCTTCATGTGATGATTCATACCTCTCAGACATTGCTCTTCTGTTTGTTGAGTCACCTTCTTGGGACGAGTATCTACCATAACCTAGTTGTCTTTTCACAATGTTTACTTGTGATGTAGTACATGGATTTCCTCATCATTCTACAGGTGTTTCGGATGAGTCTTTCATATCCTTTTTCGGGAGTGCCCCTTCTGGGAATCTTATCACTTCAAATTTTAAGGAGATCATCATTGATCCACCCTTTCTTGTGGAGCCTCCTTCTATTGTGGGGGTTGTTGCATTGTCTTCACTTCACTTGGGAATCCTTTCGGTGGATGTTCCTCACTCACACTCTGATAGTTATATACTCGTGGCATTACCTTATGTTGGTGTGCACTCATTTTCTATACCCATGTCACATTTCCATGGACCAAATTCAGAGTTCTTCATACTGTTGCCTTTGGTTTCCTTCACGGAGTGAGTGAACTTCTAGTACTCCATTTTTGTCTTTCTAAAGGGCAGGCACACAATTTGGTGTGGTTGGTTCTTCTTCAGTCCATTGGATGAAGACCACGTCATCAACACTGTTCTTGGAGACCTTCTATAGTTACAGAGTTCATATCCATCTATGTCTTCTTCCGCATCCCTCTTGTCTCCTTCTTCTCCACTCTACTTCTTCTAGAGAGATTGCTCCTCATGTACCTTATCATGCTCCTTAGTTGTCGGAACTCATCTGTGGTATCTTTCTTAGATTGTTAGAGAATTTTCTCCATCTCTTGTTGTGGATGTTTTTCCAATTGGGTTTTCCTCCATTTCTTGAGATAATTTTTGCTCATGGGTGCCTCACCATGTTTTGTTTTTGGGAACCATTTCTCATTTTTGAATTTCTGCCTCATCCTCAATTATGATGAAAGGGGGTGTTAACGTTTGTATTTTCCACATCACGTGGCGATTCATCTCACTTAAGTGAGGGAACGGGTCTTAGGTGTTGCAGGGGTTATGACATATTTTGTTTCCTCATATGCATTAGTATGCATCAGTATGTATATGAGAGTTACTTCCATTTCAGGAATATGAATCCCCTTCTCCACTTAAGGAGGTATGATTGCTTGCACTAAGGGTTACACAACACCCCTATTTTTACCCCTTCCCTTTATCATATCTATGAGGATAATGAGGTGATGAGACCCTTTTCTATTCTTTGTTTACACATTCATGGTTGATGCTTAATCCCCATGGAATCTCTTCATGCTGACGGAATGTAACTCGGGTGATGTTTGCGTTATCCCACAAATCCTTGTGTTATCATGTTTTTAGTTTCTTCATAAAAAAATCACTTATTTTTATTGAGAATATAATTTTACTCAACACTCTCACTATTTCACTTGTATTTACACCATCAAGAATGGATTACAAACAACCTCATACATTCTCTCATGAGATTTTCATCATTGCATCATGTATCTATAAACAACTCGCACATATTACTTGCATAAGTGTCACACCATTGTGTAACCGATCTCTAATGATATCACCTTGTTATATATAAGGAGGGTGTTCATGATCCACTCTTCAATCCAAACCACTTGTTTTATAACATGATTACATTTTAAATATAATCTATAAACCCAAAACATGTAGTGTTTGGTAGGTTTCTTAAATAAGTAGTTTCCCACTTGATATTATAAACCCAACAGTTGGCACACGGATATGGTGCCTCAAGTCACAAAACACATATACCCAGAATAAGTATATCTCCATATATCTCTGAATCACATAGGATTGCTTGATGGACAACCCACATAGGAGAAAGAAAGAATGCTAGTTTGCATAAGTTGAGCCTAAGGTGGTGTACATCCACAATATACCTAGAAATCTCAATGTATATCAAATGGATAGAGGTGGGTTTTTTGACTACACGAGACTCCACTTCCAAATTTGTGCTTGAATCAACGTTATGGAAACCTAGTTTATGCCTTCTCTCTCCACACATACATATTTTTGATTGCTTCCCTTAGTGTTGGTTAGTGTGGGGTACACAACATTACACATAATTACATTACTAACACAATGATGTATACAAACAATAACCATAGTGACTTACACCTGGTAAAATTGTGAGGTATAACATAACAATTTTACACAACTTTCCACACACATCACATTCCTAAATAACGCACCTAAAGCATGAGTACGATACCTTAGGGGCCATAAAATATCCATATGCACAAATTCACAATTTGAATTTATTGCATAACATATGAATACATATATACAATGAACACAATGATTTAACATCATGACATACATATAAATACAACACAACATGGTGACATAAAACCATAGTACACCACAATATGTTGGAAATTAACACAATATGACATACTTTTGCCATGCAACATGTTGATACACATATGCAATATCACAGGATAATGAAACACTAAAACACTTCCATGATTCAAAAAACATTTCCTTCACACAAAATGGTGGTAACACGTGTGTAATACACATTGAGTTCATGAGGGAGAGAGAGTGTACTCTTATCACAAGACACGTTAAAATCACGAATGATTCCACACTAAGTGGTATGCACAACAAGTGCATTCATATAATCATAAGTACCATATTTTTCATATCACAAAAATAACACTTTACTATTCCAACTCATCCACCATCATGAATAACCACGACAACACCAAAACATGCCTATAGGTTTGAGAGTATGAACCTTTCTCTAATACCATATGTAGAGCCCACAAATTAAACACCCAATAAATCCAATACCAAATAAACCAATATTTTTTACTTTCATTACTTATTACAAGGCAACACATGGGATTACTCACAAAAACTCCACATCACATGAGATGCTTGTACAAACGTGAACCCCCTTATATAATAGGATAACACAAGATGTACATAAACCTCTTACTTTTTCAAGAAGGTATACCAAAACATTGACCCAACTACAATAAGAAACTTAGGGATAGGCATATTCCACAACACATAATTTTCATGGTTTACAACTTTATTACAATTAAGTTCTCATTGTTTATCCTGATAGGTTTAAAGGGAATTTATCATGTAAATACATAGATTTCCCATACTCTAAACTGAATTTTATTTCTTTCATTTAACACTTAACTTATAAGGGTTCCACCTAATTTTTTTCTTTCATCTTATTGAAAATCATTTGTATACCTCAATTAGAGGTTAGGAAATTTTTAATTACATATGAGATACCTAATGCTTGATCTTAAGCTAAGAGTTCTTTATCCTAAAATCATATTTAATGTACCTTCTATTAAACTTCCATTACATAAGGGAATACTAATAACAAATCAAGGGAAAAGGAAGTTATGCCTAATAGTGGAAACACCCTTCTTCCGTCTTGATACAACATTTAAATGTCAAGAGCACAATTCCTTCACCGATCGTGTTATTACATTTAACTAAGAAATTTAACTTTCTAGTTTGTATCATTTATGATATGCATGTAAATCAAAATCCCATTTATTCCAATTAGTGTTCCTAGTTTCTATAATATATTACACATGGACAATACAATTGTTAATAAGGATTATATTAGCATTTACACATCATAAGTTTTGATTCCCAATTGAGAAAATATGTTTTCTCTATTACTTTTTCTCACTTAGATCATGTTATCCCAAATTTACCCCCAAGTTAATTTGAATAACTCGTCATAAATATAATTATCCATTCGAATTCTAGGACATGTGGATGGTTGTTAAATTCAGCTCCAGATATCAGAAGAGAAAGACAAATCATGATGGCTTAGCCAAGTTAATCTCCTCGCCACATCAAACCGAGTTGGTATGGTTGTTTGACAAGTTAGAACTGAGTTGGATGATGGTTGAGTTACAGAATGAGGTGGGTAAGTTAATTGTGGAGTCAGGGTGAACAACTCAGAAAATGCAAGGCTAGACGGAGGTCAGATTCCCATCCAACCCCACCTAGATGGACGATTGTCCAACCCCATAGGTTGGATGGAAAGTATACGATCCGTCCAACCTCATAGGTTGGAAAATGCATAGATAGACGGTTGCCTAACCCTTGGTTGGACAACAAGGTTAGACGGCTCAGTGAAGGAGGTTAGACGACTTGGTGATGGCCAAGGATGGATGGGTCGTGAGGTTGGACAACCAAGGTCAGAAGGCGAGCTACTTGAAGAGGTGGTAGGTGACGGCTCACTGTCAGGTTGGATGAGCTAGAGGTAGACACATGGTTGGGACGGGACAGTGGTGGATAGAGAAAGAGACCATCCAACCCCATCTAGTTCGATGACCATCCAACCCCCCATGTTGGATGACACAGAATGACGATCCACTGTCCAGTTGTACAGAACAAGGATGTACGTCCCATTTAGTACAACCAATGTGACAGGGATAGACGGTCATCCAACCCAGGTTAAACAATGTATGATGCAGAAGAGGAAGGAACCGAGGTTGGACGGGTCACATGGTATGATGGGTCATTCGATGATGTAGGCGTATGGGCATAGGACAGACGGTCATCCAACCCAACAAGTTGGTTGTCCCACGATGTAAGGTCAGCGGTCGTCAAGTTGGTCATTGCTTCATGTTGTACGGACAGAGGTTGGAAGGATGTCCAACCCCCCATGGTTGGATGGTCAAAATTGGATGGGTCATAGATCAGATGAGGAAGGTGTAAAAAGACATCTCAATAACCTACATTAATGGTGGTAGTTGAGATGGCTCAACTACCTATTAGAGATTTAATGTGACCTGTCAAATATTTAATGCTACCTATCAGGAATTTAAGTGTGAAAAGGAATCTCAACAACCACAGCTGCGAGGAGAGCATTAATGGTGGTAGTTGAGGTGGTTCAACTACACATCATAAATTTAATGAGGGTAGGTGAGACAATTTCCTATATAATGTAATCGACCCCCTCATTTTTACAGAGACATTCTGGGAGTTGGGGAAACTCTTGCAATTTTTTTCCTCAACTCTAATGAGCTATAAGCCTTCTCATGTGCCTGAAAAGTGTATTTGTGCCTCTATTCAACAATGTAATGGTCTATGCACATTATAGAGCAATAAATTCATGTTTTTGTGGTGTTTTTAACCCTTTCTCATGTTTTATTGTATCTTTATGCCTCTTCATTTTGTGTTTGTTTTTTTGCATGTATTTCACATTTACAGGTGTAGGGTGTTGTGTTTCATAGAGATTTGATGGTGAGTAGAGATTTGGGTCTGTGTCACTGTTGTTTTGACCTCTCCCAGCTTGATTTCCCCTCTTCTTCCTCCCTCAGCAGAGTATCTCACCCCCTTTTTTCTGGTGCTATCACCCCCTTTAGTGTAGGATTTCCCTTTGATGCACTTTTTCTCTCCCTGTCTCCTTGGAAGTTTTAGGATAGGTGTAGTTAGGCATTTTTCTGCATTTAGGAGTAGTTTAGCCTTAGGATTAGGAAGAGGAAGCTGAACTTCTTCAGAGGTCCATCTCAAGTCACAGGTCCCACAACTTGAGAGATGGACCCATGTTAGCAAAATTGCACCAATTGCCCCACACACAGAGGACAAATGGGGGGAGGGGGTGCTGTAATTTTGTGATAACAAATCAATTCAAATTTGTTTTCACATCATAAGAAATATTTATTAAGTTATAAGTAATATCCATAGTAGTTAAATTTCTTATACCGACATCACAAGGGTAGACTCTTAAAACTATTAGAAAGTTAGAAATTTATTTTACAATTAAAATCTTAATTTTGTATTAATTCATATCCTAATGGTCCATGTGATCCCAAGTACTTTATATTCCCCTTCTAATGATGTTTAGTTTCTAGGAAAAACATATTATTACATACTATACATTTCGTTCTTTATGTCACAAACGTGACGTTATGCCTTACATCTAAGCATATTATACACTTTCATACCCAAATGAATGCTCTCTACTAGGCTTCTACAGAGGAATGTAAAAGATCATATCATTCCCCTAAGTCCCTAGGTTTACAAAGTAAGTTTATCTCTAAACATAACTTAAGGCTTACCAAATAGGACCATCATATTATCTTATAGAATATTGTCTTCACAAATTTGAATGATTACAACTCCCAAGAGGTGGTTTCATATATATTGATGTTAAGAAAACATGTTCTTATGGTAACATGGTGTTATGGTCTTATCTCCTCTTGTGAAATTAAAATTCTACAACCCATAAATATTTCGATGCATTATGAGAAACAAATGGGTCATATGAGACCCATGCTTGAGAAAAAGGTAAAAAAATGTAAAAAATTGTGTTCCCATAGGGAACTAATCATCTCATAATTTAAAACATGGAAATGATTACTAGTGAGTTAAATGGGGTGGTTTACATGTTTCGCTTTACTCATAAGCCTAACATTCTAGGTGATTAAGCAATTATTTAAATAAATAAATGCTAAATATAATATTAATGTAACATCGATGTGATAATAACAATCAAATACATAATTTAACTCAAGAAAATAAGCAATTAAATTTAAAACCCTAGTTTCAAATGGAGAAATGAAAAGACTTAGTTGATTCGTAGTATTGTCGAAGGTATGCCGAGTTTGAAAATTACTAGATTAGAGGAGAAGGGTGTCACAATCAAACCCAAAAAATTGTAGGAGTTTTGAAATTTCTACAGGTATAGAGCATCTATGTAGGGCAGGGGCGCTTGAGGTGCCAAGGACCTGTTCGGGGCGTCTATGACTACTTAGAATTTGTGGAACTCATTTTTACAGGGTCACAAGGTGTTCTTGTTGTCACCTTTAATCACCTGTATATCGCTAGACTTCGTTGTTATTCACCTGAAAAACCTGCAATAAGAAGTACTTGTAAAACCGCCAAACTACATCAAATCCCAAAAAAGAAAGATGCAAAATGGAAGGTCCTCGGATGATAAAAAGTGAACTTACGACCGAGTGTTGCTCTATATTGTAAACCCATGTACTTATATGTGTGTGTGTGTGTGTGTGTGTGTGTGTGTGTGTGTGTGTGTGTGTGTGTGAAGAAATTGTGCCCTAGGTGGCTTTTGTGTGTGTTGCACTTAATAGTGAGCAATAACTAGATGTAGAAATGTAAATAAATGTGTGGATGTCAAAATTTAACTCCCCTCCTATGAAGTGTATGCAGAAATGTAGTCCATTTCCCTTGAATGGATGATAAATGGATTGCGTTGATGCTCTTGTGATAGCCTTTGAGTGCAACATTAGGTGGTGATAGTAGATGCTTAGTGTTTGGTTCTTTATTATGATCACATAGTTTTATATTTATATGATTCCTTGGTTGAATTTCATAAGTAATCACTAAAATTTTGACTAGTAAGAAAATAAGATGCCCAAACGACTAGAAAAGAGCCAAAAGATGTGAGCAAAGTACAAAGAAAGTATAAATAGGTTTGGACACCGAGAGAAATGCCGAAGTATAAAAAGATAGACTGGGATGGAAGGAGTGCAAGACCAAAAGAGGAAATAGAGAGAAAGCAAAGGTGGCCCAAAAATAGTGATCAATTAGTAATTTTCTTGTTTAGGAATCATATGAATAATGGTATATGATCAGGGCTAGATAGATACCCAAAGTGCATCATTTAGAGTATACATTTTCTTCCACTTTATGTTATTGAGTGAAATCTTGATAACATGAAGTAGATAAGATATGCGTACATGATAAACATGTAGATGGATGGTGAAAAGCGTACCTAGAGATAAGGAAAAGCATGAAGTGATAAAAAGAAGCGAAATAGAGAGAGAAAGTAAAAAGAAATGTTGATGATGACCCCAAAAATATGTGTATATGTCATGTTGTACCTATTGTTGATGTCACTTGATTGTGTGATGATGTGACTAACACTTTCATAATGATAGTGGTACAAAAGAGAAGAATGAACAAGTAGTCAAATATGTGTGTATGGAAAATTTGATCAAAACGAGTAAATAGTATGTAAAAATTCAAAAAGGAACATGTGCACTTGATCCATGATGAGGAAAATAGATAGAAAGGATCTTAAAGTTGTAGAAGAACAAGTTTTTGGGCGATCTCATGCCAACTGTGCTGAGTACGAGTTTTTTAGGTGATCTCACGCTGAGAATGGAAGAAGTGTAGGGAGAAAATTTTGGTTTCATCCTATAACCTTTAACTTCTTCCTAAAATTTGAACACCACTGCATATGGTGTGTAAAAATATGATCCTTTTTGAATAATTCTGATCCAACGTAAAAGTAGAAAAGAAGGTGTAGTTCATGCATGCCGAGTGCTCAAGGACTTTTTTTCTTATAAAATCCATTGTGTAAACTACCAAAAACTATGTTGAACTGAGAAATGCTTTGTAACTGCCCCCTAGTCACATGCATCAGGGAAGGGTTAGGGGCACCTAGGCACTACTGTGTGGGTCTGGGCATTGGTGTCTGTGTTATGCTGAGGACCCAAGTTAGGTTTTGGGTCGTTGCTGAGACTATAGACTGTGTTGACTATGAATTGAGTTGTGATGTACTGTGACTATAAAATTCTATATGGGGTGATTGATTCACCCAATTGATGTCCCCCTCATTTTGGGTGCATGCGATGTCACTGAGGAATATGTGGCCCAAAAGAAGACCGATCGTTGAATTGAAACTCGATGCCTTGAAGGGGGAATTTTCTTAGTAGAAACCAAGGCACACATAAACAAAGTGGTTGGAAACAAGTGTTAGTGTAAACAATATACATACACATGTAGAAAACAAAAATGTAAGTTAACAAGCAAGAAGAAAGTGTAGACAAGAAATAACGTAGACAAAATAGACCGCAAAAAGTGGGTTTCAAACATGGGACATCACTCATGATGTCATAAGAAAATCAAGGCCAATGTGGGAACAAAGGATACAAGCAATCAGAGAACAAGAAAGACATAGGGAAAAGCCCGTAAATAATGTAAAATGATGACAAACAATGAAAAATAATGACAAGCAAAGAGTAACATACAACCATGGTAGCAAAGAGTTCCTGAAAGAAAAACATTGCACATGAAGTACCCATTAGCATGTTAGAAAGATATAAAGTATGTTAAAATGTGTATGAGATGATATGATGTAGTGTGGTCATGTATGAATAGGAATTAGTATAATCCGAAACAATAGAACATGAAGTGCGTATGAAATTGGATGCCTCTAGGAGCCACTGTGGGACTGGTAATAGGTACTGCGTGAAGCATCCATGTTACATGTATCCATCTATGTAAAGTCTATGATCATAACTAGAAAAAAAGTAAATTTGCATATGTATATGGAAAAGATAATGATTTACAATGTATCTAGCTAACATAGTAATAAATATGTAACATGCGAGTATAAGTAAGAAAAAACAATGTCCGACCAGGATATGCAATATGCTGTGGATGAGTGAGATGGAATGGAATGCAAAGTGATTGTGATAGGAGCCATGTGCCCTCGAGTGAATGCAAATGGGTATGCATGCCATGGGTTTCATTTATACATGCCCCCTTAGTAGTCAATAATAAACCGTAGAACAAGAGTGCATCATCGGGAAATGGTTTTAAGTGTGCACTAGAAAGATATAATCATCAAAGTATAGAGCGTAGAGAGTGTGTGCATGAATGAGTGAATATGGCGAGAAATATGTGCTATGAATGTGATGAATTTGACATGTGTATTATGATATGATGTGAGATTCATGAATGTAGTGAGCCCTCAACAGTCAAGTGTGAACCATAGTACAAGAGTGCATCATCGGGTAAGGATGATATAAGTAGTGTATCAAGTTGTGCAAGATGAATGGCTAGAAATGTAAAGTAGGAAGCGTGGAATGTGACAATAAAAGTGATAGAAACCTAATAATGTTAGAAGGTCATGGGGGAATATGTACGATGCCCCCCTAAGTTTTTGATGAAGAATGAGATCATGTGATGTCGTCTAGAAGATCATCATTGTCATGGTCGAAGTCAAATAGAGAAGCATTAAAGACTTGATAAACAATAGTATTTGGTGGATCATATAAAGATCCATTGTGGTGTAAAGTTTACATGTGCATTGCATACTCTTCTTTGGTGAAAGGTGTTGGTAGACATCCATGTGCATACCAATGAGTATGATTTTGTGAGTAGCTGACAGAGGAATCGTTGCAGATAGAAACATGGCCAAAAGGCATAAAAAATGTGATGCTAGTATGATTAAGGCCCAAAGTGTCCCCAATGTAATCAAGCCAATATTTTCCAAGCGTAAGTAGAGAAGTGTGTGCAACGAATATTGTTAGGTAGAAGACACGAAGACCATATGCAACTGTAATTGTAACACATCCATGATAGAGATAGGGTGAATGAGGCGGCGACAAGATATCATTAAGTGTAAAGCCAAGCAAAGCTAAGCCATCATGTGTGCAAATAGTATCGGAGCAAGTAATATCCAATGGAATATTATTCCAATAATATTTATTCATGAAAAGCGTGCATGTGAAAGGAGGAAGTACAAATTCAGATTGCTCATGAGATTGCTAAAAAGGTGATATGACATCCTGAGTATGAACAAACCACCGATAAAGTACCATAACATTAGTAGAAGGAGGGTTGTTTTGAATTGATATTCATCAGGGTTGACAGTAATGAAAGTATCATTGAAATATGAATCATCTACCTCTATAGGAGAAAAATTAAGATTGCACAATTTTTCATCAGTAAGATCAACGGTATCGATCTCGTCATTAGAGTCATCAGTGGTGGCATTGTCATGCTAGAAACTAGTATCAAGGATATTGGTAGGAGGTACACTAGATGTAGGAGTGAGAAGAGACTTAACGAGTGAAGAGGTAGTGTTTATAGGAGCAGACAATATGGGTGAAATGATAACAATGGTATGAGTGGAAACAACTAGAGTGCATAGAGTAGCGTAAGAATACTGTGAAGCACTAGATTGATCGATATCATATGTATCAATATTGCTATAGGGAATAGGATATGATGGGGGAATAGGCATAATAGTAACAGGTTTTATGCGATAGAATTTGAATGGATCAAGGTCTGTAAAAATGGTATGTTCATAGACATCATGTAGGAATTTGATGCATTGATGAATAGTGGATGGAACTGCTTTCATTGCATGAATCCAGGGTCTACCCAAAAAATATTGAATTAAAACAAGGTATCGATAATGAAGAATTATGTAGGGACACTCTTAGGTCCGACCTTAATATGTAATGTGATAGTTCCCAAGCATGTGCAAGTAGTTGAATCATAGCCATGAATAAGAGTGTAATTCTTAGAAAATAGATTGTTTGCAATGCCAATTTATTTTAAAAGAGACTGAACACATAAGTTTACAGTTGATCCATCGTTAATGAGTACATGCTTGATACAAATGGTGTCAAGAAAAGTTACACATGGATTTTCAATAGAAAATGGCGATATATCCTCATTAGTAAAAGATATAACACATGACCAATTTTTGAGAGACTGAATGAGGTGTGTAAATGCCACCGAATAATTATCACTTTTCGTAGACACCAATTTTTGGTATCGTTCCTCCCCTTCACCCCGTGTTCACTCTTTCATCATGGCCACCCATTCAAGTTTCATTTTCCCTAATATATTCAATTTATCCCATTAATCCTCATTTCCCACCTTTATTCATGCATTTTCCATTTTATTATTTATTTATGTTAATTATCCTTAATTAGCTCTAATCCTCAACTCATTATTTTATTATCCTTAATCATCATTAATCAATCCTAATCTTAACCTAATTTGTATCTCATCCCTAAATCTCCCATCTCTCATCCCTAAATCTCCTAAGTTGTTATCCCTAGGCCATAATTTAATGATTTTACCCATCTATGGCCTTTATTTACCCATTTTAACCACCCACCTACCCATTTCTCTTCTCTATGCAACCCTAACCCGCTTAGCGCCCAAAACCCTAATCTACCCTCTTCAGGCTCTTTTTTCCTCAAGTTGGGAATATTTCCACCGCCCAAATGGATGGCTCCCTACAATCAGTGGCGACCCATTTGGGTCGTTGATGACCCTATAAATGCGCCCTAACCCCTCCTTGCAAATGGATGCAATTTTGGAATCCTTGAGCTATCTTGTGATCTTGTTTTCATCTGTGAGTGCTTTTACAACTATCACACCCATTTTGGAGCCTTCTTGGAGCTATGGAATATCAAATTTGGTGATTTAGAGAGGCTTCTTTCATCTTGGCATATCTTATGTTTTATCGCTATATTGTTGCCACTAACATCTTGTGCAGGTTCAGGTATCATCAAGGATTCTTCATCAGCCTTTATTAATCTTTTGTTTTGTCTAGCAGTCTTTATTTTAGTCCACACACTTTCATCCATACCCTAACAAGTCCAGGTCACTGCCAACTCATCCTAATCGACATCGACCTAGCCTTCATTTTGTTTATTTCTACCATCTAGGCCTTCAGTCATCTCTATTTTTAGTTCCACAGTCCTTCTGCCACCCAAATTATGTCATTTTCTTCAGTTTGTCACTTTAGAACCACTCTGCCAATCCCCAGTCACCACCGACCAGCCAAATCACCACCAACCCAGTCCACATTTTTATGTTTTCCTTATTCATATAAATTTCTTACATCCTTTCTATTTCTCCATGTTCTGGATCTTCTACAGGTCTTTGTGCATCAGTCTAGTGCTACATCTGTCCTAAATCTTCCATCAGAAGCTTCAGGTATGCATTTCCATACTATTGTTCTAGTTCATCTACTCCAATCACCATCGATTGGCTCACTGTTTCCTTGAGTCATTGTCTACCCCTGTCAGGTTTGGTTTATTTTGGTGTATTTAGATCAGTTCTACTTTTATCATCTTATATCCAACTTTCAGTTTTTGTTTTTCTTCGATCCTGCATATTTTTATCAGATCCGGTATTAGATTTCTCATTTTATCTTGTTTATAAGAGCATTGACATCCGTCTAAGGAATTTCACACTTCTTGGGACTGAATTAGTCGGACAACCCTCCGTCCTATCTACTAATCCATTTTTATTCTAGTGTTCTTTGTTGTGCGAGTCATCAAGCTCACAACAAGGAGGTGTTCATCTTTTGTTCCCGCATCCATTCATCCCATCTCAAGGTACCATAAACCTTTCATGTTTTGAGTTGCTTGTTTCTTTCATTACTAGTTTATTAACTTGAATATGAACAAAGAAACTTGGTAAACATTTTGGCACACCCGGTGAGACATGAACTTTTCTAGGAGAATCTTATTTTTGTGTTAATTTTCATATTTTTTCCATTTCCACTAACCTCTCAAGGAAGGAACGTACATTGGATCGTGTTTTCTTTCTTTTTGATGTTGCATCGTGGATTGTTTGGTTTTTTTTTATCGCATGATTTCTTTGAAGATCATATTAAAAGGAAAAACATAAACTAGGTATTCCTTGTTTTTTCTCCACTTTCTTTTTTTTCCACATTACATCATTTTTTTGTCCTCATCGAATATCCATATTTCATTTTGGGATCTAAGAATAACCTTTCATTTCTTGCTTGAAAATATAGTTTTAACTAGGGGTTTAACTTATTGCATTCACCTCATCACACACATCCAAACACACAAACCAATTTACACATCTAAACATCCCTTACTAGGTGGAACTATTGGGATTTCATCACCCAATAGGAAATTCGTCACGATGTTCTGACTTACAGTGTTATAAACTTGATATAGATTTAGACCTCACGTACCTTTGGGTATATCGAGGACTCTATAGCCAAAACCACCTGAAACCATCCGTAGACTGTCATTTCCTAGGTACCCCTTAAGCCCTTTTTCTTTTCTTTTCACATCTTAAAATAATCAAGATAAACAAAAATTGTTGTGTGACTTACTTGCTTTAAGTAGAAATCAACATAGTTTTAACTTTGTTTGTTTCATGTCAATTATCACTAGATCTCAATCTAAGAAAATGGAACAAAACATGATGTCAAACAATGTTCCTATTCCTACTACCACTACCATCCAACCAACCTCCGTGCTTTCTATTCTCACCCCTACCCCCTTGGTGATCTCTACCATGGCCACTCAACCTATTTTTACCATACCTCCTCTTCAAGAGTTTCATTTGATCCAACCCAATGTTCATGATGAAACCAATCCTTTCCTCTACCATCATTTTTTCCCCTCTAGACAAACCACTCCTCTGTATCCCTCCTATATTGATTTTTCTGGACCTCCTCTCATCCCTCGTGGATCTACGGAGTTTCAGGAGATTTCTGACAAAAATATGGTTGCTCTCCACAATTATCTTCTTCGTAAGACCACCAATTTTCCAATTTATGGACCTCCCTTGCAGTAAATATATGCCTATCATTCTAATCCGAAGTCCACCCAAATTCTTACCTCCCAACTCGATGTGTTCTTTCCTAGAGCCACGATTGAGATTTATAGGGCCTAACATGAATTCAATCCTAATCAACCATCTTCTTCCAATCCTAACAATCATCAATCCACCCAATTAGTGGTTCCCATTTCACCTAACTTACCTTGTGCCAATACAACCATCCATTATTCCATTCCTATCACTTCATTCTCTACCATACTTCTCTTCCTATTTAACCTTCTCAAGAATCGCACTTGCTTCCTCCCATATCCAAACAACATCACACAACCTTACCCCTCATCTCTACTTCACATATTCATGCCAATGTCATCACGTCACAACCTCCTCCATCTGAATCAATATAAACTCATATACCACCTCCTTAAGGAGCCTATCATTACATACTCCCTACTCAACCAAATCAAGTATCCCAACCACCTACCAATTACATTCCAACTAACCCCATAGCCAATAAAGTAAATGTCCCTATTTCACAACAACCAACTCAATCTAACCAATCATACCACATTCCCATCTCTCAATATCAAGTTGTATCCCAACCAATAAAATCTCAACCTTTTAACTATATTCCCCTTATCAACCACCTCCATCAGCATCAACACATCTCCAAACATATAAAACATATCAAAAACCCAACCACATCCACCTCATATACATCTCAAATTACTCCTTCAACATGTTAACCATCTAATGATACCTTACAAGCACTATTGATTAGAATGGATAGCCTTGAGGACACAACTTTGGGATCCAAGACAACGTTTTAATATGACCAAATCTGCAATGAACCCATCAACCCATCCATTTTGGTCAAACCTTATCTTCCTCACTGGGAAATGCATAAGTTCTCTAAGTTCAATAGTAAAGAGGATCCTCAACAACATCTACATGTTTTAGGCATGCATGCTACCTTATCGCTTATGACCAAGATCTCATGCTTCACACATTTCCCATGTTATTGGCCGGACCAACCCTAGATTGGTACAATAATATCCCATAATTTTTTCTATTATTATTCACTCAACTTGTGCAACTATTCCTTAAACACTTCTCAATAAACATTGCATGTAAAATTACTATCACCGGCCTCTATGCCATCCGACAATATGATGACGAATCTATTTCCAAATTCGTTGCATGATGGCATAACATCATCAATCAACTGTCATTCCCCTTCCATAGAATGAAATTTTTGAGCTCTTCTCATAGCCTTGTGTGAAGCACATCTCATCCACCCTCCAAATCCAATCATTTCAAACCTTTGAGGAAGCATTCAATATGGCTCGCAAACTTGAACTTCATGCCCTTGAGCAAGGCCACCTTAAGCTTCGATCCAACCAACCTAAAACTAAGTTTATAAAATCATCCCCACATAGTGATAAATCCAAAACCACCGCTAATGCTATTGCGGTCAAATATTCATCTGCATCTACTTCTCACATGGAGCCTCCGTAAATAATTCCTAGACCGACCCCTAACTACACCCCTCTTGGGTAATCATATAGTTCAATATTTGATAAGTTAATGGTGGTTAACCTCATTTGACTTCCACCCATCAGACCATATGATGAGACACGACCTAAACTGACATGGTACCATGAATAACATTATTGCAAATATCACCAAGTTTGCAGCCATGACATTGAGAAATGTTCACACATTCAAAGATCTATTCCAAAAACTTATAGAATCGGGTGATTTCCAAGTGGAAAACCCTAATACGCCACCTAATTAACCCTTGGATGTCTTCAAGAAACCCTTCCCAAACCATCCACCTAATAATCAAACTCAACATTCCACATCACAGGCACCCAATGCCGATATCATCAATACTATAGATCAAATATCAACTTCATCATTTACAACCATCACTTCACAACCTACCTCTATTTACATTTCTCCCTATAATCACACCTTCATTAATATCAACTATAACCACATCCACAATACCTCCATTAGACTCGATTATATCCACCCCATCATCTCCATAAATTATAGCCTCATCTATTGTAACTATTTCTTCATCTCTAAGCAACTACACCCATATCTACTTCAATATCTAAGCCTACTTCCACCCCAAGACGCGTGCCTACTACGACTACACCTACATCAACATCCAAAATTCCAACTATAACTACACCACCTCTTGAATCATCCACTATATAAACCCATATAATTAGTGCAAGTACAAGTGACACTTCTATCACATTGACAATTATTACAACACTTACACCAACACATCCTAAAACCACGCAATACACTACCAATTTAGACCTTGTTAAACGCATCATGTAGAAACCCCTCCCACCTTCAATATTATAGTCCTTTCTACCAAAACCAATCACTATGGATTCTCTAGCCAGAGATTTCACTATTTCAACCAAGGATAAATCTTCACCTATAAAGACTAAGAACCTCGGTGTCCCTATTCAAAAATATCTTACACATCTGCATAAAAAGCTAGAGATTCCTTCCCTTGATACCAAATCTCTTACGTAACTTAAGACCACACAATCATCATCCTTAGGAACATATCCTTCTATTTTTGGACCAATCCCTTAATCTAAAACCCCATCACTAATAGGAAAACATAACAATGATCTTATTTCAAACCAAACCCTTCTTCTATTATCAAATATGAGTCCAAATCATCCACATTACCATCAATCAAAACTCAAACTTAAAAAAACGTCTTCATCCTCTTCCAAACCCAAGAGAAAATAAAAATCTCCCATCAAATTACCTCAAATCAAACCATCCTTAGCTTCATCCCCTATTCTTAAAACCCCTTTGTCTACAACCACAACGCGTCAACCTTTTCCTTGGGGTATTACACGACAATGTTTCATCAATTCCTCCAAGCTTCAACACTCACCCTCCCATCTATCAAACCTTTCAATCCGAATGCCCCAAGGCCTTCATAGTTTGACTCCAAAATCATTTGTGGATACCATCGTGCACTAAGTCATGAAACTGAATAATGTAGAGCTCTTCAAACCATCATCCATAACCTTATTGACCAAGATGAACTTCTTGAGGAGGGACTAATTATTCCATCATCAACTCCTTCATCCCAACCTTCATCTACTAAAATATCCAAATTATCTCATTCTTCTAAGACTTATGTCTTCATTCCTCCACCCACTTTGGCTCCTCTTGAGGAACACACTCCTCTTTGTATTGATGTTGTTTGGGTCACCACTCATTCTTACCATGAATACCCCGACCAAATCAATCAAAATATAAGGTGGTTGTTGTCTATCCTCCCAAAGATTCTACCTAACCATCCTCTTCATCAAAACCCAAAGTGTCCATATTAGTTTCCCCTCGGCCTATTTCTCTTGAACATAGCATCATGAAACAACTCCACCATGCCCCAGTTAAGATGTCACTCTATGAGCTTATCCAAATCTCTCTGGATCATAGGCAAGCTCTCATGGAAGCCCTTAAATGCATTCCCACTCCTAATGATGAGGCTCAATCCTTTGCATCTCTTTTCATGTCACTTACCGCTTTGAATTCTATATCTTTTAATGAAACTAAGATTCTAGATATCACACCAGGAAGAGCATGACCTTCCCCTCTTCATCACAGTCTATATCAATGACAACTTAATTCATCAATATATGATAGATAATGGATCTAGCATCAATATTATATCATCCCACACTTTCAATCAACTTAAGCTTCCTGACTCCATTTTTCGTCCAATCACTCGTAGTCTTACATGATTTTAATGATGTTATTGTCCCTGCCTTGGGTACGGTTATCCTTCCCATCCGTGTTGGTGAAAAAATCCTCCATAAAATATTCTATATCATAGAAGAGGAGTTTCAATATAACATCTTACTTGGAAGACCATGGATTCACGTCATACGTTGCATCCCTTCTACCCTCCATCGATGTATCAAATATGATCTTGAGGGGAAGATTCTAACTCTCCCTACATACACCCCACCATTCAAAGCATGCCATATGACTTATCACCCTAATGATGTGCTCATACCCATATAATATTATTCTTAACCATCCACTAGATCATCCATTCCCATGTCTTATCTTCCTAATGACAATTCTATAGACAATGTAATGGATAAGATCTCGCTGGGGGAGTATCACCTTTTTACACTTAATGTTCTTCCCATGCCAAATAGACTCGGTAGACCTGACAAAGCTCCCATGTACCAACCAAATGTTAGGGATATCGTTCTTTTTGGTCCACCCCATCTCTGTACCAAACTCATCTATGACGGCATCGATTTCCCTTCATCTGACATCGACATCCAACCTCACACCAAACTATACAACAACGAATTTGATTGTCTCTATAATAAATAATTTTCTTATGCCTATCTTCATCGATTGCTCCTGGAAAGGATTTAGAATGGGGTGTTATGAGCAAGGCATGCTTGAGCTTATCATTGATAAATCTTATAAATCCCATGGAAAATTCGGCCTAGTTTATAAGGAGCAATCTACCAACCCTCTCCCACCATCTATGGCTCTCATGGACATTGATCCACCATCTTCATCATTCCATGAGGTTATGGATACAGATGACACCGTGTCTATTGCCTCTGGATTTTTTTAATCTCCACCATCACCTTGGGATCGGTCACTTATCAGTGTGAAAGTTAAACTAGGTCCCTCCCTCTTCGACATCTGAAAATGATAGAAGAAGACTCTTTTACGATAGATGTTCTTTAGTACACCAAAACAAATGTCATCCTTTATCACATGGGGGCATAATATCCTTATATTCATAAGAAATTTCCATCCAACACATCTACTCTTCTTAACTAAGCCACTATTAACATCAACATAGGGACTCCTCAGGAGCCTCGCATTCTCAAAGTGGTTCAATCCCTTGATCTATAGGAGCTCGAATCCTTCACCGCTTTCCTCTCTCGACATATTCAAGCCTTCACATGGTCATACTCTAACATGTAAGGCCTCGATCCATCCATCATTGTTCACAATATAATCACCTTTCCCAATGCTAAGCTGGTTAAGCTGAGGAAGATTTGCCACATGTACCCTCAAGTTGCCCTCTTTATAAAAGAGGAGTTTTAATGCCTCCTTTCGCTAATTTTATCATCCCCATTAACTATCCCCAATGGTTTTCCAACATTTTACTAGTCTCTAAAGTGTATGGAAAAATTCGTATCTACACGGAATTTAGATACGCTTACCCTAAGGATGAATTACCCCTTCCTAACATCGATCATATGGTAGACCTTACTGTAGGCCATGAGATTATTTATGTTATGGATGGTTTTTCTAGGTATAATCAAATACTCATCACACTAGAATACCAATATAATACTTCCTTCATCACTCCTTAGGGGACCTTTTGTTATCGCGTCATGCCCTTCAGTTTGAAAAATGCTTTGGATCCACTTATCATTGAGATATAACCTACATATTTCATGATCTCATCCATAAGAATATAGAGGACTATGTTGATGAGCTCTTGGGTAAATCTAAGCATGGACATGATCATCTCATTGTCCTTGAGGTCCTCTTTGAGTGCCTTATTCACTTCTTTATTTGAATCAATCTAGCCAAGTGTGTATTTGGAGTATTAACTAGAAAACTCCTTGGCTTCATTGTTTCCATCATGGGTATAAAAGTTCACCCCACGAAGATCAAGGCTATCCTTGAGATGCTCCTCCTTCTAACTTGAACTAACTTTGTAGCCTTCAAGCTCATCTCTAATCCATTCATCGCTTCATCTCGTAGCTTTCTGATCATTTCCATCCTTTTCATCATCTCCTTCCTAAAGATGTTGAGTTCAATTGGGATCATAATTGTCAAAAGGACTTCGACGATCTTAAGAAATATCTTCTATCTCCATCGATTCTTATGCCTCCACATGAGGGGAACCCTTATATCTATATGTATCTTCCTTTAATCATGCTCTAGGAGCTATGTTGGCACATCATGACTAGAAAGGTTGTGTGTAGGCCATCTATTATATCATTCTCACTCTTCATGATTATGAGAATATTGACTTTATGTTCTTGTTCAATGTCAAGATCAACCCACCCATGTTCATGGGCTTCCTCATGTCAACAACATTGATACTAACCCTCACGATATTTGGTATTCTCAAATCTTTAACTATCTATCCTAATCCATCATTCCCTCCAACTTATCTAAAAATGGTAGGAGATCCTTTCTTCAATCCACTAACCACTATGTCATCCTTGGCGGAATCCTTTACAAGTGTGGCTTCAATGGAATTTTGCTTCATTGCCTTAAATCCCATACTCGCATTATCCAAGAGGTCCAAGACAATATCTATGGGGGAAATTTTAGTGGTATGGTTTTCACCAAACATGTCCTTTGCATGGGTTATTATTGGCCCTCACTTAATCATGACTACTGTGAATATGTCAAGAAATGTTTCAAATGTCAGCAGTATTCTAATTTAATATGTATTCCTAGCTAGGAATTATAACCAACATAGGACCTTTGGCCCTTTTCGTAATGGGGTCTTGATCTTATCAGCCTCATAAATTTGTGTTCTCTCGGTGCCATCATTCTATCATCAATACCATTGAATATTTCACCAAGTAGGTAGAAGCAATTCCACTTACATCAACCAAGGATAATCAAATCGTTAACTTCATCTATCAACACATCATTTTTCACTTCGACATCCCTCATAAAATCATCATGGATAACAAAAAGTCCTTCAAAAACAAAGAAATGAAGAATATTTGTAACTCATTCAATATCAAGGTTAACTTCTCTTATCCATACTATCCCCAAGCTAACGGTCAAGTCGAAGCCACTAATAAAAATCTTTGCAACATTCTTACTAAGGCTATTGATAGATCAAGATGTAATTGACATATTCATATCCCCTTCACTCTTTGGTCTTATAGGACTAGCATCCGAACTTCCATGGGAGGTACTCCTTTCTCTCTCATTTATGGCTCTAAGGTTGTTCTTCCTCTTGAAGTCTAAATCCCTTCTTTGCATGTTTCTCTTCGCTAATTCATTTTCGATGAAGATTATCACCAAAGTGTATCTAGTATATCTCGAGTTGTTATATGAACTTCACCTTCCCACTCTTGAACATCATCATGTCTATCAAGAGCACATCAAACATGCTTATAATAAACATCTTAAATAATGTGACTTTAACATTGATGACCTTGTTCTTAAGGAGAATAAAAACGTCACTACTCTAGAAAGGATCCAACATGGAATGTTTACTCCCAATTGGATTGGAACTTACTTTATCATGTATAAGTACGGTGCTGGGACCTATCATTGGCTTCCTTTGATGGTAAAATAGAACCGAATATCTTAACGCATTGCACTTTGTGGCCATTCTAATGTTAACATACCTACCAATGTGAATTTAGTCATTTCCATGGTCATCTATCCATCATTAGCCATTTCCATTCCTCATCATAATGACATGGAATCATGTGGTCTACCATCACTTTCCTAGTCATGACCTTGAATATGGGCACCATGACTCTACTCATAGCATATTCCTTATGGATAGGTTCTTCCTTATTGGTGAGAACTCGCAATCATTACATCCATCACCCTCTTTTTACCTATTGGAACCATGCTAAGGGTCCAAGGGTGTCACTTGTACATTCACTATCCCCTCATATGTGGCCTACCTAGCAATCCCCAACTCTTCCCCATAAAAAATCAAAATTCCATGGATGCTCATATTAAAAAGTCAAAAGTTATAAAAAAGAGACATCTCCCTTGAAGGGTAGTTGTTCATCAAAAGCATAAAAAATGTCAAAAATATAGACCGATCCCTCGAAGGATGGTTACTCCCTTATATCATGGTAGTGAATGCTTCTGACATCGATCAACCTTCTATTTCATAAAGTAAAGCATTAAAAATATTATCTGATCGACTTGTGGGATTATATATCCCACCGACCCTAGTCACTGCCGACCCCCTTGGGTCACCTGCAATTTGCTCCTAGTCACCGCTGACCCCCTGCATTCGCCGTTGACCCGGACCTTCCATTTTCATCATTGAACCTTATTTCTCTTTCAATCAATCCTTCCTTTTACACTCCATTGAGTGACATCTTCATCATCCTTATTTGTCCCTCCTGGGATTATTTTCATCCTTGTGTTCCCTCTTAGGGAATCATTATTTGATCTCATTCTCTTTCGTCCCTCCCCAAATGTATATCTCTATTCCACCCTTTATCATTTTGTTGTAACCTTTGTCCCAACCATTTCTCACATTTTTTTGTGCATACTTGATGTTTTCCGTTGACCCATTGGTCCTACGGCATGTACATCCATTTGAGTGGATTCCCCTTGGTTTCCCTCCATTTTGTAGTGATTTTTTCTGACTCACTGGTCCATAGGACATTTCTGCCATCTCCATTGAGACTTTCCTTTGTTCCCTACTAAAATGATATCGAAATCACAGCCATCTTTTACTATTTGTTCCTCCTCATCTATGATATATTATCCCCACATCTTCTTTTCTCATTATTTCCACCCTTTCTTCATCTCTCTCTTTAAAACTCATGTTTATCTTCCTTTGTGTCATCAATCCCTAGTTTGAGGGAGAGCACCCAATTAATCATCCTTTCATCACTTTTTCATTTTTGTCTCGTGGCTTGCCCATTGCAAACCACTCATCAAAAAGGGAAAATGTAGACACCAATTTTTGGTATCGTTCCTCCCCTTCACCCCATGTTTTCTCTCTTTCATCATGGCTACCCATTCGAATTTCATTTTCCCTCCTAAATTCAATTTATCCCATTAATCCCCATTTCCCACCTTTAATAATGAATTTTCCATTTTATTATATATTTATGCTAATTATCCTTAATTAGCTCTAATCCTCATCTCATTATTTTTTTATCCTTAAATCATTTTCTTAATTATCCTTAATCATCATTAATTAATCATGATATTCACCTAATTTGTTTCTCAAAATCTCCCATCTCTCATCCCTAAATCTCCTAAGTTGTTATCCCTAAGCCATCGTTTAATGATTTTACCCATTTATGGCCTTTATTTACCCATTTTAACCACCAATTTACCCATTTCTCTTCCCCATTCAACCCTAACCCGCTTAGCACCTCAAAACCCTAATCTTCCCTCTTTAAGCCCTTTTCCTCTTGATTTGGGCATCTTTCCACCACCCAAATGGATGGCTCCCTATAATCATCGGTGACCCATTCTGGTCACCGTAGACCCTACAAATGTGCCCTAACCCCTCCTTGTAAATGGATGCAATTTTGGAATCCTTGAGCTATCTTATGATCTTGTTTTCATATTTAAGTTATTTTACAACTATCACACCCATTTTGGAGCCTTTTGGAGCTTTGGAATAATAACATTGGTGATTTAGATAGGCTTCTTTCATCTTGGCATATCTTGTTTTTTTATTGTTATATTGTTGCCACTAACATCTTGTGCAGGTTCAGGTATCATCAGGGATTCTGCATAAGCCTTTTTCAGTCTTTTGTTTTATCTGTAGGTCTTAATTTCATTCCACACACTTTCATCCATACCCTAACCAGTTTAGGTTTTTGCTGACTTAGCCTACCGTCAATATAGCCTAATCACTGTCGACCCAATCTTCATTCTATTTATCTCTGCTATCCAGGCCTCCAGTCATCTATGTTTTTAGTTACACAGTCCTTCTGCCACCCATATTCTGTTATTTTTTTATTTTTCACCTGGACTCCACTCTACTTAGTCCCGATCATCGTTAACCAACCAGATTACCACCGACTCAGTTTACATTTTCTATTTTTCTCCTTAGTCATCTAATTTTCTTACATATTTTTCTGTTTCTCCCTATTCTGGATCTTCTATAGGTATTTGTGCATCAGTTTAGTGTTGGATCTGTCTCAGAAATGTCATCAAAATCTTTAGGTCTATATTTAGTACTATTGTTCTAGTTCATCTGCTCGAGTTGCATCGATGGCTCACCGATTCCTTGGGTTTTCATTGACCATTATCAGGTTTGGTTTATTTTATTATATTTAGATATAATTTTATCATCTTAAATTCAGTTTTCACTTTCTATTTTGCTTCAGATCCTACATATTTTTATGATATTTCTCATTTTATATTGTTTATAAGAGGGTTGACATCCATCCAAGGAAGTCCAAGCTTCTTGGGACCAACTTATTCGGGAAACCCTCCATCCTATCCACTAATCCATTTTCATCTAGTGTTCTTTTTTGTGTAGGTCATCAAGCTCGTAATAATGAGGTGTTCATATTTTGTGCCCGTATCCATTCATCCCATCTCAAGGTACCATAAACCCCTCATGTTTTCAATTGCTTTTTTCTTTCATTACTAGTTCATTAACTTGAATAGGAACAAAGAAACTTGGTAAACACTTTTAATATCAATAAAAAAGGGTAGCCTCTAATGTATGACTATAATTAGGTACATTGTGCAATAATTCATAGAGAGATATTTTGGTTGACATATTCTAAAGTTAACCATTATAAGTCACGGGAGGATCCGTAGAAGTGATAGGCGGTGGGATAGAAATGGGTACAACCATAGGAGGATGAGTGCGGTGAGTAGTTACTACATTAATAGTAGGATCACCTATAGGCGTAATAAAGTGATGAGGATGTTGAGTACAAACTTGCATGAAATTAACAGTAATAGTAACCATACCAGAAACCTTAGTGGGAGTGAAAGAAGGATAATAATATTGATCCATGACTCGATAAGATGAAAAAATACTCAGAAGGAAGGGTTTGAATGGATGGGTTCACCAAATGATTATGTAATTATTAAAATAAATAAATAAATGCTAAATCTAATATAATGTAACAACGATGTAATATCAATAATTAAATATAGAATTTGACTCAAGTAAATAAGAAATTAAATTTAAAACCCTAGTTACAAATGGAAAAATGAAAAGACTTAGCTAATTAGTGGTATTTTTAAAGGTAATTTGAGCTGAAAAATTCTTTGGAACGGAGGAGCAGTGGTGTGCGATAGATCTAGAAAATTTTAGGAGTGTTAAAATTGCTAGGACTATGACACCTATGTAGGGTCAGGGGAACTTGGGGTGTCAGGGACCTATTCAAGGCACCCTTGACTACTCAGAAGTTGTGGAACTTAGTTTTATAGGGTCAAGAGATGTTTTTCTGTTATCACATGTGTCATTGGCCTTTGCTATTATTCACCCGAAAAGCTATAATAAGAAGAAGTACCTGTAAAACCCTAAGCTACATCAAATCATAAAAAGAAAGATGCAAAATGTGAGGTTGGATTGTCCTCGGATATCAACAAAGTGAACTTATGACCGAGCTACTACTACTACATTATAGACCCCATGTAATTCTATGTGTGTGTGAAGAAATTGTGACCTAGGTGGTTCTTGTGTGCGTCACACTTGATAGCGAGAAATAGTTAGATGTAGAAATGTAAATAAATGTGTGGATGTAAAAAATGAACTCCTTCCTATGAAGTGTATGTAGAAATGTAGTCCCTCGACCTTGAATGGATGCTAAATGGATTGCTTTGATGCTCTTATAATAGCCTTTGAGTGCAACCTTAGGTAGTGATAGTAGATGCTTAGTGTTTGTTCCTTTATTGCGATCACATAACTTTATATTTATATGATTCCATTTTTTGAATTTCTTAATTAACCACTAAAAGGCCAACTAGTAAGAAAATAAGATGCCCAAACGACTAGAAAAAACCCAAAAGATGTGAGAAAGGTACAAAGAG
Organism: Taxus wallichiana var. yunnanensis; assembly: GCA_018340775.1. Classification (NCBI taxonomy): domain Eukaryota; kingdom Viridiplantae; phylum Streptophyta; class Pinopsida; order Cupressales; family Taxaceae; genus Taxus; species Taxus wallichiana. The sequence goes on from CM031243.1 coordinate 670,454,449, forward strand.
GTCGGTGATACCTAGAGGGGATGGGGGTGCTTGGGTGCTAGCATCTTGGCTGGGAGATGGTGTCTAGAGTGAGAAATTTTATGTATAAAAATACAGATGATATGGAAGGAGTGCAAGACCAAAAGAGGAAACATAGAGAAAGAAAAAGAAACATTATTACTTTTATCGCTTAGGAAACATATGAATAGTGGTATGTGATCAAGACTAGATATATACCCAAAGTGCGTGATTTAGTGTCTAAACTAGGGACATAATTTGATAGACAAAACTCATCATGGGATTTGTTCACCAATTAAGCTCTTAATAGGGTACTAGGTTTACTTCTTTCCCTTTTTAACTCAAGGGATCTACATCTTGATACAAGTTAACATTAGAGAAATCCAACCTCCCTAAGATCAATAAAATTCAAGAGGGGGTTAATGGAGTCAAACATAAGGGTTTAATGCATAGGTAAATATTAGAGCTTCCAAGAGTATCTACGATGAAAAATAAATGTGCGAGAAATTGCAAAAATTGAAATAACTAACAACACGATGCAATATGATCAAATTTCAAAAGGAAATAATGGCTCCAAATCAACTCAATACTCCATATGATCCATAGGATAGAATGATGCAAGTCATGTGCATATATAGGAGGTGAATGTGTAACCTCCTACTAGATTAATGGTGAATAACTCTCACTAACTGACACTAGAAGTAGAGTTGAATCCTCACAACTAGTAAGTTAACTCAACATAACTGGTACACCTAAGCAAGCATATCCCATGAGTGTAGGAAATATCCAAGTAAATAAAAAATATAAAGAACATAAATATCCTACACTAATACCCCTCATAAGCGCAACTTAGGTGGGTAGTGAAAAAGGAAAGTGGGTCCCGAAAATAAGGCCTAATGAGGTACCCACGTATAATGAAAATATCTCATAAAGTGGAGAAAAAGAGAAAAACCAGTGGGAATTAACTCCCCAAAAAAGAGAGACAAACAAGATAAGGTAGTACTATAAATCCCTACTCAAAGATGATGAAACTGCTAATGTGGATAGAAGAATCAGGTCCCGATAAAAAGTCCATGTTAGGTACCCAAGTACATAAAAAGATGAAATGGGAATAAATAAGACAACCCATTAAGAATCCAAAATTGGATTAGGAACTCATAAAGAATCTCCAACAAGTAGAAATTTCTCTAAAGATCACCCTCTAATAAGCACAAATTGTACTAACAAATATTTCCAATATTGTTTTTAAAAACCATCAGTTGGTGAAGCGGGCATAAAAAATAGAGGACAAAGTCAGCACTGCATAGGAATGGAGAAGTTGTGTGAACATGCCATGCTCAAAGAGTACTATAGAATCCACAATTGCTACAAGGAAGACATAGTGATCCTCAATATGGGTTATAGGAATATGTGACTTTTTATATACCCATTTATAATGCATGTACAAAATTCTTCTCAAGAGAAACACATGCACTAAATGTACTTATTACAGAAAGAAGAAATGAAACACGTAATTCATAATGGGGGGGCTTAGTCTCCTACCAAACCGGGCCCCATCCTCTCGGTCTTCAAAATAGATTTCTAGAAAATGAACCAAGTGATCATCATCTTCTTCATCATCCATTACAAAACTCCTCTCAAAATGTGGAACTTTATAACATAGTGCATTTACAAAAATAAATTAAGACATCATGTAGATCACGAAAAAATATTGACTTTTGAACAAAACAGTGCTCAAATCCGAACCACCGATCAAAAGTTATAAAAAATACAATTTCCCATAAATAATGGCTTCTATAATTAAAATTTTGTAAACTAATTAAAAAAATGCTAGAAATGAGAGGAAAGGGGGTCATACGTATACTTGTTGGAACCGATATGGAATGAAGAACATAATGGTTTAATTTGTGAGGGGGATTTGGGCTCCTACCAACATGGGCCTTACCCTTCATCTTCATTAGGTGAAAATACAAAGACCAAATGACAATTCATCCCTTAATAAAAAATTACCCTTAATACACTTTAAATCAGATCAACTTATATTTCAAAAGCATAAAATGCTAATATTAGAAATAAGGAAAAGTCAAGATGAGAAAATTAATATAATTTACTCCTTGAAAACATAGTCCATGTGGAGAGAGGAACAAAGAGTTGTTTTAGGTTTGAGAAAACCTAAAAAAATATTATAGTTTGCTTCATTTGGCTGTGTTGGGCACTGCCATGCACAAGAAAAATACACCAAAGGAGGTCATTTTAGGCTTCAATGGAGCAGCTAAGGTCTATAAGCATGCCAATTGAGAACAAATTAGGGCTGAGGGAGGTCGATATGAAATCCAAGAGTAGAGATGATCATGGTTTTTTAAGGAAAGAAAAAATTTGTCCAAAGAGTGTAGGATGAGAGATGGTTTGAAGCTTGACAAGCCTGAGAAACATAGATATATGTTCCTTGTTGAAATGGTGTATGAACTATGGGATGCGTCTGGTTTGGAATGACTAAGGGAAGGCCATTGAAGGAATTTTTAGGCATGCAACACACTATAGGAGTAGCCAAAACATGCACAGGGAGCCTGCATGCAAAGTAGGAGTCATCCAACTCTTTTAAGATCTTGAAACTGTAGTTTAATGCATTCCAAATAGATGTATAAATCATTTTTTAGTAAAATTTAATGGGCCGTTAGACCTCCTTCTAGAGACTTCAAAAATGGCGTGAGAGATTGAGCTGATACAGTTCATGGAGGTTCAAAACCCATCCAATACAATTAGATACATACATATTCAAGGTCGTTCCAGACCTATGCAGGGACACGTCATGACACATGATAATAGCTTGAGGTAAGATGTGGCCAACTTGGATGCGGCTATATGACAACTTTTCCAAACCTCATGGCTCTTACCATGCTTATCTAAGTCTATTTTTGTTGAAACCAAGGCTTAGATCAAGCCTACAAGGCTAAACCTAGAGCTCTGATAAAACTTGTAATGCAATAAACCAAGGCACTAAACAACCTTCTTGAAAAAGACCTAAAAACATTTCCGGTCGCTTTGGCCAACCAAGGGATTTTAACAAATCCTGAGTTTTTTTGGAATATTTTTGTAAACCCCTAATTTTTTTGACAACCCTCAACTTGTCAATAAACAAACACCAAAAAAACACAACCATAAAGAACCAAGACAAAGTCAGATCTATTTGCACATGAATTGTTAGTTTCAAAAACAAAGTATTCAAAAACTACAAATAACTCAGTAATGGAAAATGTATCACCAGAAACACTCTGATACCATATTATATTTTTTGGGAGGATCTCTGATGGAAAAAAATGCACGTGAAATTATAAATCGAAATAACTAACAAAAATATGCAATACTATCAAAACTCACAAGGCAAGAATGACTCTAAATCAACTCAATGTTCCATATGCTCTATAGGATAGAATGATGCAAGTCATGTACATAAAGGAGGTGAATGTGTAACCTCCTACTAGATCAATGGTGAATAACTCTCACTAATTGACACTAGAAGTAGAGTTGACTCCTCGGAACTAGTAAGTTAACATAACTAGTGAATTAACTCAACACAATTGGTGCACCTAAGAAAACATATCCCATGAGTGTAGGAAATATCTAAGTAAATAAAAAATACAAGGAAAATAAATATCCTACACTAATAGTAAATTGTTAAATTGAATCCACCCACATCTCTTAGATCTCTTATTGAGATCATTCAAATATGTAATTTACAAGAAACAAGATGTGATGCGTTTAAGTCTTTCCTCAGGATGATATGGGTATTACAAAATTAAACCAGGCTCGATTAAGTGTGATTTTTTAAAAATTGGTTATGAACACAATTCATTTCGATAGTTTAAGAGTAGTATGTTTCCACCAGATAATACAAGTATTAAGAGGTAAAAATAATAATTAACATGGTAAAATATATCTCCAAAACATCTAAACCATACGAATAACATATAAACCTGTAATAGAAAAAACTCCTAGAATAGAATGCTCATTTTCCCCAATATACCAATATACTACAATTACTTACTCATCACAGTAAACATTCTTGTTTATAACCATAGTTATGATCTATCCATTTAATATTACATGTGTTCCAAAGATAATCCCATATTACAAAAGCATAAGTAACTTTACCATTATCTACTTTTCCTGGGTACCTACATCCACCACATGGTCAACATAACTATTGGCATGGCATTTACCTACAATCTAGCACAATTTATGATTTCATAGTTTTTCATTAGTAATGAAACAATACTTAACATTATTCTAGGTAGAGTAAGAGATAGAGATAGGAGAGAGAAAACACCATTTTCGATAATTAATTTATTTTCAAGAAAGCATCAAAAGAAGGTTTCATATAGTCGTGTGTTCATGTTTACAAGGTTTCCTAAAAGACATTTTTCTTGGATAAGGTGATATGCCAATTTTCCCCATTTAGTTACAAGTTTTCCAAAAGCGTCTAATTTAGAAAATTAGGTAAAAATTTGTGTTCAAAAATAATCTCTGAGACCTAAACAGACAAGAAGACAAATACCTACCTAATCCCCTATATGCGGGGAAATACTCAGAGCTAATGAACCAAGAACTGGTGAAATGAGTTCAATTGGTGCTCGTTTTTCCGAAGCTACCGATCGTAAATGCACCTGAATGACCTCATCACCCAACAACTGGGGGCCTACAAAACTCACCTATAAATATAGCTTGCATGATTATTTTTTTGGAACTAAGGTTTGGAAACTATTAACATGAAGAAATACTAGAGGTATGTAAAAACAAATTCTATTTCTCCACCCAGGGCCTAAATTGTAGGTCAAAACCAAACCACATTTTTAACTTTCAACAATCATCTAAGGCTGTAAAAAGGGTCAACAACGACTCCTATACGGAGTGAAAAAATGCATGAATGGGCATTAGAGTCATTCAATGGTTCGATCATATAACACTTCACGTGATAGGGAATGAGGTCAAAACTTGACCTTCCCATTCTGGGGTCTGGAGAGGCATTTAGCGCATCACCAAAGTAGAATTTTATTAACTTTTGGCAAGGTAATCACAAGGAAGTTTTAATATAGAGAAATATTTTGACTTGACATTTATGTGATTTTTTTGTTATCCATAATTGTTATTAAATCTGTCCATTCGTTTAAGGAAGTAAAACATGAAATATTTTTATACTCAAGAAATTTCCTTCTAGTTGTGTAGGAGGGGGATAAAGCATTGTAAATGTTGGTGTTTCAACTCAGTAAAATTAACTGAAGCACATGTGTGATTGATTTTATTTCAATAAATCTAAGAAAGGAAAAAATAGGAACATGTAAATCAAGAAAGGAGGAAGACAACCATGCCTATGAGAAACGAAGCGGGTAATACAAAGCTCTAAACGGTTCGTATTCTCTCCAAACATATTTTCTTGGAAGCTCCAAATACTTTTCTATAAAACCCTTTTTGTCCGTACACAACAAGCATTATTGTACACTAAAAACACCAAGCAAAAAAAAACCTCACCACCACCATAAGTTGAGTTGTCATTTTGGGGGTAAAGTTCATAGTTTCCTCAAAATAGTAGAAATAGCCAAGGGGATCCGAGATCAAACATGCACCAAAAAGGTTATTTATGTCTTGTTTTATAAATCTCTCATCCCATTGCAAAATTGACAACCCTTAAGAGATAAACCTACACAACTTCACACAACTAAGAAAAAATGAAGCGTACATAGCCAAGGGTCTATCCCATACAACCCATTTCTTTCTATTATATATATTTTAAAACACACGACCAACATGATGGTATGAATCCATTTTTTCTATTTTCCACATTTTACTAGCATATTCACCATGTCTCTAACAACCACAACATCTGATGAAACTTGTTACTCCTCTATCCTAATGCTTTGGCAGATTGACCATACCATGTTCCACAACCATCAATTGGCAAAGATAGGGAGACATTGTTGGAAGCATAATGGACTGAGAGGGGGGGTGAATCAATCCTTAAATTTTTTAGATTTACTTATTAAACCATAAACCATTCATCCATTAATTAGTGTGTGCAAATAACCATACAACATACATTCAAATGACCATGAAAAAGAGAAAGAACACCGTAACACAAGATGTAAGTGGGAAAATATAAAGTGGAAGAAAACCCACTAAATTGTTTTTTTATATTACACACAAAAAATACTCAAGTGAATATTACACATCACAAGAGATTTCTTTACTAGCCACCAACCTCACAAGGAACACCAACCCCTAAACCCTTGTTTATATTTAAAAAACAAGAGATTTGTATGAATATGACACATCACACAATATTTTTATGAAGTATGACCACTGAAAATATGTTGATACCACAACTGATAGTGATCTCAAAGTTCAGCTCCAAATTCCTTCAAACCCTCTCTCAAGCACACCTTCTTTAACTTGCTCTCTCTAGGGCCTCTTGGACTTGTCTTTGATATAAAATATTGCACAAATATTATCAATGAGTATTTAACATGTAACTCATATAATCAGATCTGAAATGATGCCCTCATACCTATAATTCACTCACCTATGGGTCACACTTTTTATCCATGCAAGACTAGCTCACAAAAAGAGCTTAAAATCCTTTTTTTTGTATGCATTTCAACTCACAAACCCAAATAATGTCAGTCCATCATGATAAATTAGACCCATAAACCTTTATAAAATTCAATTACATGCATTACAATGGTCACATATGACCTAAATAGGTCAGCCTAGCCAAAAATAACATTCCATGCACCAAAGTGTCCCAAAACCCTTACATTGGGATGAAAAAATATCCTAATCCCAAAACTATTTTTAGGAATACTCTAAAATTCATCACACATGTTTAAAATAACATTTAAACATCATCCATGGTCACAATTATCATGAAATAGTCAAATTATTTCGTTTAATGGGCACAACTGTAGCTCATTTCCTTCACTAAACAATTGCTAACAACAACTTGAATATGAATTTAGACTTCAAGAACCCTCAAGATGAACTCAAATATTGAGTTTTACCACTTTATGGAAATTCCAAGACCTTTAAAACACATATAAGAAAGTTAGATCTCATGAAACAATCACCTGTTCAAACCACAACCACTTTTATCTTCACCAAATCAAGCTGCCCAAAACCTGTTTTCCAAACTAAATTGATAAACAATATTGCTGACACTTACAAGACCTACATATTGATTCAATATGTGAAAAATTAACCTCTCTTCACTTTACAGGTGATATAAAGCTTCAACTCGGCCAACTTATGCTCTAAACAACTTAATACTTCAACAACAATAAGATTGTCTTGAAACCGCCACTACAAACTTCTTCACAAAATGACCTGAGTGACACATAAAATAACCTCACCAAGACTCAAGCCATACCTCATTGTAAATATATCTGAATTAAATTTCCAGAAAATAAAATATATCCTCCAACTCCAAGTGGAAGGCCTTAAAATAGGTCCATCTCTACAAACTGTTGTTTAACTCTCCTTGGACTCAAGAAATGACACTCAACCTAACTTTCTCCAACATACCAAAAACCACTTTAAATATTAACCAAATAATTTAACATACTTAAACATGATTTATAATCCCTTAGAAACCTTCACCAATCATGAAGAAGTCAGATTCATCACTTTACCTCTTGTAGCTACATACACCCTGCTAGAATGAACACATTCCATATTTAAGCCTCAAATAACAGCTCATAAATTATATATAACTTGTCCAATATTAAAGTTTTATATACTAATGGAATGATATCTGAATCATATTCACAACAAAACTTGAATGGAGTCCTAACTCCCCATGTAGCTCTGTAATCTCAATTTTACTAAAGGTTGCTCCAAACTACCCCAAAAACCAGTCAACAAAGATAGGGCACACTTTTCACTTTTTAACTCTAACCATGACCTTAAAAATCCACTAAAATATATAAAAAATCCTTGGATTTCATAAATGGAAATTTATCTCATACCTCAATTGGCAACTTTCTTCTCAAACTACAACTCTTCATAAACAAGCATATTTAGGTGGGGCCCACATACCATCACAAGCACTACCATACCTTTATAGAAACCTCTTAGAGTACTATAAAACAAAAAATCATAAATTTTGAGGAACCAATAAAAAATGGGATGATATACTCTCTTTTCTGCAAGTTGCTCCTAGCTAGGGTTTAGTTAGGGTTTCAAACCACTTTAGCTTCTGAACAATCGTTAATAAAAATGTGATTATCGAACCACCTCATTATTTTGTGAAAGATTCATAATTTACCTAAGAATATACCCCAAAGATATCAGGTCCCCATGTAAATAACACAACTCACAATGAGCATCAGAAGGTCCAACTTTGTCTTAAAAACACACTCAAACTTACCTAGTTTTGCTAAAACTTGCATATCTTCAAATTAATTCTTCATAATGACCTGAATTTTGGCTTGAAACAACATGAAAAAATCCTATAACTATCCATATTCACCATATAGCTCATATATTCATCAAACTTTCCAACCATTGTGACTTACCTATGCCAAACTGCTTATTTCTCACTTGTTGCTTCCCAAGGACCATGTAAATGCATCATACCACTGAATACTAACCTGAAAGTCATCAAACACCTTAGGTACACTACCACCATACTGCAACCATGCTCCAACAATATTTATTTGATCAAAAAATCATACATCTACCTCATTCTTCATGCTCCAGGTAGGGAAAATTTTAAGGAAGCCCCTCGAAAAAAACTTATAGAAATCGTGGCGAATATCCCTGTAACCATTTTCATAGTTTTGGAAAATAACCCTATAACTAGTTTCATTCTTATGGAGAAAATGGTAAAAATATAAAAAATAGTTGGAAATCAAATGGCGAATCTCCTAAAACTAGTTGGAATTCACGCCCCTGATTCAATGAAAATAGGTAAAGATTTTGGGTCCAATTTTTGGTTGCGGAAGGATCAAAGGATGATCAACGGTCCTTGGCAAGACAAGTGGCAACATTCTTCCACTCTACACTGTTATGGGCTCCGATGAACTTTGAGCCCCGAATTTAACTATTTTGGAAATGGCGTCATGTACGGTTCAGGCCAAAAGAACGATACGTGGAGGCAAGTGTATATATATAAATATTTGCGCCTTTTTATATGAAGCAAAGAATATAGAAAAAGGGGGAATATTCAGAGCAAGAGCTCGCAAGATGAATATATAATGAAGGATAATAGAGAAGATACGTGCAACAAAATAGAGAAGAAAAAGAAGGGAGAACAAAATATACAACAAGGATTTTTAGAGCAGCAGCTCGAGAGAGAGATAAATCGGAAACGATTTAAAAACCTTTAAACTTTGTATTGATTAGTGATTCTAGAATCTACATACACACATATATGTATATACATATATATGTATATGTATATATATATATATATATATCCTATATAAATATACATATAATATACCATATATACACATATATACAAATTCCTATATATGTATGTATGATGTATGTGTGTGTGTATATAGGATATATATAACACACACACATACATACATACATACATACATTTAATACATATTATGTGATATATATATAAGATATGTATATATTATAAATCTCTAGTATATATAGATATATATATACATATATATATATATATATATACATATGGGATATGGATATATATATATATATATATATATATATACATGGGATAGTATGTATTATGTTTGTGGAAATTTTTAGGAATTTGATTAAATTCACCGTATAAAAATACTTACGCACCATACGTGCATAAAAACATACATGTCGATGAATGAGCCCAAAGGACCAATAAGGTTCCATAGATTTCTTGGTGATCCAAGAATGTTTTAAAATATCGCCCATAGATCACACGATGATTCAATATAAAAATATACATTGGGATTGGAAATTCATTGGCTATTCACATGGGATAGATTATTGTTTGTGGAATTTTTGGACAAAACCTAGGCACTTCCGTGGCACGTAAAAATATCCAACATCAAATTCCAAAAATCCTACTATTCACCAAATTATGAATATTCACCACTAAAATTTTCCTTGGCTACGTGGCTAGAAACAATCTTGGAATGGCCGACTCAATGCCGACAACTCATGACTTGACCCTTCGACCATATATAGACCCATATACATCTGAAACACACCTCATTGAATATTAATACATCATGAAAACACCAAATCACCCCATAGGAGCTCAAATAGTGACTTAGCTTACTCAACCATGCACCGGGACTACACTGAACTCACAAGAACTTGACACTACCACTCATTCATGACATCTGAATAACATCATATGGGGACTCATACTAGACAATGACACCTTTTTCCATTAGTGGGGGTTGACATCAATGAAAAAAATAACACAAAATGGCCAACAAATGTTGGAAAAGGATATGATGTTTGGCTTCTAACCATTCAATATGAATCATCATGAAAACACCTAAAATCTATTCAAAAAAGCCATTTTTGTGCACATATTAATCATTTTTGTCCATGAAAACACCATTGTTTCAAGGATTTTATCAAATAGTTTACATGTGCCTTTTTTATGTTTCCACATTTTCAACGCTACAAAAAAATCATATAATACCAATTCCATCAACTACCAATCTCAATATCACAACATAATACAAAAATTCAATTCCTATTGTGATTAATGGGATTATGTAGTTTGTTACAAAGCTCCATATTAGGCACAAGTTGGGAGTATGTTGGAAGGGATGCACTTAGAATTTTGTAAGGAGGTCCACATTTTTAATAAGGCATGACACAACCTTCTTAAAGCACACAACCGAAAAATGCCTCCCACATTTCTTTAACCATTGTAGACCTCTCAAACCAAGAAAGTCACATTTCTTCAAGACAATTTTTCTAATGTTCAAGTACCAAATGCAAGCTTTAACATTTTGCATACATGTTAGTCAATGCACTTATATATATAACCTCTATGACAAAACTCCAATTCCTTAGTGCTTTGGTAGATGTTGATCTCCTTTTCCAAGGTCCTTTATTTTCAATCTAAGACTGGGAGTGCTAATAATTGGATGTACATCCTTATATAGAATAGATGTTGTTTCACAAATACAACCCACATGTGTTCATTAATTCACCCAAGGTTCCTATCTTTGCATCCATGTATATTAGGGAAACAACTAATAAACATCTGATAAAATTACTCTTCCTCTACGCTTTGATGGATGTCCATATCTGGTTTAAAACCAACCCTTCCTCCATGGTGGCGGTCACTCATATCAGGAAAAAAAAGAAGATAAGAAAAACTAAAACATAGAACTCCTCTTGCCCTATTTCTTCCTCCACAAGGCTTGTTTTATTATATTATTATTATCTTTTTAAAACATTTTAATCCAACATGTATATATATCCCCACATATATATTTATGTTTATTTCATTGCATTAGTTTAAAATAATATCTTTTATTTATACTTTTATTTAAGCGTTTCATATATGTATACAAAGACAATATTATTATTACCATCCTATTAAAATTATACGAGAAACTGGAGGATGAGATTTCGAGTCCAAAAACTAAACTTGTAAAAGAAAAAGGACATCAACACGCCATTCAGGTTCATGAAGACACTCTATTGATTCTAGGCGCTTTATTGTGAAAGGACATTTACAAAGTTATCATTATTATTTTATTATTTTCATTTTCCAAATTAACTGGATCGTAAGCATGATGTTAAGAAAGGGAATTCAAACTTACCATAGCCAACTCGATCCCTCGCATTTGAAGTCGAAAAGGTGGATATGGGAGGTGATTTACAAAATCCATGGCCTCCTTTCTACCTATGAGTGAAAATCCTCTATAAAATTCTACTCATGTTAGAAGACATATATGTTTTTGATGGTGAGAATCCTGTGATGAAGATATTAATGTTGACAAAGAACAACTTGATGCTCTATATAATTTCTGTACTAAATTACATGATAATGCGAGTCATGTAAAAACAGTCCTTGATGTCCTCTTAGCTTCCAATTTTTCTCATGATAGGGCTTATCATGAGAGCATGCTTTGAATATTAGGGTCCTCATCTATCACAATATCTTCTATTCCCACTTCTTCTCGTCGTACCTCCATGGGATCATCTAGTCTTAATGTCTCCATTCCTACATTTACTACTCATCTTTCTTCTCCTTTTATCTATCATTTTAAACCAAATTCTTCTTCTATAACCCTTGCCTTAGAATCCTTTGTCCCGATCGAAAAGCATGAGTTCTTCATTTTTAATGGGGTGTCACTCCTTCGTGGATTCCTCACTTATTCTGTATAGGCCTTGTTGATGTGGAATCACAAAACCCCTAATTGTTTGCAATTCGAAGGATTGAGATAGTCAGTGTGATTGCACAACATGGAGATTTTCCCAAAGTATGAGACTTTGCAATCAAGAAAGCTATCCAGAGAAGGCTGACTTCCTATTCCTAGATCTATCACCAAACCAATTACAGAGAAACTATTCTAAATCCTATCCTAAATTTTCCAAGGAGACATGGAAGAAGGATGCAAGAAAGGTAAACCTAATCTACTGGAGGTGATGCACCAATCAAGAATGCTGAATATCTACCCTTGCATGGAGGTGAAAGAAAAAAATATTGAAGAGGATGAATTCACACCATAGATCAATTAATTTTTACACATTTAATTACCAAATAAACACAATCCACAATAATAATTGCAATGACAATAAAACATGCACAGATTAACTAGATTGTAATGATAGGTCGAAGGAACACAATAACATAAAAGAGGGTTGTTGAACATCCATAGATCTGTTTTATTGCTCCAAAAGTAGACACAATGCATTACAAGAGCCAAGAGGCATAAAACTGCATTACAATTTCACTGGGAGGTTTGAGCTCCACAAATTTCCTTACAAACAAGAAGAGAAGGGAGTTGCAAAGGTAAAAAATCTAAACTTTTGAACTGTGGCCCTCAATAAAATTTATAGAAGAATTTTACAGAGGAGACAGAAAAAAATCCCGAATTTGCCCCAAAATCCTTCAAAAAATCATTTTTTAATCCTTTAATGAGTGCATTCAGATCTCCAAAATCTCTAATTTCATTAATGGTGTGCCTTGTGCTTGAAGAAACTTGTCGTGATTGCATCTTTGGTCTAGTCTAGCTCATGTAGCTTCATGATGACCCTACTTTTCACCAACCCCATTAATGAAATTCACCTACCACTACATTTCTCGCCATTTTTAGAGGTTCAGAACCCCCTAAATTTGAAATTCGATGATCCCATATTATAGATCCCAAAATCACCTTTCCAACGACTATAAATTTGTAAGAAATGATTGAGTACATTGGAAGATATACCATTTTCACCCTGGATGTTTGACTAGTTTTTGCCTTTGTTTATCCTCTGATGACTAGATTTAGTCATCACCATCAAATTCTCCTATGAAAATCCTTTCCAGAAAGTATAAATTCATAAATTTTGGTTAAATTTTCTCAATATATGGTAGTTTGAAGTTGGGGTATGGTCTAAGGTTTTCAAGCTCCAGTGAGCTATTCTACCAACTACCAAACTGTTTATCTCCCCAATGCAGCAGCCCCTTCATCACTTTCACCAAGCTCAACTCCCTTTACCACATGCCAACTCGGTGTATCAACCCCCACCTAACGCTCGCCATGTCCAATATGACTCGGCTTCCAATGCACGACTTGGCAACTTCAAAGATTGGGTAGGATTTTAATTGGTTTCTGGGCTTTGGGCCCAATTATTTCGAGAGATCTCATCACACCCATTTCAGGCCTCTCATCGTGCCAACCTTGAAAGCCACCTCCAATGTTTCCATTCCTTAAAACCTAAAATTCTCAACCTCCGAAGAGGACCCCATCTCGCCACGTCACTCATGTAATTTTGGTCTTTCGGGCCTTTCCCTATCAAACTCTATGCCATGCCCATGTTGGGATTTACCCGCTCAACTCCGAAAGAATTCCTTGAATGTGCTGACCCCAAAATTATCTCGCCATGCCATGTTGCCCACTCTTTGTAGTTTTTTCTCTTTGCTTTAAGAGATTTGTCACTCTTTTTCGAGTTTCTCGCTAAAGTACAATCTTGAAACAAACTCCGAAAGCACCCCTCGCTTAGGTTCCAAAGTCGACCTTGACTTTCCATGATTAGCTTGACATTGAGCTTCCTTTTCTACTTGATCGACTTCCCAAGCCCGAGATTTTGTTGTTCAACTCTCAAATCCGGCCTATCCATGCCTAAAGAATTCCACAAGTCACCGAAGCAAGTTCCCATTGAGCCATCTATGCTTTTCCCTCGCAGGCTTCAAACGTGAGCTGAGTTTCCTATCTGCATGGCTGAGTCAGCCTTGAATTCACCCTTAATAGGCCTCCCATTTTCCTATGAACATTGTCGAGGGCATCATCTCGACCGAGAATCATAGTTCAACCCCTTGTATCTATCTTTGCGAGTTGAATCAGATTTTACCAACTTCATTCAACTCGCCTTCCCATTGTCGATACATCCCCATTCCTTTATTATAACGTCCACCGAGCTCGAAACCCTTAGTTTTTCCATTTATTACCATGCCAAATTCAAGCTCACATTGAGTGATTTTGTCCTCCACCAAACCCACATATGCGAGCTTCTACGGGTGAGTTGGCTCAGTCAACCTACCATACCTATCAATGAGTTCTAAGAGCTCACATGTGGAGCCGAGCTATCTACGTTCTTTGTCCCAATGATGATCTGCCATGGCCGAGTCATCTCAACCTCACTTATTCACCTTATGGGCTTATTCACCCGAGCTCCTCAAGGAACCCCAAGTCTATGCACGAGCCAAACCCGAACTCCCCATGTTGCACAAGAAATGGCTTGATGAGCCTACTTCACAACTCGGCTCACCGAGCTACTCGACGAGTCACTTCCGATGCACCTGCCCAATGCGACCAGCCAACTCGCCAAGCTACTCTGTGATCTCCCTTTGAGCTCGGTGGCCCTTTGAGGCATAAAACACAAATATTAACCTCCAGGGCCCGCTTTTCGGGATTTTTTTGAATTTTCACATGTAGGAGGCTGATGGGGCTGAGTATGGGGATTTTTTAGACTCGACACAATTTTACCCACTTTTGCTCATTCTGGACCGATGTGGGCCCGGGTTGGCTAATTTTGTCTGGGGGGAAAAATAGTCAACAATTTGGTGACTTACGAGTACGTCTGCCTGCTAGACATTCTTGTACCAATAGCCTTAGCATGTCCATTGGGGTATAAGTCACTAAATATCATCAGAATGGTCCCGAATCTAATGAAACCAAAACTCGGAGGCTACCTGATCCGCGGAATTTGTTCTTCCTCTCGCATTCTCAACTTCATAAGAAAATCTTAAAATTAAGATTTGTGAGAGTGGAAAATTGCCTTGACTTAAGAATTTCTCTTGTTCCGCTTTGTCACCCTACTCTACAAGACTGAAGTGGAGTGTCCCAAAAACCTGATTCTACCAAGTATGAAACACACGACTGATGATGTTTGGCTATATTTCACACTGCAGAGTTTTGAATAAGGCAATTCTTAAGTTTTTTACATCACGAAACTCTATTAAATTTAGATTTTCTCCTTCTTCTGAAAGTTCCACTCTTTGACATGATGTTGGAGGTTGTTTCCCAATTTAGCGGAGGCAACTGGAAGTTCTCCCGTGATCGGCCCGAAAGGACTCAAGGATGAAAACCATCAAAATATGTCCTTAACCTGATTTTAGTTGCTTTGCATTTATTTTCTTTCAAGATTCACAATTGTTTCCCACAAGTATGAACTTCTTTCCTATTACAACACTTCATCCGAGAGGCACACTGAATGTAGAATGATACAATATAGGAGAAACAAAACCTATGTCAAAGCACTTAGGGAAATTGAAACCTTATAACAAGATAATGTGCATACGCACTTAGAGGAATTAAAATCCTAATCTAATATGTATAGGGGTGATATTTTTTTCCTTTTCAGTAGCAATGTTTAAGATAGATTCCATTAACTAGAATCAGAAGTTCCTCTCCATCCAAGGTAGCCAACTGGAAGGAATTGCTACTCTTACATCTAATGATCATGTAGGGGCCACTCCAAATGGCATCAAAGTTGGAATGCCTTCCCGGTTTTCCCGATCTGCATCCCACTTCAGAACTAGGTCCCCCTCGTGGAAGATCCTTACTTTTGCTTTCTTATCAAACCACCTCTTGACTAGGGCCTAGTCTTTCTCCATTGTTTACACAACATGTTCTCTGATTTCCTTCAATTCCATCAACTCTGCATACCTAGCTTCCATAGGTTTAAAATTTGACAACTCCAAATGCTTCATGAGATCCAATGATATGGGTAGCATTGCTTCCTTCCTGTATAACAACTTATATGGAGAGCTACCTATTGACCTTTTTGGTGTTATCCTATTAGCCCACAAGGCTGTTTTGAGCTTAGTATGCCATGTTCTTTCATTTTTTGTCTAGTGTCCTCTTTGTGATCTTCAACAAATTCTTCTTTGTAGACTCTGCTTTTCCGTTACCCTGTGGGTAATAGTTGGAAGATGTACTAAGATATATCCCATTCCTAATAGCCCATTCTATGATCTTGGAACCTAGTACCGCCAATGCATTGTTTGAAATAATAGTGGCCGATACTCCAAACCTCATCACTATTCCTTCGTAGAAGTCTAGTACACTAGACTCATTACTTCCTTGAGAGCCATTGCCTCGGTCCACTTGGTAAAATAGTCCATTGCCGCGAGAATCCACTTGTGGCCTTGGTCCAAGTTTGGATTGATGACCTTGATGAATTCCAATCCCCATTGCATGAATGCTTGGTTGACTGAAATTGGGTGCAATGGAAGTGATGCTAGCTTCTCCTTTCCTGTGAAAAAGGAACATTTTTGCATTTCTTGATCTAAGAGTAGCAATCACTTAACACTGTGGGCCAATAATTACCCACCTTCATTATTTTGAGTGTTGTTACCTAAAGGGAAAAATGACCTCTTTCCTCTCCATCGTGAAAATCTTGTAGAACCCTCTCAACTTGACCTATTCCAATGCACCTTAATAGAACTCCATTGATGTCCTTCTTGAACAAGACACCATCAATGAGCACATACAGAATGGCCTATAGTCTAAAGTATCTCCTCTTAGATTTTCTCATTTTCAGAGGGCATAGTCCTGTTTGTAGAAAGTGTATCATATCCCGAGTCTAATAAGGAATAGGCACATCATCATTTTCTTGCTCTTGATTATCCTGTAGCACCAACACAACTTCTTTCCTATAACCTGTTTTAACTTGTTGACTTGAGGCCAGTTGTTCACATTGTCCTTTCTCATGAACTAGCTTGGTGAATTTAATTTCAATGTCATATTCCATGACACGAGTGATCCATCCTACACGGTTCTTGTTCAAATTATTATTCAATAGGAAATATTTGATTCTCGTGTATGACACCATCAATTGGATCCTATTTTTTGAGACTATATGCTTGAAATTTTTTAGGCTCCTAATTACTGTGAGAGCATGCTTCTCAATTAAGGATTACCTAAATTCATAATCCTCCAGAGCTTGGTTGAAGAATGTAATTGGCTGCTCGGATCCCTCTTTGTTCTATTGTACTAGGGTTGCGGAAATCATGTCCGAACCACCTAAATCATAGAGTATGAAGTCCTTAGAAAATTCTAGATTGACAAGAGTTAGAGCTTGGGATATAGCTTCTTTGATAGCCTTGAAATTTTCTTTACCCTCAAATGTCCACTTAAATGTCATGTTCTTTTTCAACATCTGCATTATTGTTTTCATAAGGGTAGAAAAGTTTGGTATAAATCTATGGAAAAAATTGATTCTTCCTATAAAGCTCTAAAGAGTCTGCTTCCAGCTTGGAAAGGGTAATGCTCTAATTTATTCAGCTCTTTTTGGGTCAATAGTTAACCCTTACTTTGATACAATATGGCCTAGAAGCTTTCCTTCATGAGCCAGGAACACACACTTTTTCGGGTTTAAAGAAACTCTCAATCTTCTACACCTTTAAAATACTTGTCTCAGATGAAAAATTTGATCTGTTGTGTTCTTGGAGAGCACAATGATATCGTCAAGATACACCATCACTATCTTGTTGACCATTCCTTTGAATTCCATGTCCATTTCCCTTTGGAAAGTGGATTCGACATTTGACAATCCAAATGACATCTTCTTATAGGCATAGGTGCCCCACTTGGTTGTGAAATCTATCTTGAATTGGTCTTCTTATTTTACCATTATTTGATTGTACCCTGAATATCCCTCTAGGAGAGATAATATTTCTGAACCGGATACCACCTATAAGATTTTCTCCATTGAAGGGAGTGGATAATGGTCCTTGAGAGATTCCCCTGTTCAGTCTGAAATTCCATGCACAACTGACTTGATTCCTCCATTCTTCTTCCTAACCATCACCAAATTTAACCCAACTTGAATGCTTAATGGAAATATATAATGCTTGCCTCTATCAACTTCTAGGTTGATTGGTCTTTGTTTTTTGCCTGATGGGTTTAGCATCTAGATCTAGTTCTATTGTATGTTGTGCCGGTTTTGGATTGAAACCTCTCAGCTCCTCATAGCTCAGGCGAAGACATCCGGAAGCTCGGGAAAAGTTGTATGAACCCATATATTTCTTGCTTGGTGGCCACTTTGCCAATTTGGAGTGTCATTGCCTTTCCTAACTAAAATTGGTTCCAAATCCTCTCCTTAACTTGTATGTTATAATTTTCCTTTCGGAATTGATCAATCGGGTTGAAGATGGATCCAATGTAACCAAGACTTTGGGAAGCTTGTTTTCCATTGCACTGCACTACTTGGTTCCCCATCCGCTGCTCTAGTTTTTCTAATTTCTAGCTGAAAAATCAGCCTCTTCCTGCAAGAAATTGATGATCTATTGATCATTGTCAAACACTTGCCAACTTGTTTTATTATCTGGAACTGCTAGCCTTACAATCACATGAATATGGGGCTTCATTTTATCTCTTTTAATACTATCCACCACATCAAATTTCACCCCAACTGCTGCAAGTCTATCAAGCAACTTCATTTTTCTTCCTAGGTATGGACCCAATGTTGAATGCTTCAAAGTCCTAAAAGAGATCCCATACCCTATTTTTGTAGCTCTTCAAAAGATCATTCTTTACAGCATGTTGTCCCTGACTTGATTTGTGATCAGCTTACTATCCCCGAACACCTACAAGTTCTTTATACCTATTTTTCTGAAACAATAAATTCCATGAATTAGGGATTCATACTCGGATGTGTTGTTTTAACATGTAAACTGGAACCTGAAAGATGAATAGTACTTGACATTTTGTGGAGACACCAACATCACACCTCCCCCGACACCTTATGCGCTTCTCGAACCATCAAAAACAATTGCCAAACCTCGTTGTCATCCTTGTCTTTCAACTTGGTGAGTTTGGGAATGGGTGAATTTTCTTCATGTATGTAATATACTCCTAATTCAGCTTCTTCCATCTCCTTGTATGGATCAAAAGCATGCCTTTTGTGGGCCCAATCATCAAGTGTTAAATCTGAAATATTATCCACCTTGGTTTCTTCTTCCTGGATATCTCAACAATCCTCCTGATAAAATGCAGAACAATTTTCATTGATCAGACTTGGCATATGAGGCTCAATTTGGAAATTGGCAATTGGCTCCATACCTCATTCTAAATAGCATGTGTGACCAATCTGCATATAGATATCCACCAATCTTGGCCATGAAATATCTTGACAAACATAAGGCGAAGAGTGGTAGAAGATCAATCACAGACACATCGTGTAGGAATGTGACATTGGGGCAAGTATGTAGTGTTAATCTCAATTCCTTGATCACTCCAATTGTCCCTACTACCATCCCATCCAATTGCACTACTCCTTTCAGTACCGGTTCATATTTCAAGCCCAAATGATTGGTTATTTGCTTTGGCATTACTGAGATACTTGCTCTTGAATCAATCATGCAGTTGTGCACTAAGTTAGATTTTGAAAATCAACGAGACATAGAAAGGTGGAGGTTTCAGATTCTTGCTTGGTTGACCTCCATCTTGCTGCATTGCATTGGTAAGAACCTTTTTCTGATCTTTGGATGACTCTTTTGGAGCAGACCAATTTGTCATGACATCTCGCAGTAAATCTCGTTGTCCGGGATTGCGAGGATTCCACATGGAAATACTCACAAGTGTTTTCTTCATTTGGTCAATAATATTGAAAGGAGATGGGCTCTCTTTGTATTTTCCCTCATGGTACAACTCTTTCTTGCATTTGAATAGGCACTTGTAACGCTCAAAAATTACAAGAGCTGGAAAAAATGAGGATTTTTTTAAACATAATAACAAATTACACAACGAATGCAATGTAAAATTTATTTAATCAAATTCATTAAATCAAATTTGTTCTTTTGATCTATCTAATAACATCCATGTAAGCCATGTGCAACTGAGAAGGGTGTATCCAGATCTCCACGATCTCCCTTCGTCACTACTTCGAGTGACAATGCTTACTAGCATTTTGGCTCAACCTTTTTCGGTCATGGGAACCATGTGAAAGTCTTTGGGTCTACCACGAAGCTTGTTTTTCCGGCTTCGTATCCTGGTATCTAATCATTTCCTACCTCATGTTTAGTGTTCAACTTCCCATGATCAGGTTACTAACAATTTTTATTTAATTAGAGGACTAGGTGATCAGACAATGCACAACCATCAATGCATTACTTTGGCCAAAGTTATCGCCATGCAGGTTACGACTAAACTCAAGACAACACACTAGTCTTATGAGTTTTAAGTCTTCCGCCACCTCACAACTATCCCTTTCACAATTATCTAGATCTTGATATTTTGTATTTACTTTATTTCCAATTAAACCTATCTTGCAAGAGTTTATATGAGATAGATGCCAAAGGCCAACTAGGATCATTATGAGATAAGTACATTCGTTATGCTGAAATGTAACTATATCAAGCATTCCGCATGTACTTATCCCTTAATATGCCTAATGGATCTTTTCATCTATTTACCTTCCCATTTAGTTTCTCTTATCTTGATGTTCGATTTTTAACCTTAAATTACCTTTTAATAATGATACTCTTTCATCCTCTATACAATAGGATTTACAATCTTAACTTATTAATACCAAGTTTACCGGAAGGCATAATTAAATATATATTAATATATATATGTTCCTCCGATTAACTACACCACTAAATAGCTATTTAATTTCAAAATTAAAAGACAATTGAATGTTACAATAATTGTCCAATTATCGGCTTCATACATTGATAACTATCAAATAAATATATTTAACAATTTATGATAAGTAAGATTTCTCAATTCTAGTATTTATCATTTACTCATATTGAGATATCATTACATACAAGTAATCATCTCTTAATTAAAACCATAAATTATATATTTTATCAAGGCGAAATATAAAACTCGATATGGTAACTCTCACATAGTGAGGTTTGAATATTTACAATGGGTCCAAGATCCCAATAAATTCGGTCAAAATTCTAGGATATCATCCTTCTACAAATTGAAATCCAAGTAACTCATTTTGATCCATGCTACGATAAAACTTCATAAGTCATGATTTTCGCATATCCGAATGTGATGGCTAATTGTCCTGCAAGACTACGAGTAGTGGTATGATGTCGATTCAAAATGAACTGACATGAACATTAAATCCATTTTTCGATGCAATTATATAATAAAATGTGAAAAGATATACATGTTGTTTTATCAACAAGTGCATGGTAATACAACTGAGAATGTATTACTACATGTTTCCCATCAAGATACAACTATGGATGCACACAAATACAACAATCAATTTCTATTTCAGCGATCATGTTTCCCTCTAATCACAAGGATCAAGACATCCTTATTTCAGCTTCAAGCAATAATTATATGACATTTAAAATTTTTCATAAATTGTAGGAACAATATGCTTAAGAAGAGTACACATTTTTTCCCTTATTTTTAATAAGTTACCATCACAAAATAAAAGTAATCACACCATAATCATTCAACATCTGAATTCAGATTATAACCACAAGAAAATCATGCTTCACATGGTACAAATTTAAATATTAATAAGAGAAATTAAACATATTATTTCTAGTTAGTGAGCAACTCTATAAAACGCACAATATCTTCATTCCAAACAATCAAAACACACACACATATATATATATTTATATATATGAACAACCCAACTAAGAATTGTAAAACACCACTATTAAATCATTTTAACATGTTCTTTTCAGTAACGAACATATCAACAAAACAAATTGACCCACATACCACATGATGATAATTTTGTAGTCTATTTGCATATAATAACAACAATAAGTTTCTAACACTTTCAGTAACGAAATATTTTAAGGAAAACAAAGTCATCTTGCAAAGATCTTACCACTTTTTTCAAATCCGTAATAAAATTAAAGCCTACGGGAAAATCAACTTGTACATATCCAAATCGGTTTGTTCCCACATTAATTTTTTTACTGTTTAGCAATTATTAGAATCCAAAACTAATATATCAAGAAAATGATGAAATACTTGGCAAAAAAATGTTTTGCACACTACCCAAAATCACTTTGCTCATACAAATAAATTTTTGTTTGACTGTAATAAAAACCCAGAGGCAGAAATCGATTTGGGTTTCCATAAATCAAATTTAAATAGAAAAATAAATTTATTTGGAACACCCATCTTCACAAAAACGTTTTTTTCCTTTTTCTAATACAGAAAAATCCAACTCTTTTTTTTTTTTGGGTACAATATATTTTAATGCAAAGAAAGAATTTTAACAACTTTCATTTCTTTATTTTATTTTTGCAGATAAAAACCCAAAACCCCATTTCCGTTTTTTTCTAGGTTTAGCTAAAACCACACAAGAAAAATTAAGAGAATACAAAATCCATCAATTTCCTTTTTAAATTTCATCTCCAAGAAACAAAATCAAAGTTGTCCACAAATTCCTTTGATTGCCATTAATAGTAATGTGTCTTTCCTCATTTTTTTAAAAATAATGCAGTAGAGAAGGGAGAAGATATTCATGCCTGAAGTAAACCCAGAATCAACAACCTCTTACTCTTCTAGCTCCAACAAGTTGAATCCTTCCTTCCTCCAAAACTCACACAGGTATCCCATAAGGGAAGAGTGAAAATAAACAAAGGAGAAATAAAAGAAAAATATAATGAAAGAAACTATAGTTAGAAGCATATTGAATAATTTTTGGGCTTCCCAATATTGGTACATGCATTAGTTCATGCCACACACTTGGTGCCATGTGAAGGTGTTTCACTTTATGAAACCCACAAATATCAATAAATAAATAAAAACTTTTGGCTTATATGCCAAATCATTCTAAAATATATATACTAATTAATATTTCATTTTTTTTAAATTTATTTTAGTTATTACCCAACTTAATGGTTAAGTTAAAATTAACCTTCATAATACAAGTCCACATATTTCCAACAATATATTACCATAATAATTAGTTAAATTTCCAGGTTTTATATAAAACATTCCAATAAATGAAAATCACCAAGTCCGTAAATAATAATTGAATATTCTCATAAAGTTGGCTTGATATAGCATTGTCAAATAAAATAGAGGCAGTTATCATCACGGTCATTGTAAAAGTTGAACAAAACAAAAGACGACCAAACTGATTAAAATAAAGTAACCAAAATACAAATAACCAAAAGATTCGCTATCATTTATGAACCGTTTTACCTACGATCAAGGCCTAATCATGTTTAGGAAGGATCATCAAGGTGGGTGTGGGGTTACCCATTCGGCAAAGTGTCATGCCTGCAACATAAGGCGTGGGTCATGACATGACGAACCAAATGAATTTTTACACAATGATGATATCATCTAATCTAGATTACTTAACTGTAGTTGAATTTAACTTACAAGAAATTGGGATGTTATAAAGCACGTGTTGTTGCTGCAATTACGGTCTTAGGCTAGTTTTGCACATTTGGGACTATTACAGAAGATTTCTTAGGCTGACTTTGTGTATCTAGAATTGCACTTGGCCTAATAATTCCTTGTGGCATGGTATAAGGTTGAGAAATGCTTGGAATTGATGGTTGTACTTCCTCAATGTTTCTCTTCTTTGAACGTGTATTGGCGGCCACACCTTGGAAAGGTGGTAGATTAATTCCACAAAATATTCTACCGCCAATTGACCAATGTTGTTTCAGTTTGAGGGGCTTCTCTGTGTTCGTTTGTTGTTGGTTTTATTCTCCAACTGGATCTTGAGACACACCAATGGTCTGCACTACTAGAGCTTGATTTTATGGATCATGAAAGCATGCTTCTTGATCATAAGGTTGTCCATACCACTCATATTCCTGTGTGATGTTGTTTTGCATTGGGACTAAAGCCTTAGTGTTTGAAACTATATTCGGATTATAGGGTTGAGAATACCTAGCAATGGGAAGTTTCTCTTGGTTTTAATTCTAGTTTGGGGCTTGAACCTGGTGGCCTATTTGATTGAAAAGGATGCCTACTTACTTGAGCTTGAGGCTGAAATGGTCTTAAGATTTGAGCCTGTTGTCTCTTGATAACAACTAACTCATTACCGAAAGCTTACCGCACCTTGACATTTCTTCTTTGCCCTTTTGCTATTTCTTGCAAATATTTCTTAAGTTCTTTTTGTTTTCGAATGGATTACTCGAAGAAGTGGAAGCCTTGCCATCGATTTTATTTCTTGGATCAGAATATGATTTAAATAAGGTGCTTGACTTGTTATAGGAGTTCTTGTCTCCGGATATAGAGGCATTGGTGGCCTTGGTGCTAATTTTTCGGCTTGAATCAAGCGGTTTTCAGATTTGATAGTTATGTCATAGGCATCTGGTAGTGTTGTTCCTCCCATGGACTGGATCATCATTGCTATATCTCGAATTCAAAGCCTTCAAAAAGTATAGGAATGCACCTTTTGTTGCTTGGCCTAACAACAAACGGAATTTGGTCCCATGATCTTTAGAATCATAATCAAAGTCAGCCATCTACTCATTAGGAGCCCTCTTGATTGTTGTTAATTTTTCCAATAAAGACAAATTATCTCCTCTTTCTCCGAACTGATTGCAGAGGGTTGTGCATTTATGGTCCCAATTTTTAATGGAACTTGTTGTCAAACTCCTAAACCATTGTAACACCTTTCCTTTGAATGAGGAAGCCAATAACTTGACTACAACATCTACTTTATTTATTTTGTGGATATTATAGATGTTTGCAATTTCATTAATATGATCAACAGGAGTTGTGTGATTATCCCTAGTGAAATAAGGAATATTTTTTAGTGCTACCACTGGGATAGGGTTTTGAGCATTAAGTGTCAATGGGCTACTTCTTGTAAAGTGAACATAAGGATTTGGTGGTTGCGGTGGTGGCTGTTGTTGATGTGCCATTTTTCTCAAACGAAGAACCCTATTTATTTGAAGGAAGGGTTTCTGGGTGGAGGTGTAAATAATGCTCTACTTGGAGGAGATGGTGATCTCCATGGCCTTCTTCATCTCATACCTCTGTGTGGAGATAATTGTAAGTACTCAAAATTACCTTCCTCTCTTGCTTGTGAACGAGTTTGGATCCTTCTCATATACCTTGAAAACCACTATCGCTGAACTAGTGAATTCTAACCCTCGAAGTCGCCATATGTGTTGGGAAAGGGAGCCTCTTGAAGGTTGGGTTTTATCAAGACACACACAAAATATTGAAAAATAAAGAGAACACCTTGAAGGACTTGAATACTGGTTTTCAAAGGTTAAATCCTTATTTATTCCACCGAAATCTCGAGAATCCCAAACTGAAGAAATTTAAATCTCAAAATGAGGGAAACATTGAAATATGAAATCAAACTTCCAAAGTCTAAATTTCAAATGGTCAAAATCGAAGGACTCCCAAAATGTGAAATCCCAAAATCCCGAAATGGAAAAACTCGAAATTTCAAAAGTCAAAAATTCAAAATCTAAAGGTCACATCCTTTTGAAGATTAAGTTCCGATCTATCATCTAGTGAAATTTGGACTCATTTAGCTCATGAAACCCCTTGAAATATGATTTTAGAACTCTTCTTATGAGGTGAAAGGTTCAAAATTGAAAATCTTCTAAGTTTGAAACCCAAATTTCTTGAAAATACCTTCAAAGTTTGTGAAAGAGACTTCTCGGTCCCACTGGGCATACTATAATTGTTGATGTGGAATCACAACACCCCTAATTTTTGAAATTTGAAGGATTGAGATAGTCAGTGTGATTGCACAACATGGAGCTTTTCCCAAAGTGTGGGACTTTGCAATCGGGAAAGCTCTCCGGAGAAGGTTGGCTTCCTATTCCTATATCTATCACCACTCACCAATTACAGAGAAACTATTCTAAATCCTACCCTAAATTTTCCAAGGAGACAGGGAAGAAGGATTGCAAGAAAAGTAAACCTAATCTACTAGAGGTGATGCACTAATAAGGAATGATGAATATCTACCCTTGCATGGAGGGAAAGAAAACAATATTAAAGAGGATGAATGCACACCAAAGATAAATTAATTTTTACACATTTACTTACCAAATAAACACAATCCACTGATAATTGCAATAACAATAAAACATGCACAGTTAACTAGATTGCAATGAGAGGTCAAAAGGAACACAATAACACAAAAGAGGGTTGTTGAACATCCACAGATCTGTTTTATTGCTCCAAAAGTAGACATAGTGCATTATAAGAGCCAAGAGGAATACAACCGCATTACAATTTCTTTGGGAGGTTTGATCTCCACAAATTTCCTTATGACAACAAGATGAGAAGGAGGGGAAAAGGTAAAAATCCAACCTTTTGAACTGTGGCCCTCATTACAATTTATAGAAGAATTTTGCAAAGGAGGAGAGAGAGAATAGAATCCTAAATTTTCCCAAAATCCTTCAAAAATCATTGTTTAATCCTGTAATGAGTGCATTTATATCTCCAAAATCTCTTCTTTCATTAATGGTGTGCCTTGTGCTTGAAGAAATCTGTTGTGATTGCACCTCTGGTCTAGTCTAGCTCATGTAGCTTCATGATGACCCTAATTTTCACCAACCCATTAATAGCATTCACTTACCACTGAATTTATCACCATTTTCAGAGGTCCATAACCCCAAAAATCTTAAATTTGATGATCCCATATTGTAGATCCCAAAATCACCTTTCCAACGACTATAAATTTGTAAGAAATGGTTGAGTACATTGGAAGATATACCATTTTCATCCCTGGATGTTTGACTAGATTTTGCCTTCATTTATCCTCTCTTGAGGAATAGATTTATTCATCACCTTCAAATTCTCCTCTAAAAATGCTTTCCAGAAAGTATAAATTTATCAATTTTGGTTGAAATTTGCTCAAGATATGGGAGTTTGAATTTGGGGTATGGTCTAGGGTTTTCAAGTTTTTGATTGAAAAGCATAACCATATATTAATGATGACATGAGATGTACAATGCTAATCATACAAAATCGGGTGGAAAAGATCACACCCCACAAGTAGGATCAAAGTAGCCATTAAGAGGCTACGAGTGCAAAATGTCACATAATCATATCGATAGTAGCTTTATCAATCAAAAAAGTTTAAAGAAAATGTGTAGAGAACCAGAGAAAACTCCAAACATGGAGCTAGGCAAAGCAGCAACAAACATGGAAGATGGTGGTGGTGGTGGTGGGCTCTTTGGATGATCACCCCAACCACCAAGAGTAGTGTCGGGGGTGTCATCAAGCGGCTCCCACCAGCTTTATCTGTTGCTACTGCTCCTCCTCGTTTCCCATCGGGAGGGTGAGATAGCCAAAGAGAGCCATGGAAACTTTGATTGGTGGGTGCCTGCCACCCGGAACCACCACTGCCAGAGCCCAACCGACCAAACACCCCGGTAGTGGGTGGAGTCCAAGATGGAGGTGGAGAAGGGACCCGCTGGTGAGGAGAGGTGCTACGCCACCCACGAGCCGGACCCGATCGAAGTTGTGCCACCCATGGGAAAGTGAGTGGTGACCTTGCGAGCGGGAGCGGTGGCGAGGGGAATCTGGTGGAACATGACTAACAGCACAAGGGGCACTCCCCCAATGGTCCAGAAGAGTTTGCAAGTGCTCAACTTCAATGCGGACTTTCTCACCTGCACCTGGATCTGAAGCAAAACATTGGAGATGACAACAAGCTTGTTAGAAATAGCAAAAATTCTATCCACTGTCTCCTTATTAAAAATAGCAAGCATTTCTAGATTTCCAAATGTGATATAAAATAGCCGCTCTGAAAGAATGCCAAATGTTGTAAAATTTTGCAGGAATAAAGGCGAATCCCTAGAAGAACCATTTTCCACGTAAAGAAGGTGGGCAAAAAAGGTTGAAAAAGGGTATGAATCCAACACCAGGCAGACTGAGCATGAGGGAAGAACCAAAAGAGATGAAGAAGAGTCTCAATGTGGTTGCAGAAAGGGCATTGCAATGGGGAGCTCCCAGAAGAACAAGGTGCTTGCCCACATTGGAAGCCCTTGATGAAGAATGCTCCAAAGAAAGTGCGCAACTTTGGGCTCTATAGGAATGGCCCAAACAATAGTGAAGCATCTGCTTCCACCCAAAATGAGTGGAATGCAAGCTCCAACGAGCATTTAACTTATTGAGAGGAAGCTGCTTCTGGGTGAGAAGCTTGTAGCCCACCCGAGGTTTATAATTTCTGAAGGGGGTGGCAGAGGGCCAATGCCAATCAAACCACCATGGGCACTTGCGTAGTGACACCAATTTTATGCAAACAATCACCAAGTATGAGATCTTGAATGATAGAAATGGCTTGTTTATCATTGTCATTTAGAGAAAAATTAGCTTTTAGGCTATCCCATGGAAGCCAATCCCTGGTGATAGGACAAAAAGGTCTGAATATACTGAATCCCTTTTTTGAAAAAATGCAAACCCTTGAGTTACAAGGAAAGAGCAAGGGGTTTGTCATGAAATTGAAACACCGAATTCCACCACAAACTAAGAGAGTTAAGAGAGAGCCCATTCGAAACCATCACCCTACCAAAGCAGATGGGGTTTGAGAAGTTCCCAAGCTTTCCATATGCTTTTGGCCACAAAAGAGCCACCAATTTTAACTGTAACAGGGCATAGAAGTAAGGAGTAGTAGTTCAAACCCTGCCATGCCTTTGATTAAGTGGAGACCCTTGAGATATACAATTTCTAAGAATAATTTTCCAAGACTCCTCACCTTCAAGGTTGTGAATAATCCATTTGGCAAGAAGAAAACCCTTGCATATGAATGTTGATTAGGCCAAGACCACCAATGTCCTTGGGCGTACAACAGATGTCCCAAGCAACTCTGTGAAAACCATGGTTCCCTTCAGAGTTGGCCCACAAGAAATCACGTAGAATTTTCTCCTAGTCTGTGGTAAGTGGCTTTAGAAGGTGCCCAACATGATGAGTAATAGACATGAGTGGCAGCCAAAACCTTGGAATAGACTTGGAATTTTCCAGCAAGAGACAGATGCTTGGTAATCCAAAAAGAGATTTTTTGCTCAACTCGCTGAATCACATAGTTCCAAAGGTCAGCAGGGGATGCCATAAAGGCAAAAGGAATGCCTAAAAATTTGAATTGAACACCAGGTTCAATCCAAAGCCATTGAAATCCCTCTAGCCAAGGAGGTTTGGGACCCATCGCCTATCTGTAACATTGGGTTTTCTTCCATTGGATAGCAGAACCAGAAGCAAGACAAAAAATATCAAGACATTTCATGGCATTAGTGACAGAGGCCTCTGTTTCAGCCAGAGTGAGAAAAGAGTCATCTACAAAATGACCATTAATCAACTACTTAGGAGAGGAAGGTAGTTGAATACCTTTAACCAAACCAGCATTAGCAAGCATTAGCGAGCAAGTAGCTTAGACCTTCAGCAACAATGACATAAAGAGAAGGAGCAAGAGGGCAACCTTGCCGGATGGAACGATGAAGAGAGAATCTCTCAGACTGCTGACCATTGATAGTAATATAGGCACCCACATTTTGAAAGAGCATATTAACAGAGCGGATGAACCGGGTCCAAAACCGATAGCCTGCAGCATGGCCAGAATGAAAGGCCACTCAACTCTATCATAGGATTTTTCAAAATCAATTTTAATAAACAGAGCCGGTTGAGAAGTCTGGTGGGCATATTCCATGCCCTCCCAAACTGCAATAATGTTGTCCAAAATATATTTGTTTTTGATAAATCTGAGTTTGTTCACTCTGATGATCAGAGGTAATAAATTAGTGAGCCTGTTAGCAAGAGCTTTGGCAATAATTTTGTATGAGACATTGAGCAGAGTTATTGGCCGCCAATTGGTGATAAGCTCGGGATCTCCAGATTTGGGAATGAATTTGATGTTTCCTTGGTTAATCAGATCACCCAGGGTGTTGGAGGACATAGCTTCCAGATAGACCTGATAAAGATCTAGACCAACAGTCATCCAAAGAGACTGGTAAAACTCACAGGGAAAACCATCAACACCGGGGCTTTATCAGAGGCCATCTTGCAGAACAACTTCCTTCAAATCATCAAGAGTGAGAGAGGTATATCACAAGAAATGCTGATTTTAGAGAGCTTGCAGGGAACAACTTCAATGCATTGGAGGAGAGCAGCATCGCGAGCCGGAGTAGCAGGTTGAGCAGCAAAAACAACATGATAGTGATGCACAAAATCTTGCAGAATGTTCAGGTAAGAGAGTAAGCCTTTGGTTGCCTTCCTTGATAGCTTTGATTTTGGTGAGAGTTTGATTAGATTTAAGGGAAGCAAAAAACTCCTTAGTAACTCTATCACCAATGTGAAGCCAGTGTAGTCTAGCTCGAACTTGGGCTCCTCTAGCCTTATAGTGCTCCTCAACTTGAAGCTTATGTTTCAGATAGAGTAACTTGCACTTGCAGTGGGTGTTGAAAGGAGACAGATTAAGCTCTTGAATAGCTCTCAAATATTCAATATGAGAGGCTTCATGAGCATTCTTGTGAAAAAGAGCAGCTTGTTTCCCATAGAGCCGAAGGAAAGAAGTGGTATGAGTGATGGCATGAGACCACCAATCAATCCAACCAATCCCATCAACAGGTCTCGGGTCAAGATTCCAAATACGTCTTATATAATCCAAAGTTTTGGGATGAGAAAGGTGGGACGTATTTAAATAGAACTAGGTGGACTTGGGCTTGGGACACTGAAAGTTCCATTGAATCCCAAAGAAGATAGGCTTATGGTCAGAAACCAAAGCAGTGTCCACCACCGAGACCGGGAGGCTGTATGAAGAGTCAAAGGAAAACCATTGCTGCTCTGAAAGCAGAGCTCTGTCAAGATGCTTATAAACTCTGTCATCGCCAGCTCTAAAATTAGACCAAGTGAACCAAGGAGTGGTAGCATTAGAGTGCTTGTGGTGGTTGGGATCAAACAGAAAAAGTTTATTACGCAAGTAAAACTAGGCTTCACGTTCACCAAGCACACCAACACATTGGAAGTCGGCCCAACTTGTCTTTGGGGGATTCAACCATGTTGAAATCACCACAAAAATCTAGGTAGTAGAGGGCAGATGATCAGCCAACCACCACCAAAAAGAAGAACGCTCAGAGGCATCGTTGGAAGCATAAATATTGGCCAACCCAAGAATGTGGCCATCAAAATAAAAAAGGGTCCACACCACCCGATGAGTGGGGTCAGAACCCCATGATATGATATTGGAGGTGAGGTCAGGGCTTAAAAGAGTGACAACACCACCTCGACCATTATCATGAGCTGACATCTGGCAGAGAGAACCAGGCCAGATGGTACGCATATAGCAGCAGAAAGATGGAAGCCAGAGATTTTGACTTCCTGCAAACACAACACCTGAAACTTTGTAAAATGCTTACAACTGTCTCTGACAAGATATCTGTGAGTCAGATCAGTAAGCCCCTGACATTCCATGAGTAAACTAACATGGAGAACTATCAAGGTGCATGTTTTCCTCCTCGAGGCCGGCTAATGCTCCAAAGCGGTTAGAGAAAGCAACTTGCTGTGCATTCCCATGAATATAATCATCGAGCTCAAACTTGCCGGCGAGGTCTCTACAAAAATCCTCCTCGGAAGGAGGGGAAGGACTTCAAGAATGGCGTAAGGCAGCCTTTCTATCTATCTGAGTAGCTGAACCACCGGAAGTGTTATCCAGAAAGCTTGAAGTCTCGGGAAATGAGGGGTGTGAAAGAGCAGGAGCTGAGGGGTGAGAGCTGATGACAATTGCAGCTTGCGAGTCTCGAGAGATGGCGGGCACGGCTTGGGAAGGGTCACAGCAGATGGCTTCAAATGAGCAGAAGTGGAAGTAACCACCGGTTTGTAAGTAGCTTGTTGGGGCTTATTTCGGGCCGAGGCCAAAGGTTTTCTGCCAGTGACAGTAGTCCATCCATCAGAGGAGGGAGTGCTGGATTTAGGGTCCATCGGGGTTTTCTCCGAAACCGGTGGTGGGCTTGGAGTCATGAGAGGACAGTCCTTGATCATATGGTCAGCAGATTGGCACCGAAAACAAGTGTTGGGTAGATTGATGTACAGAACTTTCTGCGCAAAGCATGTGTCTCCAACCTAGATATCGAGGGTATCTTTGAGGTCTTTTGAAAGATCAATTTCAACACAGACCCATTTCTGGGGTCGAAGCTGAGTAGAACTTATGTTTCTCATGGCAGATGAGGTGACCCAAGGGTTTGATAAGTTGATCAATGAATCCCCACAGAGGCAAAGGAAGGCCTGGAAATTTGACCCAAATAGGAATTTTGAGTTTGGCTTGCTCAGAGACTTGAAAATCTCGAGTCCAATGGGAGAAAACCACAAGAGTATTGCGAATAAA
The DNA here is from genome assembly GCA_018340775.1 of Taxus wallichiana var. yunnanensis. Classification (NCBI taxonomy): domain Eukaryota; kingdom Viridiplantae; phylum Streptophyta; class Pinopsida; order Cupressales; family Taxaceae; genus Taxus; species Taxus wallichiana. The sequence goes on from CM031243.1 coordinate 670,487,392, forward strand.
CCAAGGACCGTGGTTAACAATGGCTTTGCAATGTTCAACATTGGTAAAGTGAAATAGAAAGAAACCCTTGGTCATGTTTTGGACTCCCTCTACCTTGACTCCATGAGGTTGCCAATGATTATGAATCCATTGGTGGAGGATACCTTCAAGGGGAACTCGGCCCACAAAATAAGCAACAAGAGAATATGATTCAAACCAGTTGTAAGATTTGTCAAAAGCTGGTAAATCAAGAACAATATCCGGGAAGGAGTATCAATATCCTTACCTCGTCGAACACCTTCGGGACAAACTTCCTTCGCTCATTTCGGCGCCATTGTCCAGAGCTCCTGCGGTAAGACCAGCATCAATAGATGCATGGCCCGAGGAGGTGGTCATTTTATAAGCCACCACCCAAGGGGCGGAGTGGTGATCGATACAAAATTAATGCAGATAATCCCACTGGATCTACAGATCGGCGGTGTGACGCGATGATGGCGCATACGAGAAAAGGTGAGTATTCACTTTGCGAAAAAAACTCACTGAGCCTAAACCCTAGTGGAGCTTTTTTTTCAACCTTTCAAACCATCTTTACCCACACAATTTTGGGCTTTTAGGACTTTCCCTTTCAGACTCTACGCCACATCCATGTTGGGATTTACCCGCTCCAACTCTTAAATAATTCCCCGAATGCACTGAACCTGAAAGGAGGTTGACCCTGAACTTACCTTGGCATGCCACGTCACCTACTCTTTAGAGTTTGGGCTCTTTACTTTCAGAGATTTTTCACTCGCTTGTTCAGAGTTTCTCACCACCACAATCCCGAAATGGAATCCAAAAGCACCCTTGTTCGAGTTCTGAATTTGACCTTGACTCACCGTGATTAGCTCGACATCAAGCTTCCCTTTCTACTCACTTGACTTGCCAAGCCTACGCTTTCATCGCTCAACTCTAAAATCCGTCATATCTAGGCCCGAAGCATTCCACAACTCATCGAAGCGAGTTCCCCATCGAGCCATCTGTGCTTTTACCTCATAGGCTTCAAACACAAGCTGATTTTTGTATATGCATGGATGAGTTGGCCCGAGTCACCCTTAACGGGCCTCTCATTTTCATTTGTGCATTGGCGAGGGCATCGACTTGATCTAGAATCTTAGTTCACCCCCATGCATCCATCTTCGCGAGATGAATTAGATTTTGATGAATGCATTCAACTCGCTTCACTATCGATACCTCCCCATTCCACCGTTATAACGTCCACCAAGATCAAAACCCTCAGTTTTTCCATTTATTACCTTGCCGAATTTGAGCTCACACTAAGTGAGTCCTTCCTCCGCCAAACCCACATATGCAAGCTTTTACGGGCGAGTTGGATCATTGAATCTACAATGCCTATCTCCAAGTTCAAAGATCTCATATGTGGAGCTGATCTATTACGTTCTCTATCCCAATGATCTACCATGGCCGTGTGATCTCAGTCTGCTTGTTTACCTTGCAGGCTTATTTATCCGAGCTCCTCAAGGACCCCACCGATTCTATGCATGAGCCAAACCCGAACTCCCCGTGTTGCACAAGAAATGACTCGATGAGCCTCCATCACAACTCATCTCAATGAGTAGCTCGTTGAGATACTCGGTGAGTCACTTCCGACATGTTTCCCCAATGTGACCAACCATGCAAGTCCCTTTGAGCTCATGGTCCCAGTAGCTCGTTGAGATATGTGAGTCACTGACATGTTTCCCAATGTGACCAACCAGCTCGGCAAGCTCCCTTTGAGCTCGGTGGTCCTTCCAAGGCTATAACACAAATATTAACCTTCTGGGCCCACTTTTCGAGTTTTTTTTTTGAATTTTCACATGTTGGAGACCTTGATGGGGTTGAGTATTGGGAATTTTTATACTTGACACAATTTTACCCATTTTTGCTCGTTTTGGCCCGATGTGGACCCGAGTTGGCTAAATTCGCTTGGGGGGCAAAAATAGTCAACAATCCTCTCACACTTGAGGTTGTATCTTATCATCTTCCTTCCGGTATGAAAATAATGAAATTTACCTTGGTATTTGGAATATTCACCAAAGTGACATCTCCACTTTCCCTTTGACTGAGTCAAATATGCTATGATTGCCCAAAATTGGACTCAATTACTTGTGTTTCTTTTACAACAAATAGGAACCACCCTAATCAACCGTCAGGGTCTAAATTTTCCCTAGGAAGACAATATATTGTTTTGAACAAAGTCATCATCCACCATTTGATTAATGGAACTAAGTTGGTCTTAAAGATCTTTCATCTGAATCTTTTCTATTAGGGACCCATCATCATTATTGTTGAAAACAATGATTTTTAAGCATAAAACTTGACACTTCTTTGAAGCCATGTACTTATTCTTCATACTTGTTGATAGCAAACTATTTCACCTAAAATTCCACTTTAAAATAGTAAATAAGATCCATAAGAACATATTATTATTTCTTAGATTATGCTTCTGATCATACATTATAAAAAAATTGTTTCCTATAATTTTACATGATTATGCATTACAACGGTTCTATAATTTTCTGTTCATTCTATGTGATCTTTTACTCCATCATAAAATTAATATTTAGCACACTTTTCCATTAATGTTAGTACTTAAATATCCCATACACAAATGGATACAATGAAACAAGGATCTAATGCACACCTTAATGACTATGTTCTATGTTATAAAACGATTCTTACTAAAATGAACAATGCCCTATCTGATTCTGAATTGTAAGAACTCTTTTACAAATCCTTTTGCTTGTTATCCAAGATTCAGTCATATTCGACACATTTGATACTTTAGATCACTTGTGTCATATCCTTAAGGACCGTGAAGGGAAGGTGATTTCCATGGGAAAAATCAAATATAATGAAGAACCTTCTTGTTACTTTAATACTAAATTCTAAAGTAAACCTACTTTCAAGAGTAAAACTATTAAGCCTCGAGCTAAGGCCAAGGCCACTATTAATATAGTGTCCAAACAAAAAAGCTCCAACTTTTGGCTCTTTGAATTTTTTTACTAATTACCTATACCACACGAGGAAGTGTTACAACATCTCCTTGCTAGTAAACTTATCTCTCTTCCTCCACTAGTTGAGTTGGATTCTATTGTTCCTCAAGGAAATAAATTTGATGGAAAATCATATTGTTTCTATCATCGATTCAATGGACACTCTACCTAATCGATGATTCAAACGTAAACATGTTATTCAACACTTAATCAATTCCAATGCAATGGAATGGGCTAAGCCTACTATGTCTAAAACTATAAAGGATAATGATAAGATCAAGATATTTAATGACCACTTCCCAAACATGAAAATCTTGCATCGAGGTAATTTCTAATCATGATTATCATGTAATTCCATCTCCATGATCTACTAATGCTCCTTTAGAATTTTTTTTTAAATACTACTACACTACCACCAATCATTACCTTTCCTAATGCAGACTTCCATGCTTCTTTTAAATCTTCCAAGCTTCACATTGATACATCTATTGATAATCAAGCTCTCAATAATGTAATGATCAATACTAATTTCAATAAAAAAACATGTTCACTTCCCCTCTTACATACTATTGGATTTCTATTATCCCAAATCAAGTGTAAGTCACCTACCTCCTATGGGACGTATAACTCTTCCTAGCACATTTTGAGCCTTTCACTATCCGCATACCATGTGTTGTAGTATCGTAAATCAAGCATTTTTACATGGTATTAGCTATTTCTTGGCTCAAGGCTATGTGAGATAGAGAGGGTTTTGTTTTCTGTTTATGTTTTATATAATCATAGTAGTTCTCTTTTTTTTTGTTCTGTTGTATATTTCTCACCTTCTATGTTTTCTTTCTCTTCCTTTGTCCTTCCTAATTTTATTGCCCTTTTGTGATTTTACGGTAAAAAGCACCAAAAATAAAAATAACCCAATCATATGAGGGAATTGGCCCTCTCAATTACATAGGAATGCCACCTTATTGATAGGTGATATTACGTAACTATTGAATACTTTATGTTCTTCTATTGGGAAGATAAAGAAGATATACAACATCATAAAATCCTAACAACATGGTGAAAATATAAGATTAGTTGGGAGAATGTTTTAGTAATGAGAAGGATGAGTATGAGTTAGTCAATGATTTGTACAATATTTCTATTGATCCGAGAGAAACCATATATATTTTTTTTAAGTGATTTACCAAAATGCAAAAAAACTATTACTAATATCACACCTAATAAACATATATCTAGGTTGTATTATCATAATAAACTATCGGTGAACTATCATATGGCCTTGTAAGATAAATATATCCTGAATGTAATGAAATAATTTAGTTTTGTCTATGGTATGAAAATAAAACCATGAATGTGAAATGTAAGGATAGAATTTCAGTTAATGTATCTACCAATAATTATGAAATAATTATTGCCATATGAATGTTACGAAAATATCTTCTTATTGTTAAGAAGTAATTAAGAGATCAATCTTTATTAATATACCCGAGAATAAAAACATCGATCCAAAAAAAATTGTATTTATTATTATGTCATTTGAACCATGATCCCAAAATATATGTAGTTGTAGAAAAATTCAATAAGTCATGTTGAAGGGTAAAATTCAATTGGTATGTTCCTTTTAGGTCTTGAAATGATACTAAACTAGGAAACATTTATGATGGTTTTGACATTGTGACTAACATGAATAATACTCATCATATGAACTTTAATATGTGGTACACCATGTAATTTCTTGAACAATATGACAACATTTAAGAATAGACATGATCCTAATTATAACATTGGTTTATAGGAATAAAAAAAATCATAGTGGAGAAATTATTAAATGATCTATAAATGCTCTAATAAATTATATCCCTCCATCTATTTTTCATTAAAACAAGAGTTAATATTATTCATAACTATATTCTTGATGGGGTACTTTAAAAATCCTACAATGATAATACAAATATTGTGATAAATTTTTATTGTTCTTCTAAATACCTACAAGATTTTAACACCAAAATCATCAAACATGAAATTTGAATTAACCGTGTAATAAAACCTATGTACTTGAATAGTTATCCCCTTGTTGGAAGACACCGTCAATAAATATGTAGATTAGATGCTTGAGGGTGGTGTCAATTTTTCACTTATTATAACCCCGTTGTTAATCCTACACATGTTATCAAAAATCATGATGATTTTAGGTTTTGTTGTTAATCCTACACATGTTATCAAAAATTATGATAATTTTAAGTTTTGTGTAAATTTTCACGATATTAATAAGGGAAATGGTGAAGATATTTTTTACTTGCTTCACACTAAACAAATTTTGTAATAAATGGTCATTTTTGAAATGATTTCATATCTAAATAAATTTTTAGTTTACAACCATTTCTTTAAAATCCTAAAGATAGACGCAAAACAAATTTCACTACACATTGTGGAACCTTTGTGCTTAAATGAATTACCTTTGGTATGATTAATTCCAGTTAAACTTTCAAGAAGACTATGCATGTTTCATGCGATGAACTATTAGGAGTTATCATTTAAGTTTACTTATATTATTTTATTGTTCACTCAAAAAAGTGAACGAAGGACATTGATCATATAAGAGATATTTTGATTCATTGTAGAAACCATGTTATTTTACTTAATCCGAAGAAATATGTTTCTAGCATGATTAAGGGTAGGATTTTAAGAGACAAACTCTAAAATGGAATTTTAATTTGATCCACACCATGTTAACATTGTAACTAATTACATCTTTCCTTCTATATTTATATGAAAATAAGAGTTAATATGATTCATAACTACATTCTTAAAAAGGTTCTTTAAATAATGTAATGCCTTAATTCACCGGTTACCTAATAGGCATTCCTTATGAAAATGAAAATAATAAGTGCAATTGTCTTGATTCAAGACAAACCAAATGATATGAAAGATATTGTGATGTTTTTCTATTGGTATTAGAAATACGTGAAGGGTTATAACACTTGAAATCGTAAAACATGACATTTTAATCAAAATTGTTATAAAACCTATGTACAAAAGCTAGAATTTGTAGCCCCTTATTGGAATATACCAGCAATAAATATCTACATAATATTCTTGAGGGAGGTGTAATTTTTTAGCTATATATTTTGATCAAGTTATTAATCCTATACATGTTTGTAAAGATAAGGGTGATAGAAAGTTTTAAAGTCGAATTTCACTACCATAACAAAGAAATTGGTAAGATAATTTTCACTTACATTAGATTAAGTATATTTTGTAGTAGGTGGTTGGTTTTGAAATGATTTCATATCTAGACAATTTCTTGGGTTATAATCAAATTTGTGTCAATCCTAAAGATAGACACAAATCAACTTTCACCAATTATTGTAGAACCTTATCCTTTAAATGAATGTCTTTTGTTTTGATTAATCTCATTCTAAACCTCTAGAAGGATTTTAATGTTTTCTTATACTATTAGCATTTATTATTCTTGTTTACTTGGATGATTTCTTTGTTCACTCCAAATAGTGAACCAAACACATTAATCATGTAAAAGAGATTTCGTTTTGTTGTGGAAACCATGGTATTTTATGTTATCCAAATAAATATGTTTTTGTGTGATTAAGAGTAATATGTTAAAATAAATCAACTCTTAATATGTAATTTCCATTGATACACACCATGTTGAAGGAAATTAAGGAATTATTTCCTCCTAAAAATTGTTCATATTTGCATTCCTTCTCTGGAAACATTAATTGGTACGTAAGTTTATTTTTTATTTTCTATTATATTACTTCCCATTTTTATATTATGCTAAAAAGAAGAAGAAAATATTATGGGATCAAAGTTATTTCTTAGTGTTTGACAATGTTCATGATTTCATAGCCAAATCTCTGCTTTGAACCAAGCCGGACATAAACAATCCATTTCTTTTGTACATTAATTCTAATGATAAAGTTGTAGTGGTTGTAATCACTTAATGGGTAGATGAAAAATGAAAGACCCATTTTGTGGTTTAGTTAATTATTGAAAGATGTTGAAATTAAGTATTTATTATTTTAAATTTAATTTTTCTCTAATTTCATCATTGGGAAAATTCAAGTATTTACAAATGGGAATAAATTTTATTGTTCCATATATTGTGTTTTTATTGGCTTACCTCCTTAAGAGACATATCATTGAAAGAATACTAGAAAAGTGGATTTTCAAAAGTAAAGAGTTTGATCTTGAGTTTAATAGCACCAAAACCATTAAAAGGAACAAGTTAGTAAAACGCTTAGCTAAACATAATGATTTTTATGTTAACTTGGTAATATTTTTCATGGACGATGACTTGAAAGTGAAACCTCATTTATAAATGGTTAAAAGATATGAGGTTACTAAAATTTTCAAGGCGCTTTAAAATTAAAAGATTAGTACTATTTATATTCACATGATGAATATTATTATGGATTGCTCTTATATTTTGGAAACCAGACATGTGTGGAAAATTCATTAAAAATAAACATATAGATTTAAAGTTTCAAGATTTTAATTTTGTTTTGATTTAAATTTTTATGATTTATCGAAATAGTGATGTAATTCTTTTGATATGTAATTAAAACTATATGTTTTCTTCACATTTTTCATGAAGGTGTTTTTGGTGGAAATTATGCTTCCAAAACAATTGTGGATAATTTTGTTTTTGTTGGCTATTATTGACCTTTACATTTTGTAGATGCTTATATAGGTTAGTGCATGTGTACATGCCTACTAAGTTATTGGCGGGGAAGACATCACTTACAATCCATGCATCTCAACCCAATACTTTTTTTTAAAAATCCTATCACTAAGTGTAGTATTGATTTCACATGAGATATCCATCCACCTTCATATGTTATCCATATATATATTCTTACAACTTACTTTTTTACTAAATGTCTTCAAACAATAGTCGTTACAAGTTCAATTCCATATGAGTGGTTTCCTTTTTAAGAACCAAATAGTTTCTTGAACTAGAGTATCTTATGAGGCTATTTTAGAATATAGTCCTCATCTTATCTCTCGATATTACCTTGAATTTTTGATATGATATTATATCAGCTTAAGTGATTTTTCTAAATCTTACCTGTAGGTTAATCGGAAAGTTCAATCAACAAATAAAAACTTGATTTTCATCATGAATAATTTTTTACAAGCATAAATGAAACATGCATCATAAGATGTTTGAAGCTCTTTGAACTGATAGAATTCCTATCAAGGATAAAACTTATTATTCTCCTTTCATGCTCTCTTAAAGTTTTGAGGAAACAATTCCTATTGAATTACAAATTTCTTCCAAGTTAGATACATGTTAGAATAAAATTATGAGAATTTTGTTTTGTCATAGAAAATATTATATAAACTCTTAACTTTAGACGAGATGAATGAAAATGCTTTGCAGAAGCTCATAAAATGTTAGGAGATACTTATGAATTTCTTTGTCAAGAAAGTATCCCAAAATACTTTTTAGGTGTGTAATTTGGTTTTGTGTTGGGATAAAGTGAGAGTGAATCACGAATTTATCTCATTATGTCTTGGATGTTATAAAATTGGTGTTATGAAAGGTAAAAATACATTTTATTTATAAGACCTATATGGTGAATTTCTAAGACACTCCATCAATGGTCACTACCATATGCACTTTTATAACTAATCCTAATGTGCTCTTCAATTTTGACAGTTTTGCTTGTGATTGTTTCCTTTTCTTTGTGGTTTAGTTGTTTATTTTTCATTTCTTATGATAGGTTATAATGTACACATGATTTTTAACTCCACTAACACAATCTCTTTAAAATATAATGGCACAATTAAAATAATATATACACTTTATCTATGATTTAAAAAAATCCAATTATTAACAACCTATAAAATTAAATTAACTTTTTGTTTCTCAATACATAAGGAAAATTAAAAACTTTAAATATGATATAATTTTATTATATTTATCTTTTCATATTTTAAGTTTGACTATTAAGTTTTCTCACCAACATATTAGACTAATTTTATTTTTTTAATATTGAAGTTATATGTTTAATAATACTCATTATGTTAAATCATGTTTATCTACCTGTGTTCTCGTGGTTGTTAATGGAGAGCCTGTGGGATTCTTCACCAGCAGCAGAGGTCTAAGGCAGGGAGACCCCATCTCCCCCCTTCTCTTCATCCTTCTGGCTGACAGCCTTAGTAGAACAATTAGCAGAGCGGTGGAAGACGGCCTTTTAAATGGTTCTAAACCCACTCTCTCGGCCAAGTGTCTCTCATCAACGGGTTTACAGACGACACTATCCTTCTTCTTCTCGCCTCAGTGTGGTGAAGCTAAAGCTATCAAGGCTCTTTCAGCCTTTATGAATCTGCTTCCGGCAAGAGATCAATTACGACAAAAGCATCCTTTTTTTCTTTAACACCCCTGGGGAAAGACAACTCAAGATTGCTAAAATTCTGGGCTGTAAAATTGGTACTCTTCCAGCAACGTACTTAGGCCTCCCTCTTGGCACGAAGAAAGTCTCTCACACGGTGTGGGATGATTTATTGACGAGATTTCAGAAAAAAATGGCCGGTTGGAAAGGGACCACTCTCTCTAGTGCTGGTAAGTGCCTTCTCATTAAAAGCACACTCCAAAGTTTGCCCATATATATCATGTCACTGTTCAAAATTCCTTCCTCCTTCAGAGAGAAAATTGAAAGGATTCAGAAAATTTTTTTATGGCAAGGCATGGAAGAAAAGTTCAGATTTCACCTTGTGGCCTGGGATAAAGTCTGCACCCCTAAATCTAGGGAGGGTCGGGAATAAAAATATTGAGAAAATGAATGAGGCACTCATTGCTAAGATGGGCGAGATTGCTTTCGAGAAACAACCCCGGATTGATGTCATTAAAACAAAATACTTGAATCAGCAAGTTGTTTACTCCTATCTGCATGATGAGCAACTCCCCAATGGTTCCATTTTTGGAATAATCAAGTTAAGAGTAGAAACTTCATTAAGAAGGGAAGCAAATGGAAAATTGGGGATGGCAAGTGACATTAACTTTCGGGAGGATAATCGGTCCAATGATAATCTCTTCGAGAGATTTGGGACTGCATAAGGACATCTTATAAGAAAATATGGAACTAAAGTCAAGGACTACATTGATGGAAATGGCACCAACAAGAATTGGAAAAGACTTACTATGGAGAGTATTGAACTCGAAACAGACTATTTCCTCCCTCCAAGACCTTTTGGATCTCTTCCCTTTGAGTCACTGGATTCCAAGGATGAGCTGATCTAGAGCAATTCACACGAGGGTAAATACACCAACTGGCTATACCAGGTCTTTTCCACAAGAACCAATCGACTTTAAGCGGAACTTGATCTCGATGCCCGAGTTAACCCCAAAATAAATTTTTTTCTTTGGTCAAGCCATCGAGGTAAAATTCTCACCACCGACAATTTGATGAAAAGAGGATTTATCATTCCCAATTGGTGCCACCTTTGTAGGAATAGCTATGAAGACATTAGACATCCGTTCATACACCGTGATTATGCCTTTAGAGTTTGGAACTTTGTCCTTTCCAAATTTGAAGCTCTCTGGGTGATGCCGAGGATCTTACTCAGCCTATGGAACCAATGGAACCCACCATTCGGACATTGTGCTATCAAAAGAATCTAGAAATTAGCCATCCCGCATTTAATTTGGAGGATCTGGAAGGATAGAAATAATATAGTTTTTAGAAATAAGAAGCGAGAATTTTAAACTCACTACCGGCAAGATCTCCCAAGGCATCAAAGAGGACATGGCCGATTTAAACCTCCTAAGAACAATTGTTACCCCGAAAATGAAAAGCACATCTTATCAAATTGGCAGATCGGATATTGGAGCAACCCGGAATAGTGTGGATAGATCTTTGGTCAAATGGCATCCCCTCGAATCCAATTGGTTCAAGCTGAACTTTGATGGTGCCTCTAAGGGGAACCCGGAACAAAGAAGTGGAGGAGGAGCAATACGGGACCATAAAGGTAATTTGATTGTTGATATGCTTTGGAAAAATGGGAATCCAAACCAATCATTTTGCGTGCTTTATCTACATTCTTTGGGGTTTGAGAGTTGCTCGGGCCCAAAATATCCGTAACCTCATTGTTGAAGGGGACTCCCTTAATATTATTAATCTGCTCAATCACCCTCTTCTCCTAGCTTTGGAATATCAAAGATTTTATCTCTCGAGTCCATAAGCATCACCATACCTTCAACAAAGATCGAATCATACATACTTACAGGAAGGAAACAAGTCGTCGATGCAATGGCCAATTATGGCATTAATTTAAATTTCACTATTTGGGATAATGATAGTATCCCTAATCAGCCTTCACAACAAAGATACATGCGGACCTTCACACGCAAACAATCTCTAAAGATATGCTTTAATCTTTGGAGGAAATCCATAAATTCTTCCATAGGTGCTGTTTTAGTTTATTTGGCGTGGCATATGATATCTACTCCAAATGATAGCAAGATTTTGTTTAGGAACTTCAAGTGGAGTTGTCTTAATTTAAAAACAGCGCTAAGACGCGGAAGTACAATAGTGTTGATAATCGGTTGCCAAGCTCCGCGAAACCGAAGATAACTACAAGGTGAAAGCCGACAGATTAGGGTTTTCACGCGCGACTTCACGCAGACTCAGATCGGCAATCCTACACCTGCTCGTGGAGGACCAACGGCTACGATCCCCCATTTTTATGCGACCCGCAACGGTGAGAAACGAACCACTCCCAACGCCCAAAGGTATTTGGAAAATTGCTGTAACCAAAGACATCCTTGTGAAGATGGGAGGGCCTCCCCGCCGATGAGAGCCGTGTGCAGACTCACATTTGGAAAGATAACACCGAGCTCTAGAACATTCTTAGTATTGGCGGATTCACCAACTTTGTGGAGAGAGTGCAAGGGCATGATCAAAGCATCTCTGCTTCGCTTTGCCAAGGAGTGGAATGAGAGGATGGTCGACTATGGAGGGCGTAAGATTCTTATTAATGACGAACTCATACCAAGCGATCGGCCTCACTGGAAGGATACCGCTTCTTCAACAAGAGGGTTATCAAAGAGGTCAAGAGAGAAGATTTGTGGAGGAGGAGGAGAAGCTTATATTCAACACCGCGGGTTTTCTTGTTAATTCAATTCCTTCACCGTATGATGAAGTCACCCGCATGATGATTCGCTACATATCCTGGAAGGCGTGTTATATCGTCCCTCGCCAAGCACCTTGTCTTTTTGAATCACTTTCGTAGGAGTAGGTTGGTTTGCTTCCCCACTATCTCTTAAACTCTCTTGAGCGCTCCATTTTGGAGTTCCGTAAGCATACCCGGCGGTTCCCTTCACCAAGGGCTTATTCTCGCTTATTCACAAGACCGCCTTATCAAATTCCCTGCCTCCTTCCTCTCCCGGCCCGGCTTTGGTGGGCTCCGTTGCCGCCGCCCCTGTCTCCCCGCTGTCCCTCGCTGCTGCCCCGCCTCCGGTGCCGATGCCCCATGCAGTGCTGCTCATGCTTCTCCTTCTTTTCCTCGCCGCCGCCCCGCCACCCACACTGTCTCTACTTCTAAACGTGTCACTGGGGCTTCTAGGAGACTCAATCTTGAGTCTCACCGAGGGGATGAACCTTTGGATGACATTGCTCGTGATCTGTCGAACATTAGTAGTGCCGGTCCCGTGCGGCACCAACGGATAACCCTTCTAGAAGATCGAGGCCTTAGAGGTGAGCTTAAATCTTGGCCAAGGATGAGGTAAAAATCTTCTACAAGCAAAAAGGCAAAAAAGCATTGAGGGAGAAGGGAGCATTGCAATAGCTGACTTGATGAAATTTACAAAAACGACCTCCCTAGACTCCCGCCTTGGGAAAACGAAGACTAGGCATGAGTATAATATTGCAGCATTCGGGGCCATAGAGGAATTCATCGAAGGTCATGCAAGAAGTGTTTCGCACTCAATGCGGTGTCCCGATTACTCTTTGGGGCAATGAGAAAGAGAGTAAAAGAACTAGAGAGGAGCTCGATAAGATGGATGTCTTTGCTCATATGACCACGCTGGGTATGTATCATGCTTGGAAAAAGTAAAGATGAGTATTGATCAAGCGGCCAAGAAGTAGTCCGGCTTTACTACCGCTTCGGGCCGTAGGTCATTGCTTTGTTGCCGTTGTTTTCTTTGTTAAGTCTTGTTTTGTGTTGGTCGTTTCTAGGCTCCGGTGTTCTTTGTCAGAACTTTTGTGCTTTGATACGCCTTCTCGCTCCTCTCTCTTATTCAGCTTTTAGGCCTCCTTTTTGTACACAAGGGTATAGTCCCTTTCAAAAACTATTTACCAATATTAAAAAAATAATACTCATTATGTAGATAATTTAATAAAAAATTGTCACTATAGAAGAATTTAATTGTGAAATGGCTATTAGGTAAATATTTTAATATCTTATATATTATTATTTAAGGTTTAATATTTTTTAATTCTTTATAATAAACTTTAAAAATGTTTTATGATTATATCATTATCAAACCATAACACCCTAATAAATAGTAAACTAATTTTTAAATAATCAAACCATAATTGTTTTACTATTAAAATTATCCATAACATTAAAATTAAAATTTTACTATTCTTCATTTATGGTTAAATATCTCAAGATATTAACTTTAAGTTTTATTTATAAAATATAAACTAAATTAATAATACATACTATTTTAAATTTCTTATAAATATTAAACTAGGTTTCAAGAATTATATATTTTTATAAGTTAAAATTATAAGATTTTTAAGGACTCCCAAAACCTTGCACAAATTGCAATAGATATACAAAAACATCCCATACCAAACTAAACATATACCAAAACTAAATTCAAGATAAAACCTTCTCCTAAAAACTTTTGAAAACCCCAAAATTTATTTCCTTCTTCCAACAATGCCCCACAAAATAGTCAACAAAAGGGAAACAATTAATCCACAATTCATCCTCCAACTAGTTGTCAATAACTAAACCCCTATAAGAACCCTTTCTAAAGTGCGTAGGACCGTCTTAACTATTTTAGGTGCCTATTTATGATATATATTTTTGCCTTAAATTTTGTTTCCTCTAATAATCGTAGGGTGGATTGATGCGGCCTTATCATCACCTTCACAAGAAACCCGGGGTTATCCTTAGTAAAAGGACCATAGGACGTCGCTAAAGGATCGCAAGAGCTACAAAGGAGGATCACCCGAGTCATAAACACCACTTCTCACTAACCCATTCTCCACGACTAAACATTTAGGTTGAGTATTTAATTTCAAGACAAAGATGACAACCCCAATTACCAAGACACCTCCCATATATATTGAGAATGATATAGGGGACACACAAGAGAACAAAAGGGAACTCAAGTTCATTGAGTGATCCTCTAAAATAAAGTCTCCATTATTACACACTTGAGACCTACATGCGAGCTCATAGAGAAAGGGTCATGACATCCTCTATCAAGCAGATTCTCTCCACAACTATCAGGATAGGAAGGGTTAGGGTTAGGGAATTTATTTTTTATTAAAGGTAAAAGGTTTTAGAGGGACCTTACCTAGGAGTACAACCAAAGGCTCAACAAACAAGATGAGAAATAAAGAAAATGTGGTTTTTTGATAGGTGGGGCCACACCCCAGCGAAAAAAACATAAAAACTACTAAGGCAAGGGTCGATCACAACAAGAAGCCCTACTACGAACAGAAAAAAACAAAACTGCAACATAACAACAGCACCACAACAGTTGCACATAAAACAGAGATACAAAGGCACTAACTAATAGATTTATTATAAACCTTGAGAGCAATTTTGAGTTCCTAATAAATATTCAATGCAATACCAATGGTAGGATCCCAGTTAGATGCTTTGAATTTCTTGGTGATCTAACCATTCTTCCAAGCTGAGGCCAAAATGCCACTGATGTCGCAAATTTGACAAATGTGAACTGCATAAGGTTGAGAACTGCTCGTGGATAACCAAGTAATTGTTATGATTTTCTTCAAGAGCTTTGAATTGAGTTGTAAGAGTGTTAATTTACTCATTGAGGCTGGGAATAGAGTTAGAAGTTGAGTCCTTAATTTCAGACTTGAGGAGAAAATCCACATTATCTTCAATTGTTTTCGTGGTATCGTCTTGCATTTTTAAATTTTTCCAAAATAGAGGAGGTGTCCTGATCACAAGTGGCAACATGATTGGAAACAAGGGGGATATCATAAACCAGAATCTCTTTTTACTTTTTACTGCTTCGAAGAATCCTTTTAGGAGGAGGTTCTATGACAGGGTCGTGGAACATAGGATTCTTGGAGCGGATACGAGGTTGTTGAGGAGGTGGAGGAGATAAAGAGGGGAAAGGGTTATTGGCCACAACATCAAGGATGTATTGATTTATGAGAAATATGACCCCTTGATGTAGAGGAACTATCCTCTTATGACCCTGGACCTCCAAAACCGACTTTTCTAATGAGTGAAAAATATAGTAAGACAAACTCACCTTAACCTCACACCTGAAATGATTGAGAAGGACCAGATGGTGCAATGGGAGAGTAGAGAACCTACCCTCGAGAGTGACATATCGAACCATCATGCGAGAAACTTTTTCAAATTGTTGTGGGATAGAGGCACAAAAATACATTCCTTCTTGATTTTTAGGCTTTCACCATCATCTAGGAATACTCTTTCTTCTACCTCTTTGTCAAATTTATTTCTGAAGAACTTATTACCTTCCATGCTTAACCCAAAGTGATGAAAGAAATGAATTGTTCGCAGATCTTGAAGTCCTCGCCTCTAAACTTAATGTTCCTATCTTTCTAATTTTCCACAAATTGGAGAGATATGTATTAGTCGTGCTCTTAATCGTCTCTGGATAAAATCAGTAAAACCCCAAATGTTGAGGGTTTTACGAGTTCAACATTTTCTTGCCATTGTGGATCAAAAATAGTATGAAATCTACATGGAGATCCCATCATGCGATTAAATCCTATGACCAAGTAGGCTTGAGTGGAAATAACAACCAATAGGCTCACCGTCATCTCACCGGGCACTGAAATATTTTTTATTACAGAGATGAAACCCAAATCCTTCCCTCACACCTCCGCTTGAAATGAAAAAGGCACTTAATTTTCGAGGTAGGGGAGAATAAAATCGAGTGATCGATTTGATTTAAAAATCTAGGAAATGGATTCCACATGTGTGAAGCATTTACCGAATAAGAAGTACATGATGGTTGTTTCATTGGCTTCATTAATAATGATGTGGAAAACTTCATGTGGGGTGTTTTGGAAGTCATACCATTCACTGTAATTATTAATGCACACCCCCACAATGGATAATGTATCCGTTGATTTATTTCCTTCCCTATACACATGATGTCACCCTCTTTTGGGGCTCATGCGAAGTCACTAATAGGAGACATGCGGTCCTAAAAGAGGACTAACCACATGTAAGCTAGATAGTGCTTGGTAAAAATCAAGGAACGCACAAACAAGAAGGCTATCCAAAGACAAGTGTAAACATGCATGTCTATAGAAAACAACGTGTAATCTACACAAAAAGTGTAAAAGCTACCAATCAATGTATTAAACATGCAAGAAGAAAAGTAGACCGTATAAAGCGTGTCAAAAACATGGGACATCACTCACGATGTTGCAAGACACGTAAGGTCTTCATGACTACAAAAGGAAACAAATTTGCAGACACCAAACATAGGGCAAGACCCATATACAATAACAAATAACAACATACAATAATAGATAATGTAAACAAACAAGTATCAAAACCAATATCCTTCGCATAAAAATAATGCACATGAAGCACCCATTAGTATGTTAGAAAGATAACTAGTTTGTCAAAAACGTGTGTAAGCAAGTGATGTAAAGTGCTAAGTATGAAATGAAACAATAACACCTGGAAGAGACAAATTTGGATGCCCCAAGTGACTAGTATAGTAAGGGTAGAAAGTGAGCATATGTTCTACGTGTAAGAGATCCGTATCTGCGATCACAACTACAACAAGGCATGAACACACATGTGTGTATGATATAGATAAATGAATTAAAAGTAATCAAACTATCATGTGTAATAAAGTGACCATGAACAAGCAAAAGTAAGCAATAATATCAACAACCATAATATGCAATATGTTGTGGATGGATGAAATGGAATGAAAAATGGAGTGATAGAGCCGCATTCCCGAGTGATGGAAGTGTATACAAGGAGGTTCATTTTGTTTTCCCCCTCAACTATTAAGAATGAATTATAAGTGAGAGTGTGACATCGGGAAATGATCGACAAGTGTGTGTTGTTTTTCTAACTTTGTGATGAATGTGTATACGTGTGGTGGTGATGATATACAACATGTAGAAGAGATGTGTGTGGACCTTATAGCCTAAGCATATATCACAATGAAATAGAATGTGGAGTGAAGATTTATCCCTAAGGATATATCACTATAGGATGATAAATTAGGAGTGATAATGTATCCTATAGCGTATGTCAGTACAAGATGAAATAGTAAGAAGTGGTGATGTAGCCTAAAGCGTATACCACTACAAAAATGATAGAAAGGGTGACGATTTAGCCTAAAGTGTATGTCACTATAAGATGGAAGGAGCGAGCAGCGATGTAACCTAAGGTGTATACCACTACATAAATGATAGAAAAGTTTGCCTATTAATCCTAAAGAATATGTCGCTAAAAGATGATTGGATGAGTGATGATTTAGCCCTTAGCGTATATAACTATAAAAATCACAAGGAGTGGTTATCTAACCTAAAGGTGTATACCATGACAAGAAGATAGAATAGGTGATGATTTAGGCTAAAGTGTATGTCACTAGCCTAGAAATGTCACATGATGGAATGTGGAGTAGTGATCGCGTGATGAGTATAAGGTCCATTTGACTTGTAAACCCTAAATAGTCGAGTATGTACCAATGAGCTAAAGTGCATCATTAGGTAGTGACTAGAACATGTATAAGACCATGTAGTATGTGAATGGATAGAATACGACCATGTGATGAAAGGAATGTGTAAAGATATTATATGTCAAATGTAATATAATAGTGTAGAATGTAATATGTGAAATGCATGTGTATAGACTAGAAATGTAATGTGGGAGTCCTATGTTATGAGGACTAGGATGATCTAGGATGTGTAAATGTAAAAATATCAAAATGTTGTAGACTAACTTTAAAATTTATGACGCATAATGTATGATGAAATGCTATGTGTAATTCCTATAGTGCGATGTGTTGGGTTCGGTGTAGTAGTAATCCCTCAATAATCAAGTGTGAACTGAATCACACATGAGTGTGTCATCGGGTATTGACGACTATAAAATGTGAGATGAATATGCCTATGTGAGGATATGAATGTATGATAATGCAAAGATGAAAGATGCACCTATGCTAATATGATAGGGGTGAGTGTTATGCCCCCAAGTGTAATATGATGATGGAGATATATACAACTATGCAAGAGGTGTCATGCCATTGTGGGAGAGCATTTTCTGTGTCATGATAAGAGTGAGGGCCAACACAATGGTAGGCCAAAGTAATAGTAGGACCATGCGATAGTGGTGGTATTTTAAATGTGTCTTGACCATCAAGTAGGAGTAGTTTCTTTTATAAAGGTGATTAGATGTGAAAGTGGAGTAGGATGGGGAGGAATCTTGAATGGTGGTAGCTTTGGTGGTATTGGTGACACTACAGATGACTTGATAGGAGAAGAAGGTTGATTGATTACGTGAGGTGGTGACGTGGTTTGACTTGGTGAGACCGTAGACGACTCAATAGGAGGTGGTGTGGAATTAATTTTGAGGGACAATTGAATTTTTTTCCTTTGGAATACTGTTGGTGATTTATTATGCGGTGTTTGTCTATTTGAATAAGGCATAATAGAAATGTTAGCGTGATTCTAATTAGGTGGAGAAGAATCCATATCAGAAATAGGAGAATCATGTGATGGAACTATATTATTTTTCTGACTAGGAGAAAAATCATTATACATATGTGGGTGATTGTCAATGTCAAGTATGTTATGAATAAGAGAAACATATAGAACTTCCTTAGAAATATTAGAGAGAGGTTGAATAGTAGTTGCATACCATGGTATAACAGTTTTAGATGGGTATGTCATAGGTGATTGCTTAGGTGGATCATGACTAATCGAAGGAGTAACCTTAGGAGCCCATGTGGAGTGTAACCTTTATAATATGATGTTGTGCATTAAATGAAATAAGACCTTTACGCTTAATAATTTGTAGTATGTGATGAAAAGCATGACAATCATTGTCATTATGTCCATTGATTCGATGATAATTGTAGTATGGACAACCTCGTTATTTTGGTAGCCGATAAGAAAGATAGTAATGAGTAGGCAATAGGGTAATCAACCGATGACTAAGGAGATGAATAAGAATGTCATGTGGTGTAGTATTATTCTCAAATATGAGAGGCTCAGACAATAATATGTCTTGAGGTTCAACTAGATGACATATAGTGGTCATAGATGGCATATGAGATATAGAAGGAACACAAATATGAAATTTAGAAGTATCCTTAAGTTGTTGAATTTCATATGTGAGAGATGTGATTGTGGATTGAAGAGCTTGGATGGGGTGGAAAATATTCTGATTGGAATTGGAATCAAGGGAGTCCCTAGAAAGAAGACCAAAAATAACATTAACTTGGGTAGGCAATATGTTGATAGGTAGACTTAAAGTCTTTAGGGTTTTTAAGAGTGTCTTTACAAGATGGATGCATTTGAATCAATTGAATCAAAGAGACTTGAGGGACATTAGAAGCCATGATATGACAGATGAGAAAATTCCTAGAATGAAGGTGGATTCAAAGGTCGGGTTCACCAGAATGATTAACTAAAGTTGACTATATTAGGGTAGCACAAAATAATTAATCTAATCTAGGAGGACATATAAATATAACAAATAGATGTACTAAGATAAAATGTAAATTAAATAAATGAAGTAAACTATTGTAATCGAAAACCTTATGTGTAAGAAGGGAAAGGATAGAACTCAATTGATAACTAGTGACGTGTCGGACTGTGTTGGTGGTGCATAAAAAATCAGAAAGAAGGAACGACTGTGCCGCAATGCTGAAAATGACATATATGGATGATATGGCTCGGATCTGGGTCACTTGAGCAAGGCTGGGGTGCCCACATGAGCTCTGGTATGAAATATGGGTGTCATGGTTTAGGAAAAATACCTAGAACTGGTCTTCACACGGTCAGAAGGTGATCTAAATCTCTACCTACCTATCACATTATTTTCTTCAGATCTTTGCGGCAAATGCTCCAAATATTCTAAGAAGAAGAAATAAACTACAAGAGACCAAAAGGATGTATCAAAACCCTAAAAAAATATGTAGAATGATTGGGTCGATTGACCTCGGTGGGCTTACTAATTGAGTTTTGCACTACATTTGGACCCAGATGTAGTTCTGGTGAGTGTGTGCATGTCATGCCCTAGGTGATCTTGTGCCAGTCACATTTTTTGAAGTAACGAGAAATAAATAAATGTAGAAAATGTAATAGTATGTGTGCATGGAATAAAATAGAATCCCTCTTCCTATGAAGTGTGATGCAAATGTCCTAGCTTGTTCCTTGATGATGGAGCTATGTGGATTCCAATGCAATAGATGGATGCAACTCTAGATGGAGTGATAGTATATAGTGATGCTAAGTCCCTCAATATGGTCTCATAACTTTATATTTATAGGGTTATCTTGGTCTAATTTCATAATTAACCTCGAAAAGGTCGAACACGAGAAAGATAATTATGAAAAACAACCAGAAAAGACCCAAAAATGGTGAGAAAGTGCTAGAAGGATCAGGGTGCCCCCAGTGGGACCAGGTCACCCATGGGCGCCCCAATTAGGACTAAGATGGTGTGGGATATTTAAAAATGACAAGGTGAATAGGTGTAATAGGTTGCAAAATATGAAATAAAATAAATAAAATAGCCAAAAGGACGGGGTTAATTAGTACTTTCTTCCCTTGAGAACCTTCTAAATAGTAGTATGAGACACGGGATAAATAAATTTCTAAAGTGCATGATTTTGTGACTACAATAATATTATATTGATTTATATTATTTTAAGTTTTTCAATTTTTACTTTTGTATGTATTTTTACTTTAACTATATTAATTTTTAGTGGAAGATAATTAGTGTCCAATAAATAATAAGTGTGAATAAGTGAATCTATATTATTTTTAGTTTTTAAATGTATTTTTACTTTTAGGTTAGTTTTAATTTAGTTTTTAATTGTAGATGTATTTTTACTTTTAGGTTAGCTTTATTTTGTTTTTTATTTTTAGATATGTTTTATAAATAAAACATATAAATATTTTATTTATTTTTGTAATTAAAACTTAACTAGGATACATATTTTATATGCATCTATAAAAAAGACACCGAGAATATCAATCTCAAGGTGCCTATCTAACTTATGTGAGAATTTCAATATATGCACTTCGAGATTGATATCTCTAAGTGTCTTTTAGATAGATGTATTTAAGATATCTATGCTAGTTATTTCATTAGTGAAATATTATTTACATAGTATAGTTTTGTAGTGTTTTGACTTTCTTTTCATATTCCTAATTAAATTAATGTACCACGATAATTTTAAAATTAGTTTAAATAAATTTTAAGAAAGTAAACAATCATATCAATTATATAAAAAGTTATATTTGTAATTTTAATTGTAGTTGTTTTCTATTCAACAAATTTTCTAACTCTCATGAAGATGATAGGAATTGTTGTACATATCGGAGGAACCTTTTCTATCGAGGTCCTTATGTTGTTGAGTCTATTTGTAACATGCTTGAGGAAGATCCTCATTAATATTCCATCGCATCCCAAAGTGTAGAAAATTGTGACAAAACATGAAACATATTAAATAATTAATCTCCTTCCTTTTTTTCCAATTATATAATAAATTTTGTAATAACTCAATGCCTATTGATTGTGTGTGTTGTTGGCATTTATTTCAAATAGTGTGGGGTTTGTGATGATGGCCATAGTTGTATTATCAATATTCCTTAAGTTACCTCCAAACATAATGGGAGATTTGACCATTGCCCATAAGGTCATCTCGCATCACATAACATGAATGGTAATTGTTCATTATTACATGAACCTTGAATTCAATTTCTATTTTTAAAAAAAATTGAAGTATTCTCATGTCTAGCTATTCCCTTTATCACCTAAGTCTTTTTTCGTGATCAAGTTTTCAAAGCGATGTGGTCCTTATTTTGCATATAATTCAATAAAAACATGAAAAATTATTACCGTAGTAATCAAAATGATACCGTAACAAAAATCTAGTGGGTCCCATACTCGGAACAATTAGAAAATAAAAATAAATTATTATTTTTAATTAAATTGTTGATTGGTGCGCAGAGCGTTGCTAGTTAAGGATCGTCAGTAAGCAACACAATGTGTTATATCGTTAAAAATAAATTTTGAATTCAAGTAATATTTAAAAATTATTTTACCAAGATCACTCAACCAATCAAATGGAAACATGTCTAAATCGGCCACAATGTTCCCAATAAAGCTTCGTGATTAGTTCAACCCATTTTTAATAAAGTCTCTATAAAATAGAGTTATTTGAGTTAGTCATTGAAATAATTGGTATATCATATTTTAGAAAATCTTCAATGTTATGTTATGATATATTGTTATTCACTTAATTAAATTATGTTTTTTAATAATATTATTTCACCTTTGTGGATCAATTGTTTGTTTTTCTTAAATTTAGAATTATATAATTCTCCTTTTTTAAATATAATTCTAGTGGTTCATTTTTCATATGTGAAATATAGTTTTGAGAGCAATAGAGTTTAAGATATTAATATTATTATTTAATAATAGGTAAAAGGGGGATTTTTCTAGGGACCCACCTTATTACAAAGGGGACCTATAGTCCATATTTAACAATAAGCACAACAAGAAGGAAAAAAAGAACAAAAGATAGACAACTGAAGATAACAACAAAGAAGCAACCCAAAACAAATCAGAATATAGCTCAAACAACCATACCATAATAATTAAAATGCTGAGAAGGTCCTCCAATAGGACATGAGCCAAGACGTTTATATTCCCTCGTCGCGATATGAGTTTAATACTCAACCTCTTCTAGTATAATACAATCCTAATTGATGGATCCATATCAATTTATGATGAATTCCTTGTAATCGGAGCCCTCCGAGAAGTCCAATATTTTGAGGCTCTCATGATTACAAGGAGCGGTTTTCATATTATTTTTGGAAATATATCCCAAATATTTTTCAATATTCAAAACAAATTCTAGAATTCTAATCAATTTTCCATCCTTTTCCTGATCTGGATTCTTCAGCAAATTAAACTCCACTTGATTCAAAACTGAGTTTTTAACATTTAGATTGGTGACATTTTCAAAAATGGGAGGGGTGAAAAAAGACTCCATCGAGGGGGTTATATCTAATCCTAAAAAGGAAGGGGTTTACCAGTGGGGAAACTAATGCAAAAGTGGGTATAAACCATTCTGGAGTAGGCTTTAGTGGTCAGATCTACAACAAGAAGCGTACCAAGAGCACAAGCAATGCCCTATATCACCTCGGGCTCCCAGAACTCAAAAGGCAAATCATGCAGTCTAATCTAGACCAGGAAAGAATTCGGAGGAGGAAAACTAAGAAAACTAGGTTCCAACTTCCCATTTGACCATATTCAGAACATTTTTGCCAAAAAACCAAGGGCATTTTATTGTCAACAAAAAATTGACCAAAAACTAATCAACCCTTTTACCTATCGTAAAAGGTTAAGACAGAATCGAACCAACTATGATCATATAGGGAACATAGAAAATACTCTAAGTGTAGGGTATTTTTATATTAAGTCATTCATTGACAAATAAACCTAATATTATGTAAAATCCTTTAATTAATTCATAAGAGAGAGATTATACAAACAAAAAGAAAACAAAGAACAAACAAACAAACCAAGAAAAACAAAAACAACAAAGAAACAAAACCCACAATCTGCATGTGATCAACCCTATCTGATAGAGTGATATCTATAAACTAGATAACCTATTGGAGAGAAGAAAGCAAGCTGGCAACATCCTTCAT
Source organism: Taxus wallichiana var. yunnanensis (assembly GCA_018340775.1). NCBI lineage: Eukaryota > Viridiplantae > Streptophyta > Pinopsida > Cupressales > Taxaceae > Taxus > Taxus wallichiana. The sequence goes on from CM031243.1 coordinate 670,511,537, forward strand.
ACATCTATTGTATTCAATTGCATAAATTAGTGCTTGCATATAATCTGAAATTAATCCTTTTGACTCCCAATTATAGATTATCATTTTTGCTCCAGATTTGATACAATGTAGAAAATGAAGCCTAAATCAAATATGAACTTTTATTTCAGATTTTTGTTTTACAACAACAGAATGAAGTAAAAGACCAAAAAATATACACAATGTACACAGTAATACATGTAATAAGAGACCGACATAGCTTTTATATTAAAATGAGAAACTGATTTACAAATGAGAAGCACAGAATCATTGAAATCAACTTTGATCAATATTTTCAATTAAAACAACTAAATGACAAATTATAAACCCAAAATGCTTAGAAATTTATGTAAACAACCTTCACAAGCCCCTAGATATGCAGATTAAAATCTCCAATCAATTAAAGATTAGACACAAAAAAATCAACCTTCATATAATCATAATAATTGGATATACATGTTGTATCGAATGTTTACACTTAGATCCTACAATTTTAGGTCATCAAGATCCTGTAATCAAAGCTTCATTCAAAATATTTTCACAAAAATATAGAATGAAATGCACTTAACTCATATGCAAATTACCTATGTGTTCCTCTTGTGTAAAAGATCCCTTTTTCTTTTATGTTCTTCTCTCATAAATAGTTATAATTGATCTCTTAATAAAATAATGGCACTATAGAAGAGGAGGCTTGTTTAATCGATAATTAAGATCAATCGATTAAAATTTATGATAGATGATTAAAAATCATATCATAAATTTATTTTAGACAGATATTAATGAGAAACAAATATATGAGGGCAGGGGGACCCACTAATATTCAAATAAAACATTAATTCAAAATCACCCACATAACCATATCATTTGCATTAAATATTTCTAAACCATACTAATCAGAATTAAATATATAGTTTTAATATTTTCTAAAACATCTATATAAGAAACCACGTAGATTAAAACATTCACATCATTATATAATAAAATATGTGCATCTCGAATAAAAATATGACTAAGTCATAATGCCAATAAGTCTAAATAATAGAAAGTTCAAATTCAATGCTAAGTATCATAATCTAATCATATTCAACCAAATAAAGGACTATGGTACCATCAACTTCCCTAAGCTTTGTGTATTCATATGATTCCAGATTCAGAACTGTGTGTGTCATAAAGCACTAGATTCACGATCCACTTCTAATTTTACACACTTGACAGGAAGTAACTCCGTAAGTATGGTGAAGAGGACCTAACCCGTTTAGGAGAAGGGTGGGGTCTTTATATAGAGTTCCTTAAGGGAGGCATTGTAGGATTAATTTCTGCATTATGTGGAAGAAGATCAAACCGAATCGGCTCGCGAGAGACATAATTGGCATGATCAAAATATGATTGGTGATAAAGTTTATGTGAGGCATTAAATTTTGGTAAGCTACGAGCAAGCTAAGTATTTGGGAAATCAATTAATTGCAGGACTTTCTAAAAGATTGGTTCTCTAGAATCAAAGTGGATTGAGACAAGAGTAGGACCACTTCGATGGACAACTATTCCATGACCCAAAAACGAGTTAGAACCACTTCTTCCACCATGAGGAGAATCTCCGTGTGGTGAAAATATATTATTATCATGCCAACATGTGTTGCACTGAGAACCCTGTGGAGCTCCCCATCCACTCCATCTAGACCTAGGAATTTGTTCATAGTTATCATTATGATAATCATCACTTTCAGAGCTAGTTCATCTCATAAAACAAAAATTAAACAGATATGAGATCATATGATATAAAATATCATCATAACTATTAATGTAATCTGTTGACCCATTTAAAGCTCCTGAGAAACCATCACTATCTACTTCAAAAGAAACATTATTTCTTCCATGTATATCATATTTGTAACTCGGAAGTCAAAGACCAAAATTCAAAGGATAAGTTAATTATAATTGTCGAATCAATCTTATATCATAGGCCACATCACAGAACAGGTGTTTATAAAAACACATTTTTATAGATCTTTGTATTCTTTCAATAAAATAATCACAATTGAGAAATCATATTGATTCTATTGTACGGATATTCCATAGATCGCAGTGAAAATTCATCAATACTTTGAATTGAAATCTGCATAGTCAATAAAATGTAAACACATAGAACAAATTACTTTTAACAATATCATCCAACAATATTTCCCAATACTGATTTAAATACAAATGATTTTGAAAACTATTACCGATTTTTACAGTATTCAACTGAAATAGAGTTATGTCTATATCTTAAACTCCAAACAAGAAATACCTAATAGTATTCAACTAAAATAGAGATCTATTTACATCATTTAACCAAAATGAACAATACCCAACAGTTCAAACTTCATGAAGACCCAAAAGAATTGTTAAATTGAAATGGTCTCCTGATAAACATTTTTTGTTCATAATAAAAAAAATCTTAATCAAAAAAATGTTTCATGGTGAAGTATATCAAATGGGTAAGACACAAAACTGTAACATTTATCGATAAAATGAATCTCTGAAATTTTCATAATGTGTAAAACACAACTATCATTGTCAACCGATTATGACCAAACCGACCAAGTTTAATGTCGCATAATTCAAATTAGTGCAAATCAAAGAAAGTGACACTTACCAACATTCTTTACTTCCACCACGGAAAGAAGATATAGACAAAAAAACGAGCTTGGAATTTGAAGATGGTTAATGTAAACTGAAATTCAATCGTCATCTCGATAAATTGTGATCATCAATCTATAAAGTTCCCAAGGTATCATATTATATCAATGTGAACATCTAATCATATTAATGTCGACATGCAAATGTTCTGAAACCACTTTAAACATGAAATGAAATCAAACTAAAGTTTTAAATTAAACAAAGTGATCCCCGCCATATATTCACAATATTTAATGTAAGAAGCAACAAAGGAGGACACTTGAATGACGGTCAAAATTTAAAAAAAAAAGGGTAGGTAAAATTTGAGGTATAACACCTTCTCTAAGAACCCGATAAAGTCCTCTTCAAGAATGAAATTAAAGAGAAAATATTTATTATCCATGGCAACAATATCCAGGTTACCTTTTGGTCTATATTTTTGTAGTGCCCAGTTTCTCATAGCTTCAATGTTTGGTCTGGTACTAACAAATCTTCCTTGCAATTCAAAAGCATAACTCTGTTCAAATCTATTGATGAGCTCCTCTGAAACAACTAAGAAGAGGCCCTCCTCATCCTAGAAGGGGAGGCAGGAGACAGGGAGAAACATCCTCCTTTTTCTAGCTCCATAACGAGCTACTTTGTCAGCCCATGAAACCTCCCCGCCACTTTCCAATGGTGATATTAGGTGGGAGCCATATCATGGTTCATGTTCCTACATGTCAAATCTTTTGAAACCTTCCTCTCACCCATCTTTGTCTACACTCCCACCCATCCTCGTACATAATTTTATAATTATAAATATTGATATGATTTTTATTTTAAATAAAGATATGTAATAAATTTGTTATATCAAATTCACATTTATATTTATCAAAAATTTAGATTTTAAAATATACCGGATACTTATTTTGAATATACAACTACAATTCTATATCACTTTAGTCAAGCAACTATCTTAATATATCATTAAATTTCTCTTAACTCAAAATGTCTAATAATATATACTATAAATAAGTGTCAATTGTTATAATGAAAAGGGTGGGACTTTTTACACTTTTGAGTACAATTACATCATCAATGTAAAAAAATTGAATTCATTCATTTATGTAAGAATGTCTTAACAATAGTATAATAACACATACTATAAATAAAAAAATCAATTGTTATGATGAAAAGAGTAGAATTACATCATCAACGTAAAATCTTTTCTCAAGTCATTCATTTATGTAAGAATGTCTTATCATTAATAAAACTCGAACCATGACGTGAAATATTTAAATTTATCATATTATTAACAACACTTAGATTTTGGCTCTTCCAAACATCAAAGAATGAATAAGAAACAATTTGTTCCTTTTTCTCCATATTAAGTTTTTTTGAAATAACTTAATATGATCTATATTTATATCTACAAAAACTCTTTCATCTCCCAAATTGAACATCGCAATGTAAGATTCACCTAAAATAACATAACAAAAGATAAATTAGTAATATTTTTTTCATAATATTGAGATAATTACAAAAAAATATTGAAAATAAATCTATACAATTTACGATGAAATGATGTAAGAAAGTATTATATACATATTAATTATTTCAAATACATTATGAATTATTCTTTGCTTATAAGAATTAAAATATTTTTTAACTAAATAAGAATATAAATAAAATGAGATATAATTATTTCATTAGTAAAATATTATTTACATACTATAGTTTGGTAGTATTTTGACCTTTTTCATATTCTGATTAAATTAACCTACCACAATAATTTTTAAATTAGTTTAAATTAATTTTAAAAAGTAAATAAGCATATCAATTATATAAAAATTATATTCAGAATCGTAGTTGTTTTCTATTAAACAATTTTTCTAACTCTCATGAAGATGATAGGAATCGTTATACATACCAGAGGAACCTTTGCTATCCGTGTCCTTATGTTGTTGACTCTATTTGTAACATGTTTGAGGAAGATCCTCATTAATATTCCATTGCATCTCGATGTAGAAAACTATGACAAAACATGAAACATATTAACCTTCCTTTCTTTTCCAATTATATAATAAAGTTTACAATAACTCCATACCCTGCGATTGATCAGATGTGTATGTGCTTTGTTGGCATTTATTTCAAGTAGCGTGGGGTTTGTGATGATGGCCATAGTTGTATTATCAATATTCCTCAAGTCACCTCCAAACATAATGGGAGATTTGGCCATAGCCCACAAGGTCATCTCGCATCACATAATATGCATGGTAACTATTCATTATTACATGAACAATGGATTCAATTCTTGTTTGTTGAAAAACAATTCAAGAAATATTCTCATGTCTAGTTATTCCCTTTATTACCCGAGTCTTTTGTTCTTAGCGGTTAAGTTTTGTAAAGCGATGGGGTCCTAAATTTGCATCTAATTCAATAAAAAACATTACAAATAAGTATTATAGTAATCAATGCAATGTGTTATATCATTAAAAATTAATTGCTTATTTAAGTAATATTTAAAATAATTTTACAAGGATCACTCAACCAACCAAATTGAAGCATGTCTAAATCGCCACGACATTCCCAAAGTAAACCTTCAGATCCGATCAACCCATTTTCAGCAAAGTCTCTATAAAATATATTTATTTGAGTTAGTCACTAAAATAATTGATATACGAGTCATCCTTTTATAATATATGCTCAATAAAAAAATAAAAAATATTATAATAATTACCTAGACACGTCAAAATGTCGAGAATATCTTTCCATGAATCCCAATCATCAGTTGTTATTCTATACATGTTCACTAATTTATTTCTTTTGAGAGCCATATCTGGGGTGGCATGTCTTCCTCGTGAAATAGAGTACAATATTGGACGCTCCATGTCTTTGAGAATCTAGGAAAAAAATTGAAGAAAAATAATAAATTAGATAATATGGTGTTTTCATTACAATAATAATTTTAACATATACAAAGTGGAACATTTCCAAATTCATAATTTTAATACTTTGTTGCACATAACATGAATGTCATGTCGGGTCTAGTTGGTGTGTCACGTGAAATTATTTTGATGTTCTTTGGCCAACTTGTCATACTAGGTATGTGGCTCCTAAAGAGCATGTTGTGTAGTGGGTCCCAAAATTCCTTGTTATGGACTGGTACTATCAGATCCTACAGAAATTTATAGTTTTTATTGCATTTACTTAGTTTGGTACTACTGCCTAGGTGACCTATGGAGCTAGATTGATAGTTATTAGGAGATTGGTTAGTTGATCTTGAGTTCTATCATCAATGGTTATGGAATTTGGTTATGGCATTTGGACATGGTCACAAATATTGGTAGTTTCTGGTGATTTAGAGATGTATTTCCACCTAGGATATCAGGGATAATGACATATATCGTATTGGATCCATATTGTTTATATATACTAAGATGTAGACTCCATAATTAGTACCCCTACAAACGGCCCACAAGGTTGCGTAGTAATTTTGATGTGGATTTCTCATATGTGTTGTATTTTTTAACTTCTCTTTTCTTTTCAAGACTAACATTTTATTTAATTGATTTATTAAAAATCTTTGAGGCTCTTCTTGTTATAGTTGTCTTTATTGTGAGATTTTTGTGGTTTCAATGCAATTACTTAGCCATTTCTTTTTGAATGATGAGCTTTCATAGATTTTATTCTCTTTTTGGTTACTCAAAATTTAATTTTTTGGCCACTTGGAAAAAATGTCGTCAAGGCTATTACGTGGTTTTTCGTGCTGCTGTTGGTGAACTGGTCCTATTTTATTCATGGTGTGTTCTTTTATCATATGAGAGTATGCCCAATGTGTCATGACTGTATGTTTGGGGCTGCATGACATGCCCTTCGTTTTGGAGGTGATGGGACTCTATGCATATAGGACCATGGAGTGACCCAACCTCACTTTGATATTGGACACTCAGTCCTCCTTTGGTGGAGTGACACTAGTGATATTTGATCTTCCTTTGGTGGAGAGACCTACTTGATTTTGAGTTCTCTTTGGTTGATAAAATCCTATGATTTCTTCGGTCCTCTTTGGTTGAGAGACCCTCATGATTCTCTATTCTCTTCATTGGATTGGATTTGATTCTATAAAATATGGATCAGTGAGTTAGATTCTATGTTATACAGTATGGAGCAATAGATTGGTGTTTATGTTATGCACTATTGATCAATGGATTGAGACGGTGATTTGTGCTACTCTTTACTTTTTATGATGGTATTCTTCACCATTGAGATGGATATGGTAATCAATTTAGGATTTATGGATTATGTGTGGGATGGTTCACTCTTGCATAGTTATGGTTTACTAGAGGGTGGTGTACTTTGGGGTATGTAGGGAATACACAGATAGACATACAGATGAGATCCCTGATATTTTTTCTTGTTTCTATTAGCTCCCTTGAGGATAGGTTGAGATATTAGAAAACATATATGTTGATATATTTTTATACTTGGATTTAATGGGCACTTTATCTAGAGGATATGTTACCTTGGGTCTTGGGGACCCCACTACAAATGTGCTTTGTTATTCCCTAGTATGGAGGTGATTTTTGTCATACCTGGTTGTTTTGTGTTGTGTTTACCATGTTATAAACCTAATTTTGTGGATTACATGTTATAAAGATTGTGTTATGGATGGCATGTTATTAATTCCTTGTAATGAGGGTGTACTATTGATGAGAAAAATGGTGATGTTCTTATGGTAATCTGTTTCTTTCATCATAGACTTAAGGCCGCTTAATCTTCTCATCCAAATTGGTATGGTGAATGCAATGTGTATACACTTCCTTATTGTGGAGTTTTTCTTCCCTTGGGATAGTGGTCTTGTTTGAGTTATTATCATGAAAATGTGAAAACACGATAAATGAGGATGTGGTCTATGTTATGGTGTTATGTCTTAGAAGACCTCATGTTGTATTGCATTGTTTAAAACCTTGCAAAATTAGTGAAATTTACTCGTAAAACCATATAAGTAATGAGATGGAATTAGTAAAGAATGGAAATGATTATGAAACATCGAATCAACCCATTTTTGTTTTAAAGAAAACACATATTAACAAATGCGCTCATGAGACAAAATTTAAGCAAGTTCGGTTATGACTATGGAATCTAGTTGGAATTCACTACAATAGATAAGATAAGATAAATATATTAATGTCCAACAAATGACCACAAAAATAGGTCAAAGGGACTACAAAAATAGCAAGCAGAGAAACAAGGCGGAAAAACTAAAGAGTTCCTGAAAAATAGGAAATACAAAATCCATAAGAGGTTTCCAACAAGAAAAAGAAATCACACACACCCAAGATGGGGGTGGAAAAACAAGAGATTGGAAGAAAGGGGGAAAGATGACTAAGGGGAAGGAAATAAGAAATCCCATCAGGTGATGGAAGATCCAACTCTCTTAACATCCAAGACCGATCTGGAAGAAATCGAGCATATAATGCCAACCACCCTAAAGAGAGAGGTTGCTTATTATTCCACTACTGGATATAGTAATATCCTCCGATTCCTGTGGATCTCATCTGTCTCTGAAGGCCAGGCCAAGTGTTGGCATGTTGAATTCTAGGTGTTGACATTGATGTAAAAGACCATTAATGACAAAAAGGATGATGGAGTAGAGTCATAGGATGCTTAGTATGATGGTGAAATGGAGTTTCAAGTGTTGGCATGATGTCATGAGGTGATTTAGTGAGAATGGATTGATCTAGCAAGCCTTATTAGGTGACCTATCTAGCCTAGGTGATGGAGCATGGTGGTCTTTTTTTTACTTGGTGGCTTGAGGTGTATGGTAGCAACATGGAGAGCATGTTTGGGGAGTTTTTAGGAACTCACATGAGTTTCAAGGATGTAGGTACAGGATAGAGATTAAGTTTCAGTGCTCATCTAGACCATGTCTAGGTGCTTAGAGGCATGAGGTTGAGTTGCATGGAGCCATGTTTTCTCATGGATGCATGTAGGCAAGATATTATTGATGTATTAAGGTTTTTAGGGCCTTTTGGAGAGGTTACATGTTGAGTTACATTGTTATTTCAGTTGACCCTCGCCTAAACCATGCAAAACCTATTTGAGCTATGTTAATGATTGGAGATGGTGGAAAGGGGTGTCATTTTAGTGTGGGCACAATTTGGATTCATTTTGAAGAAGATTTTGCAAGTTGTGTTGTTTTTGGTGAAATGTGATCCAAGAAAGAGCATTTTCTATCTCCAAATTCATCTTTTGACGCTCACTCTAAATTGTGTGCTTTGTATGAGACCTTGTGGCTTTTAAGGACGTTTTTACATGGAACTAAGAAGGTTTTAATTAAAAATAATGAGGTAATTTTATCGTCACATTTTTATAAATGAATGTTAAGAAGATAAATTGTTTTTTGTGTGTTTGAAACCCTAGCTTGAAAGCGGTATGAGAGATATTGTTCATACGTGTCTAGAATTGATTGTTAGTGCCAGTATGATGATTTTATTTTGTAGAGGAATCTTCCATGTTTGCAGAAAAGTATGGTAGAGTATACGGTGATGAGTGGACCCTACTCAAACAAGCTAGTTTATGAAGAGTTCAATTTGGGACAAGGTTGTCCAAAGGAGTTGCAAAATAAATTGACATTTTTTTTACTATGGGAGTTGTTCTTTATGTTTATGATTATTTTATATCATGACAATGCTTCTAAATAGAAAAGCGTGCCCTATTTGTAATGAGTGGTCATAAGACAATTTTAGGGTAGTTTCAGGTGGTTTTCAGAAATGGTCTTGGCTGAAGGCTTTTACTTGAAGTTGGAAGGAAATCTAATATGTTATGGAAAAAAGATTCATAGGGCGTGCCCAAGTGGTATATGACATTTTTTTATCCTATAAATTTCTTTGATTGTAACTTTATATAAAGATATATATATATATATATATATATATATATATAAAGAAATAGAATATTCCATAAGATTCCTTCAAAACCTAGCCTAAATATAATCAAATGAATACTCCTAATTTAAAAGATGATGAAGTTAAATCAGTACTAAATAAGAGGAGTTGATTATCCTTTAACAAAAAACAAATTTGTTGTCAAACTTAAGCTCTAAAAATCTATTTAAGTCTAGTGAGTTCTCTTGAAATTGTCCAATCAAATTTATGTTGAACAATGCAAACACCTTTAATTGCTGGAAGCTTATATTTTCTTATTTTTTAATCAGATGTCAAAGAAAATTACATATGAGAAATGACTTGCATAGAGTGTCAATATCTCTGCCCGTGTTTTGAGGAAACATATAAGGAATTACAAAGTTGAGTAAGGGTACATCTAAATTGGTGATCATCCTTCTAGCTAAGTAACTACGAGTAAGGGTCATCCACACCGTCAAAATCACCTAGGAAGTAATTATGGACTTAACCATTTGAATCATTGATAATTGTCTTGTTTATTTAGGCACAAATATGAGTTTTTTTCTATTTTCATACCTTTGGACGCCAATTGTTGTAAGAATATAAATATAAAAATACTTTTTAATTTTTTGCAAATATTTTTGTTCCAATGTTTTGTCCCATTATGTATTATATGTCTTCTTCAGGACTTTCTCTATCACCATCGCATAGTTTGGCTCCTCCTTTTCTTCAGATACTTCCATCTTATTGTATGTATCTGGCCTCCCCCTATATTTTGAACTTTCCAATTGTATGTTCTTCATCTTAGGTATGATTGTTCTAACAAAAGGATTATTTCTCTTTGTTGGATCTGATGAAAATAAATATTATTTTTATTGAATTTTGTTATCGTTATATATCACTCTATATAAACCTCACATATATGTTAACAAATTGAAACTTGCTGGACATTGCTCATTTTTTCCTGAATTCAAAGATGTCATCGGCATTCCATCTGAGTGTTGTTGATAATCTCATGTCCAATGGATTCAACCATCTCGCAGTTAAGGAGAAACACATATTTCCTCTGCATCAATGCCATCAAATGTCTGAGGTATCTCATTCTTACAACATTCCAATTGTGGACCTCAAAGATCTGGATGGTCCTAATAGAAATAAAGTGGCGAGTCAGATCAAAAGTGCATGTGAGGAGGATGGCTTCTTCCAGATAAATATTTATTTGTGTCGTTACTTTCCTTTCATCTAGGTATGCCTAAATTAAATATGGGTGATTCAGGTTGTGAAACATGGAGTGCCCCACACATTGGTGAAAAGCATGATGGACATTGCTAAAGAGTTCTTTGAAATGCCCGTGGAAGATAAAGCTTGTCTCTACTCAGAGGATGCAAAATAGGAACTGTGAGGCTTTCTACAAGCTTTAATATTACCAAAGACAATTTCTTTGATTGGAAGGAATATCTAACACAAACATGTAATCCTTTAGAGGAATTCATCCATTTATGGCCTTTAGGTTACAGGTAGTAGGGAAATAAATTTAAAAATGTTTTTCCACAATAATTTGCAAACAATAATTAGTTATTACCTTGTTATTTATATTGTTTTTAAATAAGGAGGTTGCAAGGAAGGATGCCATGGAGATAAGAGCGTTGTATTTAAGGCTTATGGCTATGATTTCTAAAACTCTAGGAAAAGATTATGATTATGTGAACATAATAGTTAAAAAGCATACCCAGGTGATGAACACAAATTATAATCCTGCATACACAAATCAAGATCTTACCTTTGGAGTGGCACCTCATTTGGATATGTGTGGCGTCATTGTCTTTATACAAGGAGATGTGAGCAGCCTGCAAGTGCTCAAGGATGGTAATTGGTTTATAATAAAATATATGATTTGAACAATATGGATAGCATTCCCCTCTGATCAGAAGTTGTTTTTGAAGGACTGAACTTTAATTGGTTTTATGTGGGTTTTTGTAATTAGGTGTTGAATAATGGAATATTCAAGAGAGTTGAGCATAAGGCTATAACCAACCACACCACTACTCGTATATCCATTCCAACATTCTATGGGTCTTCCTTGGATACCTTCATTACTCCTATAGAATACATGGTGGACGAGAAACATTTGGCTTTGTACAGAGGATATAAATTTGAAGAATACATGAGGGCATTCTAGAGCCTGGGATTGAAAAGAAAGAGCATTTTGGATGGCTTCAAGATAGAAAGTGGAAAATGATGTAATTACGTGATATGTTGTTTGTTGTTAGAACATACATATATTGGTATTGGTATGAACCATGTTTATATATAGTTATACTATTGCTTAGCCTCATGGTTGAAGAATTTGCATGCTCCTATCCATCACTAACGTATACATAGGCATTGGATGTGTACAAGAATATAGGTTTGAAGCATATTTTCCTTTTACAAAACTGATCATTTTGTCTATTTCAAACTAGCTGTAATTTACGATCCCATTCACATATTTGATTATTTGGGGACATTGATGTTGGAAATAAGGTGTCTCAACCTTGTTTGGTTTATTCATCAATATTTTCTTACAACTGCGTTCCATTGTAGTGCTCTAAAAATAGCAATAGGAGTTGTCAAAAATTCCCATATGATAGTATATCATGGAAGGACTATTTTAGAGATATTATGACATATTTTATGACATCTATAATGGTCAAATTAGAGGAGAATATTGTGGACGTGAGAGCCTAATTTTAAACCGAAATCTTTCTCTTTAATGTTATCCACCTCATGAGAGGTTTGGCACATGGTTTTGTAAACCATAGATGGTTTCTTGTATAACCGAAGGTCTATAAATTTAAGGCTTGGAGAAGCAATTGTGTGGTGAGCTTTACAAGTACTGTAAAGTTGGAATCCTCCTAGAATTGTTTAGTGATACTCCTATAAGAAACTTGCTCTGCAAGTGTATGTAATCTTGTTATTAGATTTGAAATACATTGAGTGGGCTTTTGGAGTGTGGGGTTTTTTATCCGAAAGGATTTTCCCCACGTATATCTGGTGTTTGTGTTCTTGTTATGAATATGTTGTTGATATTTCTATAACTATTTTACTATGTTGAAAGTTTTGCATAATATCTCTCCTCAAGATTAGCGTAGGAAGTTGTTCCGTTACTCTTAATTTCCTATCAAGTGGTATCAGAGCCTGATCACCTTTGGTTTCAGTTGTGGGTTGTTGGGTTTTTTGTGCTAATCTGGGTTTGAGTGGGAGCTTGTGCAGAGAATACTTTGTTATCTGGTTGCAGATATTTTTCAAATGGCGAGCACATCTGGGAGGATTGACGTAGAGAAGTTTTTCTGGCACAAACTTTGAAATGTGGAAGCTGAAGATGGAAGATCTGTTGGTTGATCGAGATCTATGGGATGCGGTGGATGAGAAGGTCCATAGGCCTATGGATCCAATTTTGGCTACAAAATATGATGTAATGGATAGAAAAGCTAAAGGTCTTATTAGACTATGTCTTGCAGATTCGATCTTGATAAATGTCCATGAAGAATCCACTTCAGAGAAGCTTTGGAAAAAGTTGGGTGAGATATACCAAGCTAAGTCTCTAGTAAATAAGATTTTCTTGAGGAAGAAGTTGTATTCCTTGAGAATGGAAGAAGGTGGACAAATATTTGAGCATCTGGAAACATTCAATACGTTGGTGACTCAGTTGAGCTCGGTTGGAGTTAAGATGGACGAAGAAGAAAGGTGCCAAACTATGTTGGTTCATTGCTAGACTCATGGGACAGCCTAGTCATGGCCATTGGGAGCACTTCAGTCACTCTGAAGATGGAGGATGTTGTTGGTTCTCTACTCTCCAAAGAGATGAGAAGGAAGGTCTCTCTGAACGCCAAAGAGGATTTGAGTGTTTGAGGAAGAAAAAAAGAACAAGGCAAAGATGAAAAGAAGCGTGGCCATTCCAAGAATAAGGGGAGATCAAAATCCCTGGTAAGTCCAAAGTGATATGTTGGAACTGTGGAAAATCTAGACACTTCCAAAGGGAATGCAAAGAAGAAAAGAAAAAGAAAAAGAAGAAGCATGATTCTGATTCTGAGTCCAAAAAGGAAGATGGAGATGCCTTTATTGCAGCTTTGGCCACTCATGTAGGTGATAATGCATGGTTGATAGACTCAGGTGCATCTTTCCACATGACCCCTAACAAAAACTAGTTTAGTAAGTATGAAAACTATGATGGTGGTAAGGTGTATTTGGGTGATAATTCTTTCCTTGAAATTGTTGGTCGTGGTAGTATTTAGGTGAAATTTTCTGATGGTAGATGTAGAAGATTTGATAGTGTCTTTCATATCCCAGGACTAGCAATAAATTTATTATCTGTTAGCAAGCTAATAGATGTAGGTGTGCATGTACAGTTTTTTGAAGCAGGTGTGAAAATGGTGAGAGGTGTTATGGTGATAGCAAGAGGAAGTAGATTGGGTACATTGTACCAACTTGATGCATGCATGGTTGAGTGCAATAGCACTTCGGATAAAACTAAGCCAATAACTATTTCGCTGAAAAAGGAGAGGGTTTCCTCCTCTGCGGATGGTCGTGGCTTTTGGGTACCCAAGGGTGCTCTGTCTACCGAATCAAAATTACCTACAGAGAAGACCATGTTATGGCACCAAAGGCTTGGCCACATTGGAGAGAAGGGTTTAAAAGCCCTGAAAAATAAGAACCTCATTGAGGGGTTGAATGATTGCAATCTGGAGTTTGATTTCTGTGAGCATTGTATTTATGGCAAACAAAACCACGTTCGGCTTTTACTGCATCTACTCATAAGTATTCATGTCTCTTGGATTTAATCCATTCAGATGTATTTGGTCTGTTAAGGTTGCTTCTATTGCTAAATCAGTTTATTATGTTACTTTCATTGATGATTTTAGTAGGAGAACATGGGTATATTTTTTAAAGAGTAAATCTGAAGTTTTTAGTCGTTTCAAGGAATTTAAGGCTATGGTTGAAAGTCAAACTGGGAAAAAAATTAAGTGTTTGAGATCTGATAATGGCAATGAGCATTGTTCTACAGACTTTGATAGCTTTTGTACAGATTGCAGGATTAAAAGACAAAAGACAACTTCGTATTCTCCGGAGCAGAATGGAGTTGTAGAAAGAATGAATAGAACGTTGATGGAGAAGGCTAGGAGCATGTTGATTGGAGTTGGTCTAGGAAAGAGGTTTTGGGCTGAAGCTGTTACCATTGCTTGCTATTTGATAAATAGATCTCCTACATCAATGCTTGTTGATAAAACGCCAATGGAGGTGTGGTCGGGGAAAATCCTTCAATTAGACATCTGAGAGTTTTTGGTACATGAGGCATATGCACATGTGCCTAAGGAGAAGAGAACAAAGTTGGATTCTAAGGTTGTCAAATGTATCTTCATCGGATATGGCTATGGTGTGAAAGGATACAAGCTTTGGGATCTTGTTGCACAAAAGGTAATATACTCCAGAAGTGTTATTTTTAGAGAGATTAAATCTTTCCCTGTTAATTTTCAGCTAGAACAACATAAAGAAAATGAACAAAAAAGGATGTGGTTCAACTTTCTTCTACACCTGAGAAAATTGAATCGAGACCCCAAAATAGACAAGAAGTTGAGGAGAGCTCACCAAGCTCGAATCTTGAAGAGGAAGAAGAGGAAAAAGTGGAAGAATCTCCACCTCATCTTGTCCAAAAGTCTACAAGGCAAAGGCAACCACCTAAAAGGTATGGGTATTCTCCTGATGATTGGAAGTGTATATTTGCTTTGAGTACTAACATTGATGAACCGAGATTTGTACAAGAGGCTTTGGGTATAAATGATGCAAAGTCCTGGAAAATAGCCATGGATGAAGAGATGGCAGCCCTTAAAAATAATGATACATGGGACCTTGTACCATTTCCTGAAGGTCAAAAACTTGTTGGATGTAAATGGGTGTTTAAGAAAAAGATTGGTTCAGATGGAAATGTTGAAAAGTATAAGACACGGTTGGTTGTGAATGGTGGTTACTCTCAAGTTGAGGGTATTGATTATGGTGAGATATTCTCTCTTGTTGCTAAAATGACATCCATTCAGATTTTTTTATATCTATCATAAAGAGCTTATGACCTAGAGGTTGAACAAATGGATGTGAAAATGCTTTCCTTCATGGTGATTTGGAGGAAGAAATCTATATGACACAAAACCCGAGCACTACTTGGTGAAAGGTAAAAGCAAGATGGTTTGTAAGTTAAAAAATCTCTATATGGCCTTAAACAAAGTCCTAGGATGTGGTACTAGAAGTTTGATTCATATGTGTTGAGTTTGGGGTTTGTGCGGTCTAAATCTGATCACTATGTATATTTTAAATCTGATGGTGATTGTTTCCTGGTAATTACTTGATATGTTGATGACATGTTGTTTATTGGGAAAGGAAAAGGTTTGATTGCAGAATTGAAATCTCAGCTCTCTATAAAATTTGAAATGAAAGATCTTGGTGCAGCAAAACACATACTTGGGTTGGAGATTAGAAGAGATCGTGAGAACAAAAAGCTATGGCTTGGCTAGAGTAAGTATGTTTGTTCTGTTTTGCAAAGGTTCAACATGCAGGATTGTAAACCACTTTGTGTTCCTATTACTTTGGGAATGAAGCTCTCCATTTCACAATGTCCTTCATCCCCATCGGAGATGGAAGAAATGAGCAGAGTGCCTTACCAGAGTGTAGTTGGAAGCTTAATGTATGCTATGGTCTGTACAAGACAAAACATTGCCCAAGCAGTGGGAGTTATTTCTTGTTTTATGTCTAATCCTAGAAGAGTGCATTGGGATGCAGTTAAGAGGGTCTTCAGATATTTGCAGGGTACATCAGAGTACTCTATATGTTTTCATGGAAGAGGAGATCAACATTCCCTACATATTCATGGTTTTGTGGATTTGATTGGGCCGGTGATGTCGATAGCAGAAGACCCACTAGTGCATATGTGTTTACTCTTAATGGTGGTGCCATTAGTTGGATGAGAAAGCGACAAAGGTTGTGGTCGCTTTGTCCACTACCGAGGTAGAGTACA
Source organism: Taxus wallichiana var. yunnanensis (assembly GCA_018340775.1). Taxonomy (NCBI): domain Eukaryota; kingdom Viridiplantae; phylum Streptophyta; class Pinopsida; order Cupressales; family Taxaceae; genus Taxus; species Taxus wallichiana. The sequence continues at coordinate 670,528,139 of CM031243.1, forward strand.
TGGCAGCTACTCATGCCTGTAAAGAAGCCATTTGGCTAAAGCGTTTGTGTTTAGATATTGGATTGAAATAGGGCGTAGTTACAATGTATTGTGACAGTCAGAGTGCAATCTGCCTTACGAAGAACCTAACTTTTCATGCCAGGACCAAACACATTGATGTTCAGTATCACTTCGTGAGAGATATGGTCGAGGATGGCAGGGTGAAGCTGGAAAAGGTAGAGATAGTTGTGAATGTTGTAGATGCATTAACTAAGCCCGTGAGCATAGTGAAATTTAGGTGGTGTTTCAAGTCTATGGGCCTCTCGGCCCCTAGCAGTTGATCCATGATGGTATCTTTCCCTTGACCCTTACAAGGTATTCGACAAGTGGGAGATTGTTGGAAATAAGGTGTCTCAACCTTGTTTGGTTTATTCAGTCAATATTTTCTTACAGTTGTTTCACATTGTCAGTGCTCTAAAAATAGAAATAGGAGTTGTCAAAAGATTCCCATATGATAGTATATCATGGAAGGACTATTTTTAGAGATATTATGATAGATTTTATGACATCTATAAGGGTCAAAAATAGGGGAGAATATTGTGGACGTGAGAGCCTAATTTTAGACCGAAATCTTTCTCTTTAATGCTATCCACCTCATGAGAGGTTTGGCACATGGTTTTGTAAACCATAGATGGTTTCTTGTATAACCGAAGGTCTATAAATTTAAGGCTTGGAGAAGCAATTGTGTGGTGAGCTTTGTAAGTACTGTAAAGTTGGAATCCTCCTAGAATTGTTTCTAGTGATACTCCTGTAAGAAACTTGCTCTGCAAGTGTATGTAATCTTGTTATTAGATTTGAAATACATTGAGTGGGCTTTTGGAGTGTGGGGTTTTTTATCCGAAAGGATTTTCCCCACGTATATTTGGTGTTTGTGTTCTTGTTATGAATATGTTGTTGATATTTTGTAACTATTTTACTATGTTGAAAGTTTTGCATAATATCTCTCCTCAAGATTAGCGTAGGAAGTTGTTCCATTACTCTTAATTTCCTATCAATTGATATACTTTCTTTCTTTCCACGTTCACTCATTTTAGATCATTTTGTAGGAAAAAATTATCTAGAAGAGATATAGGGTTCTTTTAGGTCAAAAATCTTTGACATGTCATTAACATAAAATCATGCACATTATGTATGATCAATTGTTCTCTACACATTACCAAGCTATATATATCACAAAATTATAAGAAATAGAAAAACAAACCAAAAATAACTTAAAATCCCTGGGATACAACGGATATCTTGCCAATATCAAGGTCTTGCCCAAATACACAGTCATGTTTCACTGATCATCCAACCACACAAAATATGGATTATTTTACTATGTGTTTTTGGTAAGTCTAATAAAATTTGAAGAGAGCAATAAAAATAAATAAAAAATTATCATACCGAAATCGATGCCCCATTGCGCATATTGTTTATAAAGGGAGGTAATAAAGGCCCTTCCCGCTCCCAAAGTGGTGTTAACACTCGTAAAGCATTCGGACATCCATGAACACCTCTCCATCTCGCAACGCTATGTCTCCCGCCTCCAAATCCTTCCATTCTCTTCGTATGCTCATCCCTCGCACAATAAATTTACATTTCTCATACATTACAAAGTAACAAGAGAAGAGAGGGTAACTATATGTATTATTTGGTATGATAACCTTTACCTTAGGACCCATAATAGGAGTATTTTTTTGATAGCCTCAGCACTTATTCCTCGCATAACATGAATCCCAAATTTAAGGTCCATTTTGTGAAGTGAGTCTCGCAACTATTTTGAATCCTTTTCCTCCAAGTGAAGAAGGCCATCGCACTGGGTCAGGAATGGGCCTCCCCCATTCATCAATCACATCATATCCAAGAGAACTCATAGATGCAACACCCTCATGCCTTCTATACCACAAGAAGTCTACCACACCATACTACAACAACAATTCAAAAGGATACCATATTTATGACCCTATAACACATGAGATTCGAGTAAGAAGGGACGCCATTTTTTTTAATGAAAATTCAGTTTTGCACAAATCAACAAACATGGAAAATTCTAAGGATTCATAAACAAGGCCTTATGATCTCAGATTTGATGAAGAATCTGAGCATGAGGGTTTTACTCTAGCAAGACCATTATAAGTTGCAGCCACACAACCCATAGGAGATGTACAAGGAGAGCAGCAACTTCGTAGATCAACAAGACCATGAAATCCCACTCAAAATGCATCTGAATCATATGCACTTCATGTAGAAATCGATGAACCAATCAGTGTCTGAGAAGCATGTGAAAGTATGTATGCAGAAGACTGTAGGAAAGCAATGGATGTTGAATATCAATCACTCATAAAAAATCAAACTCGGGAACTCACACAGTCTTCCACCCGGAAGAAGATTAATTGGGTGTAAATGGTTATTCAAGCAAAAGTATAAGTCGGATGGAACGATAGACCGCTACAAGGCTCTTTTGGTGGCAGAGCCAAATTAAAGGATGGGAACGCCTAGGCAATAGTTTTAGTGGATGCCCTCTTCACAAATTTAGTTAATATTTTTTCCAACAACTAAATAATTAAAATATGCCTATATTCTTGTATTTTTAAATTTACATCATAGTCATAATGAAATAATAATTAAAATATCTTATTAAATTATCATAGAAGGATGCAAAATATTTCATGTATGGAAAACATTAATCATAGGAGATGCGCATAATGCAAAAATACAATATTTTGTAGAAGGCTTCTTACAAGTCCGATTTAGTCATTTCAAGTAGGTTACATGAACTCCATTCGAAATAAGCATCATTTTTTCGCAAAGAAACAAAAACATGTATGTATCTCCCATGGTTTTGTGAAGAGTTGTATTTGGACTAGGCCTATCAATTCCTCCATAAAAATAATAGAAAATTTTCCCAAAAAATAAGAATAGATAATTAACTACTTTTTTCCTTCAATTATACTCACCGCTACTAGATACACCTGGTGCCATTATAAAAATACATTAACCTTTTTCTAGAACAACTGAGCTACATAAACAATGGGTAAAAACACAAACAAAATCATACATGCTTATAAATATGTGATATTTTCTTTTACTTGCAAAAATATTACAAAACTCTTTTATGTCTATGCCTAAATTTATGTTCTTTGTATATTAATATCTATACGATCAATATTAAATCTTCGATAAATCATTTTAAAATTAAGCTCTAAAATTAACCCACAAAAAATAAATTTTAGATTTAGGTGCCCCGATTGCGACGCCTAGGCAATTGCCTAGTTTGCCTAGGGCTAAATCCCCCTCTGTTTGGTGGAAAAATGTTACTCCCGAATTACATCTTTGGATTATCATGACACATTCTCACATGTAGTCAAGATAACAACCATAAGAGTTCTATTGGCAATTGCAAAAACCTTAGATCTTCATGTGCATCAGTTAGATATAGAAACAACATTTTAAAATGGTTTTTTAGAGGAAGAAGTTTATATGGAACAACTAGAAGGCTTCATACAAGAGAGAAAGGAAAAATTCGTATGCAAGCTAAAGAAGACATTGTATGGAGTGAAACAGTCCTCAAGAGCATGGTATGAACATATTCATGAGTTTATCCAAAGTGAAGGATACATGAGTTGCAATGTTGATTCAAATGTCTAAATCAAACGTATTGGTGAGTCAGTGATCATTTTAGCCTTATATGTTGATGACACCATCATTATAAGTGATGATCTTAAGATGTTAGACTTGTTTAAATCTCAATTAGCTTCCAAATTTGAGATGACCAGCTATGGTGAGATTCATTATTGCTTGGGAATTCAAATCTTAAGAGATAGGGAAAATAAGCAAATCCATCTTAATCAAGAGAGGTACATTAGGAGTATTCTCAAGAAATTTGGGAAGGAAAATTACAAACTAATAAGCACTCCAATGGAAGTAGGTAAGAAACTTTCACTGGAAATGTGTCCCAAAACATAAGAGGAAGAAAATAATGAGTACAGTTCCATATCAAAATGTTGTTGGAAGCCTAATGTATGCAATGGTTTCTAGCATACCTGATATTGCACACAATGTAAGCATTATGAGCCAATTTTCCAGCCATCTTGGACCACAACATTGGGCGGAAGTTAAAAGAATTTTTAGATATCTTCAAGGAATAACTAAGCATGGGATTACATTCAGTGGGAGTTCATAAAAATATCTACAACTTATAGGTTATTGTGATGCAGATTAGGAAGGAGACATTGATAGCAAGTGATCAACTTCAGGTTTCTATTTTATCCTTAGTGGAGGTGCACTTTCATGGGTAAGTAAGAAACAACCAACCATTTCTCTCTCTAGTGCATAAGCAGAATATATAGCAGCATGTCAAGCCAAAAAGGAATTGATTTGGTTGAGAAGATTACTGCAGGACATTGAGGTTACTCAAACCCAACCAATGGTGTTGAGGTGTGATAGATAAATTTGCATAGCCATCACAAAGCATTCAAAATATCATGGGAAGGTTAAACATATGGGGATACAATACCATTTCATCCGTGAACAAATTGAGGAGAATAATATTCAAATGGAATACTGCACAACTAAAATGATGGTGGCGGATGCATTGACAAAGGCATTACTGAGAATCAAGTTTGAATTTTGCAAAGAAGGATTCAATGTAATACAACCTGATTGACAAATATTTGGCTAAGTGGGAGTGTTAGATATGCAACAAATGTAGCTGAATATTTGGGGGTTTTAGCTATCATTTAGGGATTTCTATTTTAATAAAAGACATCACATCAAATGAAGAGTGTAAGTGTTGTTAGGATAGTATGTCTGTAGGTGTTTCAGTAGTTATAGGAATGTCAAATGTTTGTGTTTGAACATGACTTTATCTCCCATGTTCTCCTATTTGTATCTCTGATTTCTCCTTATTGAATAGAGAGAAAAAAATCTGATTTTTTTATATTTCTTTTGTTGTTTTATTACTCAGAATTTTTAGATTTAATTTCATGTGGAATGTAATACATTCAAAACAAATGGTGTAGTTCTTTTCACCCAAGAGTTCACATTTCCTGTTAACCCATTGAGACATCCAATAAGACTATACTTATTATTGGTTATTAAATGGATACCCTCATTATAACTATAGTCTTTCAACTTATAACAAATTTCTTAATTTTAAAAATCTACAAGTATGTTAGATATTAAATTAACATCTTTATTGTATTAGTTAACCACCTAAATGCCAACCCTTTGTATTATATTCCTGGTCAAGTTGGAAGTGTCCCTAAGATGATTTTAGTTATTCATGGTGGAAATTGTATTTCTGACTATGATTTGTTGATTTACTGTATTGTTATTGTAGCCCCTTTTTATTATTTAGACTTCAATTTGTAGCATTGTATCATTGAAATTATGTTAAGTGTTCATCAATTTTGGCATTGTAGTTTTTAGTTGTTCCCTTTCCAAGGAGATATTACCTTGACTATTACATTTAGCTATTTCTTTGTTTATGTTTCTATAGGAGTCAACCTGAAGTAAAACTATATAGCTGATAATATAAGCCCATCATATGCATCCTATTTAAGGCACGCTCTTAGAAATTTCCAGTTATAAGCTTCACCATTTTTTTTATATGTTATTGTCTCCATGTTCTATGTCTAAGTTGGTTCGGGATTCCTTTTTGGTCAATTGTCTCCATGGACATTGGTTTCCATTTCCTATGTTTGCATGTGTTATTCCTAACATCGATACATGTAACTATTATATATCTACATAAATCTTGCATGTTATTAAATATTGTTTTCTTTTGGGACGTAGGTCACATCCTAATGTGCTTTGTGTTTTGCTACCATGAATCTAAAACTTGATGGGTTGCATTGATAACAACAAAATTAAGAAGGCATTGAAGAAGTGGTTTTTTATTGATAAGATGGTTGGTTGAAGTGTTTTCCCCTGTTCTTGATTTCTTTGTTATTTTAGATCTATAAAGTTACCTTTCCCTTTTTTATGAAAGATTATTAGCACCAAAAACTATTAAAGAATATTATGATAATTTTATTAATGCATGGAAGCCAAGAGAAGAGTATCAAAGGAATGACCAATTTTCTATATCTATTAATGATGACCCTTGTTTGATTGACACATCACAAATGCGATCTGATATAAGACATGATTAAGAAGAAATTGTTAATCATGTTGAATGTTCTACAAAATGCACCTTGAACACGTGTTTATGAAAAAAAGGCTCCATAAATGTTTTCGATATAAAGCTCCATGGGAGTTTCAGACAATCAAAATTTTACATGGATGAGGAAGGCCAAAAAATATCTTCCAGCACATAATGATGATAGAATCAATGTGCGCATCCTAATATGGTTTCATTATGGAGGGAAAACATAGATTTTAAACCTATCCTTTACCACCGAGTGGTTTTGAATTACATTTCAAAGTATGTTGCGAAAGCAGAAAAAATTCAAAGAGTTATCATGATATGTTGACACGTGTTACTACTGTTAGCCATTGGCAAGACCTAGAATTTTGTACATACAAAAATTTCTTATGGAAACAATAGCATAGCGTGATATTGGTGCACAAAAAACACGTCATATGCTTAAACTACCACTTGTGGAGTGCAATAGACAATTTATTACTCTTAGTGTTTGTCGAAGAGTCTATAGATGTGTCCATCTAAACTTTGAGGATGATTCATCTGATTCAAAAATTTTACATGCTTACATACATTGTCCTTCACAATTAGAAAATATGTGCATGTTGGATGTTGCCAAGTCATGGTCATATGCTCCAAATTGTAAAAAGGAACAATGGAAAATTCTTGCTCTATACCAATAAACAAGTGCCACTGGAGGATCCATTTTGCATGTGGGAAGTTTATCTAAAGAGCAACATATTACATATTGCCTATAATAAAAGGCAATCACAATTGACCTTCAACACCTTTGATGGTTGCATGAAGCTTGGATTCCTACCAAATGTTTTACATCATAGTTCAATATACCGCACATTTTTTACTAATTTACTTTTTCAATTACTCCTCCTATTTGCCTATCGACCTCTCGCATGTACCTATGGATGCATTCACTAGTATATGGATGTCCGTGTTCTTTGTAATATTATCTCATAGTATTGTGACTTTTATTTAATTATGGATAATAGATTGTACTAATCAATTTCATAGTTTTTCACATATTCATTTTTTCCCAAAAAAATAATGTTGCACTAATCAGTTTGAAGATCCATAAACATCATTAAATTTTATGAGAATATTAAAACAAAATTTCAAATTACAATTAAAAAATAAATTTGAAGAAAATGATAGAAATGGCTCACTGAGTGCAAACTCGCACTCTGTAGAAAATGAGTTCCATTTATAGCTTCCAACTTCCAAGCTTGAAGCAAATCTTCTAATTTCACCTTTCTTGCAAAATCCCAAATATAATAATCGTAGTCTACTATCCAATATTTATTTGTAAGAAATCAAACAAATGAAAAATAAAAAAGTCATTACAAATCAAAATTAATAAAATACAACTAAACAAGAAATCAAATAAATCTAAAAAAGAAATCAAACAAAACTAATTAAAAATCAAAATTAATGGATGTTTCTATTTTATCAATGAGATATGCATATATTTATATTTCGTTAATAAGATATTAAGATAATTCTATTATTTGTATTTTATTTACATTTCAAACTTTTCATTTTCATTTATGTTATATTTGTTATGAGTCTCACAAATTTATAATGTATAGTGTCTATTTAATATTTAATCTATTAAATTATATATATAAGAACAGACAAATTTTGAATATACATGTCATTTTCATGTTTAAATTATATATTTACCTATCAATCATGACAGTCATACTTTTAAAGTTGTTATATTTTGACATCTAAAACGACTAAAAACGTCTAAACGCCTTGAAAAAACCAACATTGTTTCCCACCTATCATGCAAGAAGTATGTATGTACAATGGAAACCATGGCAGCCAAAATTGCTATTATTTGCCAAAAAAGGTCTTGCAAAGTGCAAATCCCCACATAGAGGGCTTGAGTGCCATTTCTAGTCATGATTAGATTCACGATACCATTCTATTCCATCACAGACAATAATGATGTTTCCTAGAATGTATCTACCCTTAATGAATCCTATTTCTTTTGGTCTTATGATAGCAAGGAGCAAGTGGCAAAGACTTAGACGAAGTGTCATGGCCTCGACAATTATATTATATGAGACATTAAGTAGACTAATTGGGTGCCATTTACATGATTTTCTCGAGGTCAAATTACTTAGGTATGAATTTAATGTTCCCTCTATTGCTTTCTCACCTTAAAGTCTATTAATTAGTTTTTGAGTTTATAAATTTATAAAAAAATAAATTGTTATAGAAGGGTCCTTGGTCTCTTGGTGATGTTGTATGGCTTTCAATAAGTCTACCATGGATCAAGTCTTGTTGAGTGCAAGGCTTGGATATACCCGACATGGAGAGTTGAAATGGTTGAGGCCGAGATTGTGCTTTGGGTGACTTTGATGGCATGGATGCCCCTTACTTGTAGATGCTTAAGCTAGAGGAGATAACTAGTTTAGTTTTACGCTTACTCATAATTGTAAAATCGTTATACGCTTCCTCCGAAGCATGAGCAGAGATGCCGACAATCTATGTAATCTAATGCCTAAATGAGTGCACTAATCATGAATTTTTTTTTTTTCAATTAAATCAATAACTTATTATAGTTAAGCACTAAAATTTATGCTAACTTCAAAAAAATCAATATGAAAATTATATTTCTAAATTAAAAACTCTAAATAAATAATTGGACATTATATCATTACATTTAATTTTATGTTAATAAACGAAAAAAATTAAGACATGAATTTAATTAAATATGAGTTAGTATTTGCAAAATATTGTTATAAGGCCATCATCATTCATGCACTTGAACTCAACTTTTGGGTTGATTGATCGATTGTTCAAAGCTAGAGCCATCCTAACATAAATCCATTAGGAGATATAATTATAAAAACTTAAATACATAACATTCAGAAAATGATGAATTGGTATACTAGAAATGTCGGAACAAAAACTTAATTAAGAACCTATGGATTTCCTCAAACGTAGAAAGCGGTGCATAATATGTTTACTATGCAAGACAAGTAATGTTTTTAACCAAATCCATACAAGTAATGTATAATGAGATTCACCCACCGCATTTAACAATCAACACTTAAACCTTAGGAAACAAATTTCCACTCCTTAACTCAAGAAATGAGGTCAACATTAACCAAATTTATGTTATCAAATAACCTTTGTGCCACCCTTTTGTGTTAATTTGTGTTACTTAAGGGAATAAATAAATAAATAATAAAATGTCACAAAATTGATCAAATTAGTAGTGTTACTTAGACTTTATATAATAATGTACATATATTATACATATAAAGATTTTATAATTAGTCGCAAACATATGAGACACTAATAAGATATGGCAGTTATGATCATCCCAAGTCACAATAATGTAACATGAGATGGTCTACATCAATGTAAAGTTGAGTGGCTAATCTTCCTTAATTCACAAATATTTGGGTTTTGAAATTTAGATATGGTTAAGTTTAAAGGGTTAGGTCGATTGCTATTTCATCTAAATTTTCTATGTATAAGTTATTTTTTGGGTTGATTCGCCTAGCATTTACAATAATTCAAATTGTCTGTATTGTGTGTAAAACAGAGAAATTTACTACCGCTCGGTAGCCTAATGCTTCAAACCGACAATTGATACTAGCCGACAACATTTGCTTTTAATTTGTGGCATTCGTCAATATTTCAAAAATTATTTATTGAAATTCACCAAGTAATATCTATGGTTACTTTTTACGGGAGGTTTTAAAATTTACCATAGTCTACATGAAAATAATATGAAATTCTGAAATCAAGAGATATGACTATAGATGAAGTTATAAGAGATAAAAATATGAACTCAACCAAATGAAATATATTGACTAGACGAGGACAAAATTTACCTTTTTTATTA